>CM067489.1:1344130-1379691 GCA_034552555.1 Semaprochilodus insignis
AGGCTGAACAATGGCCAGCGTGCTCATGGCAAGGAGGCATGTTGCTAGTCCTCTAGGGTCCGGTTACATACTGCTATCCCATGGCTTTTGTTTGAGTTCGACCTCCTTTCCGTCAGACTGGCGTTCCCGGTTTTGGGGTTGGCTCAAGTTGGGACAGTTGTTTGATTGTGGCCTCTGAATGGTCTACATAATAGGTGCGAAACTGAAAAGGTGCTTGGCCAACAAGCAGCGACTGCCTGGGGTGTTTCAGTCTGGCGACAGATTGGGCTTTTTAATACACTTGTTTGTCCGTCAGATTAATATTCCTGTTAACATCATTCGCCGGCTACTTGATGTATGTAAATCTCATGAGCTGGTTGTATAACTTAGTCAGGTCAAGTCATATATAGCGCTTTTTAGAACGGATGTCACAAAGCAGCTTTACAGAGTATCCGTAAGCCAGAGGTGACAGTGGCAAGGAAAAACTCCCTCAGGGCAAGAGGAAGAACTCTCGAGAGGAACCATGACTCAAAGGGGGAACCCGTCCTCCTCAGGTCGACCCCGGATAGCAACAAACACAAAAAAAGGATGAAAGTTTATAATTATAAGGAACGAATAGAAGAAGTGTTGAGTGTTTCTGAGGCAGGGAAAGAAACGTCCGATTTGTCTGTGATTAAATTGCAGGATCGTCACTTCATGGTAGGCAAACTGGTCGGCAGGAAGGCAGCAGCACCCAGCCGAAGCAGGCGAAGCAAATCAGAGCGCACAGGATGGGCAGTAGCCCAGCTTAGCGGCAGTAGTAATTTAGCAATGCCNAATAGAAGAAGTGTTGAGTGTTTCTGAGGCAGGGAAAGAAACGTCCGATTTGTCTGTGATTAAACAGCAGGATCGTCACTTCATGGTAGGCAAACTGGTAGGCAGGAAGGCAGCAGCACCCAGCCGAAGCAGGCGAAGCAAATCAGAGCGCACAGGATGGGCAGCAGCCCAGCTTAGCGGCAGTAGTAATTTAGCAATGCCACGTTTTGGTAGATTGAACTTTGAGCCGAAGGGGTGGGCTGCCAGTTATGTTTGATCACTCCTTTTCTCCTGATTATATATCAATCAATCAATCAATCAATCCATATTTATTTGTATAGCGCTTTTTACAACTAATGTTGTCTCAAAGCAGCTTCACAGAAAATCAGTTTATATAAAGGAAAAAAAAAAAACACTGAGTCCATGTACAGACATAGGAAAGGAAATCCGGGTCCAAGCTGCCTGTGAGCAAACCAGAGGCAACAGTGGCGAGGAAAAACTCCCTTGAGTAAGGAAGAAACCTTGAGAGGAACCAGGCTCAAGGGGCGAACCCAACCTCCTCAGGTCGAACCCGGTTGAGTAGAGACAGACAGAGCTAACAGGAAAAGGAACGTAGAACATCTATTAGACACAGTCTGATTGTACTAGCTAGGCACTCTTGTTGTTTATGTGGTGTTGGTAGAGGGAAGGAAGTTCTGTGTGGCTAGTTTGTTGTTTTGGCCTTGGCCCACCTCGACGTTCCTTCTCCCGACTTGTGTTCTGGTACCGGTGTAAACCCATGCAAACTAAATACAGCTCTTCTGAAAGCCAAGAGAAACAGAGAGAGAAAATACAGCTCCATAATGCTGACCCGACTCTGCCGCGTGGGTCTCTGCCTGTTTATGCTGCAACCTCTTTAACCTAGACTGGGATTTCTCTTCCCACGGGGTCGTAGCAGAAGGACACACAGAACGAAGGCTGTGTATGAATGAAGGCCAAATCCTGTAACAGAGCACTCGCTCACACCACGTGATGCTCAGCCCTTCCTGATTGGCAGGAGAGCAACTGAGAGGTTTCAGCATGATGGTCAAGCTCAGTACATCTCAAATGTACACATATTAGACCATCCGGGACTCTAGAGTTCAATATCAGTGACACAGTTGCACAACAAAGAATCGGAAAACAGGAGCGGATTCAAAGACTGGATCCGTCCTCAAGTGGGGAATGATTCAAAGGCAATGTGCAGATTCTGTAGACAAGTCCTTTGCCCCCCATACATTAATTGAGAGGGCCAGCCAACGGCCCAGTCGGCTCTTTAACAATGTTCCTGTTTGGCTTTCACTGATATAATTACTTGGCCAGTTTGTGGTACAGTATACAGTGTCTTTACCTTCATTCATTCATTTATTCTTCATGTTTTGTTGATCAAACAGTATTTGCAGATTTCACTCATTCATCCTGGGCAAAACAAGGGGGGCCAAACCCAAAATACAAAGGTGTCCCTAATTGTTTTGGCTGGTCAGAGCCCAGATTTAAACCCCACACTGGTCAATGAAAATATAAATAACTAAATAAAATAAAAAAATAAATAAAAATATTTAAATTTTGGCAAATAAAATTATTATATCTAGTTCATATAATCTTTTTTGTTTTGGTTAAATTCAAAATGTTATATGTTCACACACATAAGGAGTTTGCTTTTGGTTTCAGGAACTCACAGGGCACAGAGTGACATGACACACAGTACAAACCCACATTCCACACGCACACACACACGCACGCACGCACGCACGCACACTTTTGTCTTACTATACTATGAGTTCTATTGGTCTTTGTATTACTGTATCAAATTAACGCTACACCTACCCCTAAACCTAACTCTAACCTTAACCTCAGTATTCATAAGACTCATTTTTGCATTATTAGATTTTCCAAAAAATGTTTGATTTATGGTGAAAACAACATGTGATAAAGTAAGGACCAGCAAAATGTCCTCACTCTACCAAAAAATCCAAACTGTCCAATAAATCTAGTATCCTCACTAATATACCATTACAAGAACACACATAGACACACAGAGAGACACAGAGAGACACAGACACACACACAGACACAGACAGAGACACACACACACACACACACACAGACAGACACAAACACACACACAGACAGACAGACAGACAGACACACACACACACACAGACACAGACCCACACACCTTACATACCTGTAAACCTCACACTGTGCTGAGTTGTATGTATATTACAGTGCTGTATATTTATATTTCTTAAATTTGTAATTTTGTAAGAATACTTAAAACATATTTTCAGACATTTTCTTTTTTTAAAACTTGTTTTAAGTTATTTTAGTAACACACTAAGAGTTTTTTACTACACTGACAGATAATTTTGCTTATTAATTTAAGAGACTCCTTAAAACAGGCTGAAGGATCTTATTATATTATTTTATAAATATACATAATCGAAAACTCTGGCTTATTAAAATCACTTAATAAAAGAAAAAAAGCTAAATAACCTTAAAATTTGCTTAAAATTTGTAAAGAATTTTAAAGACTTTTTCCAAGATATCACTTCTTTATTGCTGTGTATAGAGAATATTTAGGCCCATATAAAACACAAATTAACCCGTCAGCGTTTTTCAGTGCTGAGCGTATCTGCAGGTTCATCCACAAAACTTCACTATTTGAAGAAATGAAAGGGAAAAGTTTCCCATACCATCCCACTTCATCTGCTTGTTAGTGATTTAAGACCAAAGTTTAATGTTTGCCATTCTGGCATGGTCCATTTTCTGGTCCGGTTACTGTAACTAGAGATTTACAGCAGATTTGGAGTTCGCAGTGCCGCCTGTTTGCAGTCAACACTGGAGTTTTCCGATCCGGCACATTTTCAACAAAGGAAATCTGATAAACAAGTGCTCTTCAAAGCTGACAACCAACAAGCACGACCAACTCGCGGTTTCTTTGATGGCTTTCCAGAAGGAGGTCAAAGCAGTGAAAGTCATAGAAATATGAAGACACATAAAGCACGACAGTTTATGAGTCACGGTATTCACAAAAAACGTACATCCTGTTAAAACCCTAAATAACACGAATGAGGACGAAGGGACAAACAAACAGAAGCGGTAAACTCTTACCGGCAGGACAAAGCAGGCAGGGTGATCGGTCACAACACCATCAAACATGCACTGCTGTCTTTGTCTCTGACGTTCTTTTTTTCATAATGCAGGTATAATGATATACAGAACTGAATGAACTGCCAGAGCCAATCACCAGACACTTCCAATCACTACAACTAAATCTATGATCCAAATTCAGGTTTCAAGATGGCCGCCACTGTTATAGCTATTTCTATACTGTTTCCCCAGTTCATATGATGCGTAGAGAAATGAAGTGTGGAAGACAGTAGACATTGTTGGGGTCTCTGGTGGTAGGTCACATAATAGCTAGCTAGGTTAGCCACCATGCTAACCGGCCAATAAAGCTAGCCTCGAATGCAAGCAGTTAGGTTTCCATATCAATTTGTTTGTCAATTTATGCTTTCAGAACCAGCTAGCTTTCCTGGACCTCATATACGCCCACAGTAGAGACAAACTTGGGCGACGTAAGCGACTTGTAGCATGCTAGTGTAAACGTCAGGTGTGTGAAATACCCCCTGTTTTTTTGGGGGGTCCTATGTTGACTGCCTACTCCATTGTCACCTTGCAATAGCAACACTGATACTAGCTTAATGGTTCTGCTTCTGGAAATGCTCTTTGCTAGTTTGGTAGATCTTCCACACGTTAACTGAGATCTTACTCATCATCTCGTCTTCTATCTTCAGAATGAGACATGAGTAATAATTCACTCTTTCCACCAAACTTTTGGGCAAGTTCTCAGATTTTCAAATATGTTACCACATATTGTAAAGTTTTTAGAGAACTAGGTTTGTGAAGGTACTGTTAGTGTGTTTAGACTATGGACTATATGGACTACACTGCAGAGAAATGATTTTCTTAACAAGTACAATTATCAGATTTCTAGTTCATATATCAGAAAACTCAATTTGTCAGAAGCTCATTAATTTTCTAGAATTTTTTTAGTAAGTAAGCCGCTGTGTTGGCAGATAATTTGACTGGTTTCAAGCAAATTTCTTAAAATAAGTGTAAGTAAAATAATAAATAAAAATAAATAAAACAAGTAAAACATCTGGAAAATTAGCTTACAGCATTTTATGTTGTATAAATAAACAAAACTACTATGTAGCTGGAAATAGTGGGCATCCTTTATAGACAACAGGGATCATATCAAATTCAGAATTTTGACTGATGGAATCTAAAGATTTCATAGAAAATTTCATGTATTTTGCATGTATGAACTATTAATAACATGTAGAATCTACAGAAAACAATCTCTAGCATTCATATGCCTGTGTGTCGTGCATGCACACAAAGGGAAGTCAAAATTTGACACAACAGCCGTTGTATGAAGTGGCTGCCCACTGCTCTCAGCTACACAGTGATGGTCTGTTTGATTTTTATACCCCACAGTCAGCAATACTGTAACACACAACTGAAAGAGCTTAATGATAACCTGGCTGTGGTTTGAGCAAGTGTTAGGTACGTATTTAAAATAAAAGATTTGGGTGACTATTGACTGCTAGTGTTCGTTAGCAGTGTTAGCCGCATAGCTCCACCACTAAACCTTTGGCTGGGGGACTTTCTTTTTCTTTTTAACTTGAGTTTGAGACACCAACTATTACATGCAAGACACATTAGCATCACAGCTAAAGCTTAGTTTATAACTAAAATATAAGCTTAAGACGCCAAAAGATATCTTGGCTGATTGACCACATAAGAGGAAAGTTTATTGTATATGTAACTTTCCGCTAACTATTCTTTTAGTAGAACGGAAAAGCAAAACATCATGAAGTCTGAAAACTTTCCCAACTCATATCGGAGTCCTACTGTTACATATTGCAAGAAGATTTCTTAAGATTTCAAAGCATTCGCAGATCACAAGCACATCTCCAAACGAGACAATTGCTCAGGCCTCAGAACACAGGCGGCGTCGCTCTGACACTGTGATTAAAGCTGCAGATAAAGATGGATCTACAGAGCCTCTCAAGTTGCTACACAAAGACCTTGCACCTGCCTATAGGAGCCGCAACTGACTCCCCACAGCGGTCCTATCGATCCTCTGTCACGCAGCTATAGGACGTTCCTCTGCATAATTTAAACAGCTCGCTTCACTGCAGAACCCAACTTATTCCGAGCGCCGAACTTTTCTGACAGGGTAGCGGCTGGAGAAGAGAAGCTGGCAGCGCCAGGCAGAGCCGCGAACTGCATACTCAATCAAACCCGGCGATAATTGTCTCAAACAGGCCTGTATGGAGGCCAGAGCGGCTGAGAAATTGGTTGCTTGAAGTTGTCGCAGCACTAGTATGAAAGAATAATCTTCTAAAAAGGCCTTTTCCTGTTAATTGGATCCACTGTTTCCAGTGGGAGTGCATGATCGGTGTCTGAGATGTTATTCGCTGATTAATGGCAAATTTTAATTACAGCCATCAGCCCAGTACTAGAGATTCAATTAGCTTAGCGCCTTAACGACTCAAAACTTCGCACCCTGTTTTATAGCTCGTTCACGGACTGATGCACATGTGGGCCTTAGTTCTCAAGCTCACTGTCAGAATGATGGTGGATAACATTACCGCCCCAAAGACAGGAGGTCAAGGTTTCTGTTCCCATCCAAGCAGGAACGTCATAATAACAGACTTGAAAGACTCCTACCACTACATTCACCTCCCACGATATTCCGGATGCGGCACGGAGTTTCCTAATGGGGTCCTGTGACAATCCACAGAGATAAGAGATAAGACCCGTCCTTGCTTACGTCACATGCGCGACCGAGCATGAAGCTTGAATCATTAGCATGTCTCGCCACGTCAAACCTAGTTTCATTCACCACCATGTTTCATTCCTGTCGGCTGATTCCTTCTATTTATTGATGATGAGTGTATATAAAACTGTTCATTTTGACTGTAAATTAAACAAACGACAGACGTTCTTTGATTTCTGCACGGTGGTGTATATGGATTACAGCGGGGAAATTCCATAATGACGCACCCCTGGTTATAAGCTTTAAGCAGCATGACTGCAATAACAAAATGAACTGTCCATCTGTGACTTACACACCTTTAGCTCAGGGTGAAGGGCTCTCCAAAAGTGCAGACTGTAACTGAGTCTAATTAAACACTGTGGCTGAAAGCTGTGGCCATATCAACCCATGTCCAGCTCCCCTGCCCTCAGGCTAAGGCAAGAACTCTGCCTGCCTGCTTGCCTGTGCACCTGCACAACCTGGCAATATCCCCACTACATGGACGATGTATAACACACACACACAAAAATCAAGCACTATTGTTTCACTCCCAATTCTGTTTTTTCCACTTTCATTATAGACATACATCTCCTCTCCAGTTCCTTCACAGACCTGAAACAACTGGTCTGGAGATCTAGATATAAGCCACCAACAAGAGACTTGCTGCACCAAGCTTTCAGTTTCTCTACACTTCTAGCACCCTGCATCGGTAGCGGATGCTGCAAGCCTGATCAATACTGCAGCATCGATTTCTTTGAAATCAATACCAGTTTTAAATATTTGACTTTAAGTGATTGCAAAATTCGTACTGTATTGCATTATTGTGCCAAAGTCAATATCAATAATGTGAAACACTGGCACCGAAAGCTTGCACTTTACAATCTCGAGTCTTTGCGGTGATAGTATGTTGAGTCCAGAGTATCTAAGGGGCAAGGTAGAGTCACGTCTCGAGTCTCAGAGTTGTGAGTTTGAGTCTCGAGTCTTTGTGGTGAAAGTATGTTGAGTTTAGAGTCTCTAAGGTACAAGTCAGAGTCACATCTCGAGTATCAGGATTGTGAGTCTGAGTCTCGAGTCTTTGCGGTGACCATAGTCTTGAGTTTCAGGGTTGAGTTTGAGTCTCGAGTCTCTGAGTCAAGTCTTGTGTCTCAGAGGTACATGTCCAAGTCGAGTGTCTGAGGTAAGAGTCCAAATCAAGTCTCTAAGGTGCGTGTCAGAGTCAAGTCTCGAGTCTCAGGGTTGCGAGTCTGAGTCTCTAAAACGCAAGTCAGAGTCAAGTCTCAGGTTTCCAAGGCACAAGTCCAAGTCAAGTTTTGAGGGGCGAGTCTAAGTTGAGTGTCTGAGGTGTGAGTCTAAGTCAAGGTTCTGTCGTGTGAGTCAGAATTAAAACTCGAGTCTCAGGGTTGAGAGTCTGAGTCTTGAGTCTCTGAGGTGCAAGACAGAGTTGAGTCTCAAGTGTCCAAGGTATACGTCTGAATCTTGAAGTCAAGCTTGAGGTTTCTATGGTGCAATACTAAGTCCAGTCAAGTCGAGTCCAAGTTGAGTCTTGAGTCTCTTAAGTGTGAGTCTAAGTCAGGTCTGGAGTTTCTGAGGTGTAAGACTAAGTCCTGTCAAGTCAGGTCTTGAACCTGCTAATGCGAACCGAGTCTCAAGTCTCTGAGGTGTGAGTCTGAGTCCAGTCTCGAGCCTCTAAGTGCAAGTCTGAGTCAAGTCTTGGAGGAACCAGTGTGGAGTCCCCAAGGTGCGAGTCTGAGTCAAGTTTGGAATCTCTGAGGTGCAGTCACAAGCCCCTGAGGTGAAAGCCTGTGTCAGTTCTTGGAGCTGCGAATGTAAACGGTGTCTCAAGTCTTTGAGGCATGAGTCTGAGTCAAGCCTGGACACTCTGAGGTGTCCAAGTATTCTATGGGAGTCCGCGTGTTGGAGGAGTCATTTGTGGATCGAGTCTCAAGTTTCTGAGGTCTGAGTCAAGGTGTTGGGTCAAGTCCAAGTTAAATCTCGAGTCTCTGAGGTGTGAGTCTTAGTCAAATCTCAAGTTTCTAAGGTGCAAGACTAAGCCCAGTCTTAAGCCTCTGAACTGCAAGCTGAAGTCTTGGAGCTGCAAATCAGGTCTCAAGTCTCTGAGGTGTGAGTCGAGCCTGAATCTCTGAGGTGTCCAGATCGAGTCCAAGTTGAGGTTCAAGTATGTGGAATGTGAGTCAGAGTCAAGCCTCGAGTCTCATGTGTGCGTCAGAGTGGACTCTCAATTGTGTGAGCTGCGATGTCTAAAGCAGAGAGTTTCAGTTTCATCTTTTGGTTCCTTTGGTTCCAGGTCAGAGTCGCAAGTCATTTAAGGGTGATTTATCGAGTCACAAGCCAATCAACATGCAACTTGAGTGTGACTCGGATCTGAGTCATTGACTCGCATGCCCATCCCCAGCTGAACCACAAAGACAGATCATAAACCGGAATATGAGGACGTGCACAACACCAACTTCCAATGCTTGTCTCGTCATTAAAATGCGATTTCCATATTTCCTGATAACTCCACAGCCGTGACCACAGCTTAGCACTTTGTCTAGATATCGATCGAGTCTCTTACATTAAACTGGGGGAATTCTGGTCACTCTTCCGTGCAGGATCCATCTTCATTACATTTGTGGCTTTTCAAGTGCGAATTGAAAGGTCTCGACTCCGAATAGGCCACTCTAGGACTTCTAATCTTCCTGAATCATTCAGACGTGGACGTGGATCTTTGTGAGGTTCGAGCTGATGTGCCGCCACACCACGTCTGACACATCTTCAATCTTTTAAGAACTAATTAATCACTGCAAAGCTCTGTGACTCTATTAATGCTGCCCATAAAAGACTGTCAGCTAGGCCACAAACCGTAAACAGGCTGGTCTAAATTTAACACGGTCATTTGTTGTTACTTCAAAAATTGAACCACATCCTTCATTTCTTGAATTTGGTGGAAACCATGTCTTGAACCTAGATGCCCTGTAAAGAGGCACCAAGCCACATTTACAAGGTACCTACCGATGATATCTTCTCCTAACTGGTGCAACCCTGACGAGCGTTCTCAACGTTTATGGTTATTTATCTTTATAATTGTTTTATTTTCAAAAAAAGAAAAGAAAAGAAAAAGTGCTGTCAGTTTGAAGGAGTATGCCTTTCATTTAATGTCACCAGACATGAAGACGTGTTCCTCTTTTCATTCCAACCACACGCTTAAGGTAATGTTTCTCAACCCGAGTCCTGGGAACCCCGTGCATTGCACATGTTTGTGTTTTCCTAACAACAGTACGTCTGGGTCAGCTATCAGGCCAATCGCAAGTGAGTCACCCAACAACACACACACAGTTCACACAGTGTTTAAAGGTGCCACAGTATGCATTTACTCCGAATTTCAAACGGTTCTCTGATGTTCTCCAGAACAACGTATGTGATGTATGTGGTCGGAGGGGTGAAAAATGTCCAGATGTGGTTCTACACTGTGCCCATTTCGACTCTGTGATCTGGTTCTAGAATGAAACGAGCCATTTTCCCTTTGTTGGTGAGCTCCTCACGAATAATTAGATGAGCTGTGCTCTGATTGGTAGGTTTACAGGGAGACACCCCCCACAATGTTCACACAGAAGCACCATGTGGAAACACACTAAACAAAATGAGCCTCTGTGTAAATAAGCTCCGCCCTCATACTATTTAGTTAGCTATGCTAGTTACTTGGAGCTAATGCTAGTCGCTAACGTTCCCTATACTAGCTGCTGGCTTTCCATCTGGACATCAACACACAGTAGATTAAAGTTGATCCTCACTATGGAACTCTCAGTTTAAGATGATCTGCTTCAACCGGCAAACACGGATACAATCACACAGCATGGCTGCTACTTACAGGCTGCTGTTGGGGTTGGGATCCTAATAAAGGTGGAGCTGCTCCTCTCTTCAGTCTCTTCAGGGTCAAATGCTGAGAGGAGCTGCTCCATATTGTCCAGAGAGGTTGGGGAAACTCTCCAGAGTGAAATGTTCAGACTGCAGGATTAAAGTTGTTCCGGGATCCTGTTAAAGATCTGGGAGCTGAAGTTCCTGTTCTCCAGCTTGTTTTGGGAATTTTCCATTCAACCTTAAATGGTGCTGCAGGACATTCTGGCGCCTGTACAAGCTGCAGCATTTAAGGTGAACCGGAACATTGGATTAGGAAGCTGGTGAATAGGAAGAACTTCAGCCTGGTTTAAAGATGAACATCCACTGTGTACCGCTGACAGTTGGGCTCCTTGGGAAGGGAATGAAAAGTGCAGACATCCCCTTCCCAGCCCGGAACGCTGGATTTCTTCACATAGTCCACCATGTTGGTTCTGCAGCTCCGTTGTGGTTGTATGTAAATGTTGGGGGTGTAAATATTAATGGGTCTGTTCCGCAATAGTTTAGGATTGTATTCGAAGGAGGAACAACAGTGTTTGAGGTTTACAGTATGTCAGTTCTATGTACTGAACCCTCCTTATTCAGCTATCACAATTCACATACAGGTTTACAGTCTGTGGCACCTTTAAAGTCATCTGTTAAATATAACCAGATAAATATAACCCTGTTGAGGTCAGTGTGTTGAATACACTGGTAACAGCAATAAACCTGTGAAATAAGGTCAGCTGATAAAACCACAGATACAACTCTCCCAACTTAGCACGCTACACAGCACTGTGCAAAAGTCAGAGACCACCTTTTCATATGTTTGCATGTTATTAATTCTCTCTTTACCTTCATTACAGCTTCAGTTCTGTTCAGGAGACTCACTTTCAGCTTCTCAAAGAGGCACACCTCCTCCAAGGTTTCTGTTTCTCACCATCCGAGTGGTCGTATACACATTCGGTGATGATGTAAAGAAGTGAATTGTGGTGGGTGGTCTCTGACTTTAGCACAGCACTTCGTGTGAATGACAGCGTTAGAGCAAGCACGTTGCACTGACCCTGCAGAGCTCCTGGTTGAGATAGTTCCACTGCTCCCCGTAGGTCTTCTTTAGCTGCTGCTTGTCTCGGATGAGGAGCGTGAGTTTGCTGAGGGGTCCCACCATCAGGTCCTCAGAGTGCTTTCGGAAGATTCGGCTCAGGTTCTCCGTCTCGGTCACCATCACGCTCCATGACTGTGTTGGAGACAGTTAGGACAACTTTACCGTCACCCCACATGCAATGACGTTTGGTGTCTAAAGTTGGCTGCTTTAGTTTTGTACTGGAACTACGAGACTAACTGCTAATAACTTTCACTGCTACCTACATGAACAGACAAAGGTTTGTACAGCTAAACTAGCAGAGGCAGGCATCTTGATGCTCGGGGTGGGCAATATGCCAATAAGGGTGGGCAATATGCCAATAAGAACACTGACCAACTACATGTTTCTAGGGCTGCCCGGAATACTAGGCTTGGCAGTAACAGCAGTCCCGGACGGGGGGCTACTGGAGAGCCAAAGAAAGCTGCTCAAAAACTTTTGATGACTATTCTGCACCCAGAAGGAATCAACCGACAGGAATGAAACTTGGTGGGTAGGTGTGACATCATGAGATGTGCCAGTGACTCAAGTTTCACACTCGGCGGCACAAGTGATGTAGGCAAGGACAGGCCTTATCTCTGTACCTAACTGACCCAACAGCCATGAGTGCAGACATTCAGCGAGCAGTGATGTCCTCCATGAGTCATCCTGTTAGTGCAGCACCATTGGCAGACGGCTGCACCACGCAGGACTACATGCACACAGACCGTTACGACGACCGTCCTTAACACCACGTCACCGTCACCAAAGACTGCAATGGTGTCGTGCCAGACTGTCATGGAGTGACTCCGAATGGCAGCGGGTCAGCTTCAGTGATGAGCCCCGCTTTTGTTTTGGTGGAGGCGACCAACGAATCCGTGTGTGGAGGCACTGTGGTCAGCGCCAAGATGAACGGTTCGTTGTCATGTGTCGTATCAGTCTAAATTGATCTTCATTTATTGATCCTGGTAACCTTTATCTTCCTTCCCAACAGCACCGCGGTCCCACACCTCCTTCTGGGTGCAGTAGTTCTTTGATGAGGAGTGTATGATACTTTTATATGCAGCACTGCAGGTTCTATTTGTCTATTGTCTTTTTCAGTCCCAGAAAAACTACATAAGATGATGCACATCATGTGCCATTAAAAATGTTCACCCACCTCTGTACTGTCACCACTGTCCATAAACAGAACAGAAGCCAAAGCAATAAGATTTCATTTCCAGGCCTTTCGGGGGCATATCCTTTGGTCCATTCATCATGGTTAAAGAACAACTGCTGTGTTCAAATGATAAATAAAAATCTTCAAAAATGATTTTTGGGTGTTTTGGACCATAACGGCATCAGCTGATTGACAACAAAACGTCTGAATGGTGCCTATATATACACCCAACACATGTAGATTAAAGGAGACCTCTTATACTAACGTTCAGGGTTGATCATTGTGTGTTTGGGTTCTACTAGAACAGAGTTACATGCTTCAGTTTTCCCACAACACAATATTATCCCTCATACTGTACATCTGTATTCACCCTCTGTCTGAAAAGCCCTGTTAGAGCTCCTGTGTCTTTAAGCCCCACCTCCCAACCAGGCCAGCATGCTCTGATTGGTCAGCTGACTCATTCTGTTCTGACTGGTCAACCACCAGAGCGGAACCCTGCTACAAGTTCTGCCCCCACACCGCATGTGTTCTGTTCTTACAGTGGTGTCGGTGCTGCTGTATCAGTTTGATCCAGAATCTGATCCTGAAAGTCCGGCAGAACCACATTCACAAGTTGGACTGGAGCGGACTGTTTTCAGCCTGGTCAGTTTGTACTGGTATAGCTCTCTCTGTGTTGTGTGAGGGCATGCTGAGCTGGCCGGTGGGCGGGGCATAAGGACTGTGTTTCGAAATGACATCACCTTGTAACAGAGAAAAGGGCTGGAATTTCAATGAGGTGTTAAAGACAGCTGGGAAAAGTGGTTCCTGTGGTTCCCTCTGTCGTGTACTTTGATGTGATAGCCGGGCAGTTTTCTTAGACAGCTGTTTACGTGGATCTATTAGTCAATTAGTTTCTGTGTTTTGGACAAAGCCAAGGTGAGAAACCTTAATATATAGTAATATGCACTAATATGTATGTAAAATGTATAGCACAACGCTAAGCCAACTAGCACGCTAACATTAAAAAAGTCTATTGTTTTAAAAATCCATTTTTATAAAGGCAAGTCCTCAAATAAGTGCTTATCCTACATCAGCCTAGGTGGATTCAGTGCTTCAGTCTCCGAAGCTACAATGAGAAAACCAGGTTTAAGGAAACTGAGCAAGAACTTCTGGCAGGTGCTTTAAGGAAGACGCCGCAGCTAACTTTCCACCTCAGGGACAGAGCAGAAGCCATGGGAAAGCCTTCCTTTCCTATCCCGCACCCCTAACCTGTGATGAAACACGGCTGCAACAGCGGTTTATTGGCAGACGAGAGCATGGGAATCTCAGCAGTCACCAAAAAGCGATGATTTAAAAAATCAGCACCGCTATTACAACCTTGGCTCGGAACTCTGCTCGAGGCTTTGGAGACATCACTGGGCATCTTCACTCAGCATCCTTTCAACAGACTCCCAGAGGCTCACAGAACGACAGCACGGATTCAGGTTTAGTCCTAGCTTATTAGCCCGTACTTCAAAGCGAATACGCTCGACTGAATCAGCTACAGAATGGGCTGAGTACCTTATTGAGTTGGCTGATGTAGTCCAAGCCTCCTCCAGGCTGTGGGCCCTCCAGCTTCTCCACTATGGCTGCCATCTGGTGCAGCTGCATGGAGAACTCACGGTCACTCTTGGCTCGCTGGGTCATCCACTTCTTCATGACTTCCATCAGGCGCAGCTCGGAGTCCTGCAGACGCAGGAGAGCCGTGTGGCCCTGATGGCACCACAGATCCTCCCCGAAGCCCATCCTGGAACTGCACTGCAAACAGCCTGCAGAAAAGAAATGGGACAGCAATCAAACTGACAGTTTTCCCCCATACTTCCTCAGCCTCGACATGTTCCATGTCCAAGGATACTTTCTACGGGAGTTGTGAGGCTGTAGCTAGCAAGCATTGGAAGCCTATACCCTTCCTACAATCCCTGGGGTCAGTTACATGACACATCACAACTCTATATGATAAGCTCACCGGACTGAACCATTCCTAATAGTGTAGAGCACCAATAACAGCTGTGACTGGACTGGACAAGTTTCTGGATGTAGGCCACATCAATGTTCAGACACTCTTACATCAAAGAATTGTCCATTTGGCCCAGATTTGGCGGGTGTCTTCCCTGGCACGATTCCAAGGAGAATTCCCTGTAGACTGGGATTTTAGCCAGTGCTGGTAGACCCCGTATGACCGTACGCTTCCATACACCTGCAGATTCAGCTACTTCCTTCACACTATGGTCTTTGGCACGCCCAAATGCAGTCACTCCTTTTAGCCAATCATTAACATCTGCTCTGGAGCCATTTTCCACACATGAAACGAGACATTCCCTGCACTGTAGTACCTCTTCCCAATCTATGGATCCCGTCACTCACACCCCGCAGGTATTTATAGTATCCCCATCATCCTCGTGCAGCGCCATCTGCAGGAGCCTGAAGTTACTACCACCTTAAACACGCAAGGGGACTATTTTCATGTGGTAACTGTCTGTGAGGGAGCTTTTAGAGGTGGACGTCTGGTTCCATTCACCACCACCCTGTGAACAGTTCTGACCCTAGAGCAGAGCGTCTCACAGCAAACCACTTTTATCTCAACACTTTAATTATGTAAATTTTCTGCAATTTATTAATTTTAAATGAATAATAAATTTCTCTTTGAAGTAATCCAACCAAATGCAATCTCAAATTCACACTGCATCAAACTTGCACTTCCAGCATCAGCCCACAATTCCCAATACACCTGATTCTCGGCCTCCAGTTACAGTGGGCTCACAGTCTGACAACGCTACCAGGATTTAATGTTTAATCTCCCCGGCCTTTTAGGCTCCACAGCTCGCTCAAATCAACCCATCAATCAAACGGGATAAAAGCGTTCCAGCCTATTAATAAATATGACAATGTCTACCGTATTCCTTTTATCATGCAAATCATCCCTCTGGAACACGTGTAGCTCAGATCAGCCTAAAATCTTTAATTTAGCAGAGATTAGCGGGGAGACGGCTTCGGAAGTGGATCGGTTTGCACAAAATACACCCTGATCGGGCCTTTAAAGAGAGCAGCTGTGGTCTCTTTCGCTTCCTCCCGGCCAATTCAGGACAAAAGAGGATGTTCTGTATAAGCAGAGCTTCCTGTATTACGGCATTAACCTACTAGTCACAAAATCGTATCAATGTTAAACAACCACATTTCATGAGCATTCGGGGAAACACGGGAAATGCCAGCTGGGGAAACACTGGCCAGTGGAAATGGAAGTCCTGTTAATGATCGACTGGCAAAGGCCGTTTAGTTTCCATCATCTCAAACTCACTGTCCACTTCCACATCGGGCAGTCCAAACTGTCAACAGCCTTTAAAGGCATATGGTTTAGTCCAGAGAGTCTTTCAGTTCACAAAACTGCTCTCGTGCATCATGAGTGATTGTTGAGGAAGGTGAGAATAGCCCCCCCCCCCATCTCTAGGCTCCTCAGTCCTGCATGGCTTAGTGGCATAACATGGTACAACGTTGAATAGCCTGCTTCGTTTAAAGGGGAACTCCACCCACTTTTTAAATTTCAGTATAATTCAGTGTGGTGCATATACCGCAGAGTGACTACAGTGGTGGTGAATGGAACCGGGGGTCTGCGATGCAAACATATCCATTTTATGTATTCTCTAAAGACCACCAGGTGCAGAGGGAGTGGTGGGGTGAAGAATAGTCCCCCATCTCTAGGCTGCTCGGACCTGCATGGCTTAGTGGCATAACATGGTGCTACATTGAAAGGGGAACTCCACCCACTTTTTAAATTTCTGTATAATTCAGTGTGGTTGAGGATGGTGCATATACCGCAGGGTGACTTCCCGGTTACGGTGGTGGTGAATGGAACCAGGGGTCTGCAATGCAAATCTATCCATTTTATGTATTATTTAAAGACCACCAGTTTACAGTGAAGCTGTTAAGGGGGATAAGAGCAGCCCATCGTCTCTAGGCTGCTCGGCCCTGCATGGCCTGGTCGCATAAAACTGAACTGGTGGCAACACTGAATAGCCTGCTTCCTTTAACCACCACTCACCGTTAAAAGGGGAACTTCACCCACTTTATTAAATTTCTGTGTAATAGAGTGTGGTTAAAGATGGTGCATATACCGCAGGCGGTGGTGAATGGATCCAGGGGTCTACAACACAAATATATATCCACTTTATGTATTATCCAAGACCACCAGTTTACAGTGAAGCTGATGGGGGGTAAGAGTAGTGCCCATCTCTAGGTTGCTCAGCCTTGCACGGCTTGGTAGCATGAAATGGAGCAACATTAAATAGCCTGTCTTATTTAACCATTACTTCACCCTTATAAAGGGGAACTCCACCCAAATATTCAAATTTCAGTATAATTCAATGTGGGTGAGGATGGTGCATATACCGCAGAATGACTTCATGTTTACAGTGGTGGTGAATGGAACCGGGGGTCTGCAATGCCACTATATCCATTCTATGTACAATCCCAGACCACAGGTTTGTATGGTGGGTGGTGGGGGTAAGACTAGCCCTCCACCTCTAGGTTGCTCGGAGATAGGTCTACTTGGTGGCATGAAATGGTGCAATGTTCGATACCCTGCTTCCTTTAACCATCACTCAGACACCTTTAAAAAGGGGAACTCCACCCAAATTTTTAAATTTCAGTAGAATTTAATGTGGTTGAGGATGGTGCATATACCGCAGAGTGACCTCCCATTTACAGTGGTGGTGAATGGAACCGGGGGTCTGCAATGCAACTATAACTATTCTATGTACAATCCAGAACCACTACGGTTGGGGGCTGCTATAGCCCCGCATCTCTAGGTTGTTCGGGCCTGCATGGCTTGGTGCCATGAAACAATGTGTCCCATTGAACAGCCTGCTACCTTTAACCATCACTCACACACTCTTAAAAAGGGGAATTCCATCCATCTTTTTAAAATTTCCAAAGAAATTCCATATCGTTCAGCACGGACTGCAGAGGGACCTACCGTTTACAGTGGTGGTGAATGGAACCAGGCGTCCACAACGCAAACAAGCATTTCATATACTATCCAGGACCACCAGCTCTTTGTTGGGGGCTATTTTGCTGTATACTGAACGTTCTGCCATGAATGGATAAATGGATGAAAGGATAAAGGCACATTTAAACCGCCAATGCTTTGATGGGAGGGGACCTTGGACGTCTGGTTCCTATCAGGACCACTGTGAGACTGTGCACCTCCTAAAGACCCACTATGATTGACCCTTGTTTATATCTTTTAGCTGTTTCACTGAAGTAGGAATTTTGGAAAAGTTGGTGGAGTTCTCCTTTGATGTTGATGAGGCTGAGGCTGAGGTTGGCATCTCATTGGAATTTCCCATTCCACCTTAAATGGTGCAGCAGTTACATTCTGGCGCCTCACCATTTAAGGTGGAACTATTCAAGGCAGCTTCCCTGAAGCACAGGTCATTTATTCCAGCTCTTACAGTCTTAATCCAGCTCACCTCCTCTTAATGTCTGAGCGAAGTCTCTCCTCACGGGGTCTGCAGGCTGCGATCAGGGTCCCACTAGACCCTGTTAGGTGACCAAATGCATAATCCACTAGTTACTATACCGAAGGCACATCCATTAAAGGTCATCAGAAATACATTTTGTGTCCCGTAACATTTAGATCTATGAAATATTTTTATCTTGAGGGCACAATTTAGCACTGATGCCACAAAGTAATATATGGAGACCACAAAATACTCTACAGTGAAGCCACGTGTTATGAGTAACTTAACTCGTGGCGTTAATATACTGAGTGACCGTGTCACCTTAATCACTGCATCATCTTATGGGCTCCGTAGAACAGACGTCGTTTTCAATGTTTATTTTTCAGATCAATAAATTCAATCATCAATAAAACCACCCTAGAAGGGAGGACTGTTACCTGTCCCGGCACCGCACAACCACATTTCACCTGATAACTGACCTGATCATTAAATCCTATTCATCCTCTAGTGTACGAGTCCACTTTTCATCCATTGTAGGTCATGAAAAGGTTCATTTTAGCGTCCCACAACATTCACTCTCATAAAATATCCGGACTCTTTCACAGGTTTATGTGCATTTCCAAGGGAATTTCCATCATCTGACTTTCCTGAGGATCACAGGAAGAAGAGACGTGAACGGTTTACACCCTTCGTTTCATTTTCAGTGATGGTGTGACAGACTGAACTGAGGTCACACTGTAAGTTCATAGACGGAAAGTAAATGAGCCACGAGTTACTATACCGAGGGCACATGTTACGGTATCAAGCCCACAAGTTATTATTTTATAGCCACAAGTTACTATATAAAGGCCACATGTTACTACAAGTACATCACAGAGATGTGACCGTGCACTGTAGACAACAGACACTGTGCCATCTAATGCAACTGCATTGTCTGAACACCAAAGTCTGCAACAGCTCCTCCTGGAGGAGGGTTAACACACCTTCAAACAGTTAACTGTGTGAGTTCTAAGGCTTGGTGTCGAAAACTGAGTACAAGCAGCTTCATTTTTAGGAATAACAGGCATCCTAGCAGCTCGGGACGGTGATTTATCCGCACTTACAAATCAAATCAGAGTGGCCAATCATTCTCTGAGTAGAGAGTTTTTGAGCCATTTGTGATTTTCACACAGAGGAATTTGTATTCCGCATTTAACCCATCCGTGAAGTGAAACACCCACATACACTAGTGAATACACACACACTAGGGGGCAGTGAGCACACTTGCCCGGAGTGGTGGGCAGCCCTATCCACGGCGCCCAGGGAGCAGTTGGGGGTTAGGTGCCTTGCTCAAGGGCACCTCAGTCGTTACTGTCGGTTCAGGCAATCAAACCAGCAACCGTCCGGTCACAAGGCTGGTTCCCTAACCTCCAGCCCACGACTGGCACCGTGGAGCCAAACCTGCAAAACACTGTTTAGTCCCAAAGAACCGGGTTCTTACAGACCGATTTGCTTTTATCCCCCTGCCACTCCCTGTCACACTTTTGTCTTGGTTGCTGCTACAGGATCAGTAGACCGGGAGGTGATTTCCATCAGAATGAGATGTAAACAAGGGTTAACCGTAGAGCAACTTGATCACAAACATGTAACCACATAGGAACCAGACGTTTACTGAAGCATTTACCCCCTTTAAAGGCTCCCTCAGTGAAAGCTGTGTAATGAGGGGCTAACTAATGCACTGTGCTATGACGTTCTTGAGGTGAGATTTTGGCCTAAACCTTCTTACACGGTTGAGATGGTGACCTGAAATGGGGAACACTGATGTGCGCTTTCTTGCTGAAATGGCACTCGTCTGGGCGTGCAGGTGAAATCTGCAGCTGTTAAAATCGCTCGTCCACCCACTTACGCCAAAACAACTTAACCTCAACAGGATGCGAGAGGGTTTAAGTAGATGAACAGCTGGAACCGGTCTCAGCTTGCTACAGACTTGCTCTTTCAGGTTAGTGTGGGGAATCAAAAACAACAGGGAGTAAGTAGCAAACAAAAAGGCCAATATTCTCCAAACTGGACAATTAAAGGGCCCATGTTCTGCTTACGGTTATCGTCCATCTGTAAGATGTGTGTGGGTTTAGGTACCGAAATGGTTTCATCATCATTCTGTCCTCATACCTTATCTACAAACGTGTTACTGTGCCTTTAAGACTGTCTATGCAAATGACCTCTGCTCTGACTGGCTGTATTTCATTTTACCCACCACCAAATAGATATGTGCACAGGCCCTATCTCTGTACCTGACTGACCCAACAGCCACGATTGCAGACACTCAGCGAGCAGTGATGCCTCCATGAGTCATCCTGTTAGTGCAGCACCATTGTCAGACCGCTGCACCACGCAGGACTACATGCATGCAGACCGTTACCACGACTGTCCTTAACACCACGTCACCGTCACCAAAGACTGCAATGGTGGCGTGCCAGACTGTCATGGAGTGACTCAGAACGGCAGCGGGTCATCTTCAGTGACGAGTCCCGCTTTAGTCTTGGTGGAGACGACCAACGAACCCGTGTGTGGAGGCACCGTGGTCAGCGCCAAGATGAACGGTTTGTTGTCACGCGTCACACGTCCAGAAGGCCTGGTGTCACCCCACCTCCACCCCTACCGCACCATCTGCAAAAAAAAAAAAAAAAAAAAAAAACTGCATGGGATGGATTATCACAGGACACCATTAGGAACCTCTACAGCTCCATGCTGAGACGTCTGGCGTGTTGGGTTAGCAAACACGGAGGCCCGACGCCATACTGAGAGACAGACTTCTGTATGTGTAGCACACATATATATATATATGTGTGTGTGTGTGTGTGTGTGTGTGTGTGTGTGTATATATTTGCAATCTGTTTCTCTGTATACTGTATTACCCTGTTCTTCAATGGTCAGGACCCCCACAGGACCACCACAGAGCAGGTACTATGTGGGTGGTGGATCATTCTCAGCACTGCAGTGACACTGACGTGGTGGTGGTGTGTTAGTGTGTGTGTGTGTGAATCAGGCACAGCAGTGCTGCTGGAGTTTTGATCCACCACCCAGATAAGACCTGCTCCGTGGTCTGACCAACGACTAAACCAATACATTTGGAACAAGATGTTTCTCCAGCCTAGTTTCCACACTTGGAGGTGATCAGTACATTCTGAATCTTTAAATAGCAGCTCAAACTGTTAACACACAAAACGAAGTGAAGAGGATCTGGATCCATGATATCAGCTCTTCAACAAGGAAGCAAAGTGGCTGCAAATCCCGCATCTGGAAAAACAAGCAAAACACTCGGAAGCACAGAGCAACCCAGAGAGACGGAAGGAATAACTTTGCATAGATCTTTATTTTTGTAGAATCTATAATCCGCGTATTGACATCAATTAAATAAAGAAGAAACAAATTTAAAAAGGCAAAATCTTTAAATTACATGTATGACAATACACAAAAATAGGCCTTATATTAATGTAGTTGTCCTGTCTCAGATATATACTATAGTCTTTCCAACAAACAGTAGGTCTCTGTTACTAAGGTACTGGATGCGGCCGTCGGACGTCAGAACGGTTTGGGCGGAGAGGTCCGGTGAAGTCCGAAAGGCTCACGTGAGCGAGACTCGGCCGTGCCGAACTTGGATGAGCCCCCCTCGGGGGGATAATGGCGGACATTCGAGCCCTTTGGAGGGCAACCCCATGTTCCTCACTGGGAATTCACAGTGCTGGCGACCACTGTGCATAGACCATTGCTGCAAGGATGGCGGGGGGGGGGGCCTTCAGACGACGACAACTGGCAAGACCACCAACCACCTTGTGTTTTCTGAGCTACTCTCCATCTACCGCATCTAGATCATATGGTCAATTACCATCGACTCAAACACCACCCATATAACAGCAGCCAACTGGAAGCTGGTTCAGCATCTGCCCACTGGCTTCTACCATGAGTGTGTTTTGAGCGAGTTCAGGGGAGCCGATTCAAACGATTGTCTCTGGTCACGGACCACATGCTACAGATGCGGCGGACGGACAATAGCTGGAAAAACACCGGGTCAGCTCCTTGTGGAGAAACGCATTAAAGCCCGGGTCAAGGTGATGCTAGCCTGCCGGACTTGTTCATACTCCGTGCCATCCACAAAGCCCACCATGATACTATAGTACAACCTCTACACAGCAGGGGGGGGGACGAACCCGACGACCCGCAGGCCTCTGAGGGCTGGCTACGCTACAGAACCACAGAACAAAAGGAAAAGAGAGCCGTGAGTGGAAGTGACCGGTGTATGGAGAGGTATCTGAATGTTGTCGGATGGAATCTATAGAAGGCTATCGCTCGCGCCGGGGGGCGCTGCCACGCTGTTACGTTCCGATAGCGTCCCTGGAAAACGGCACAGTCCACTGACAGGCCTGCTCGAGAAGCTTCGCCGCTGCTGCTGTAGCATGACGTGCGGTCAGGAAACCCCATAGTTATCACAGCTTTCATGCACTGAGAGTTTCTTATTACGTGGTATTTATACACTAACGTCAAAAAGTTTGGAATCATTCGCCATATTAATAACTCATACTCATCATTGACAACAGCGTAGATCAAACTGCTAGGAACTAAACAGCAAAGCGTAAAAGTTCAATCAGAATTTAAAGTAACTTAGAAACAAATAATTTATTATTTAACACTAAACTGCAAACAGCAATTTACAGTAAGATCCTCTACAGAGACGAGTTTCTGTTTATTTACTGGATTTTATTTAATGTTTAACATACCAGGGAAAAAAATAACACATGAAACCTGTATGCTGTATTTTATGTTTAATGTTTGTGATTTTTTAAATTTAATTAACTGTAATAATAAGAAGAATATTTTAATATAACTTCTTATTTTAAATTTACAGTTCTTATATTTTGATTTTTTTTTTTAACTTCGCCTTCACATGCTCCCCCCCCATTTAGAATTTGGTTTTCTTTCAGCTTCATTTAAGGTACCTAATGTAACCTAAAATTTTGGTAAGGGAAATAAAGCAGGATTAGACATCCTGAGTACTAAAAATAATAAAATCTTCCATTTATTTGCTAAAATAAACATATTGGAAAATAATAAAACATGTATTATGTTCAGCAAATAAACAGACACTGTGCACTAAAATGAGCAGAAAATACGTTTTTTCAACTTTTCACTTAGTAAAACCACCAGAAGGTGTAAAAACATGTAGTTCTGCATACAACTACGAATTTTAGGCTCATGCGCAAAGCTGAACTGCTCTCAGTTATGTCACCATCTACAACTTCAACGTTCATCATCAAAAGGCTCTTCAGTTTTCACAGCTTTCAAATTCCCAATTGTTTAAACCTACAGAATATTCGTAAATTAATTTTTTACATGAATCTGCAACAAAACTGCCTTTATAGTGCTGAAAACAGAGATTCCAAACTTTTAAACACTAGTGCATTTACAAAAAGTCTAATATTAAATCATTAAATTTTTTTATTCCTTTTTATTGAAAATAAAATGTTTAGAACGCTCGATCGACGCTGGATCAAACGCCTTCACGGTTCCCATATGGAAGAACAACCATTTTCAACAGTTGATGGAAACCAAAAATAACCCACTTTAAAAATACCCCACTGTAACGGTCTTACATGAACGGACAGTAAAACACCGGACTGTCAAACCGATTACAGGAGGATTCGTCCTGCATAGAGCGGATTAAAGAAGCTTTCCGATGAACAGAAACATGGTGGAGGCAGACGCTTAGCATTCAGGCAGAGCAACGCAGCCAATTACTTTCTTCTTCTGATGAACGACTGAATTGATAACGCGCACATTATACAGGATCATTTTTGGTTCTTTAGTTGGTAGAACGATTTCATCCTGATTCCTATCATTTATTCTAGAAAGTGATGAGCAAGAAGTGGAAAACAGTGAATTATAAAAGTAAGAAATAAAAGGATGAATATATATACATATGCAATTTACATCAAAGCGGGAAATTAAATTTAAAAACAAAAAAACTTTTTTTGAGGTAAGAAAAACAAAAAAAACCAAAAACAAACAAAGAAAATCACTACAAAAAAAAAAAAAAAAGTAAACCACTTTGAAGCTTCAATAAATCACACATCTTCCCAAGGCAGGACTTAATTAGCTATGATTTAAACAGGGAAGGTCCCTAAAATAATAACTGGAGATATTTAAACTGCCATAAATATGGTTAGATATTGGCAAGAGGTCCTATTGCTACAACAACCTTGGCACTATAATGAAGGTCAAGCACACAGTCCAGGAGAAATAACACCGATTCTGAAGGATGGAGTCAACGTTTCCGACTGCGTAGCATGGCGTGAGCCCAGAGACGACGGCTCGTTTGTACTGCGGTACCGAGAGACTGTGGGAAGAGACGCTGTTGTAGCAACTAGGACCGAAACGGCACCCGTGCTCTGAGCAGTGTGCAGCCTTATCTACCGCTCCATTAAAGAGAAGACTGTTCTTAGTGTGACGCTGCTAGAAGACTCTCGAAAAAAGGACTAGAATAAAGAATTATAATGCTATGTATGCTACACTCGAACGAGAACAAGCTGCATGGAAATTCTGTCCAAGATATATGGGTATAATCAGGCAAATTCCAGGTGGCCACTACTTAAACTCTCCAAAATAAAACCAAATAAAAAAAAAAATCAAAAAAATTCCAGCTCACAGCGTCAAAAACTACGACAGCCCCGCGTGAGACCATAAACAGAAATCAGGAACGAATATTCTCAAAAATTATTGTAAAAATTAAATCCAAAGCTAAAGCACACCACCAAAAACAAGAGATGATAAATATTAACCTGACTAATTCTTTACTCATCCAACCCGGATCAAAGGACAGCCTATTCCGCTCGTCTAATAGCTGCATTAATATGTTCATAGGTTCACTTGAGCCCTTGTAGTTGTTTGTATTTTTTATTTTATTTTTTTTCCTCCTCCACATAAAAGTCACTTAAACAGTGGCAAAAGACCTCACCATGTCCACACCATGTAAAGATAACCAAACCCCCAAAGTGCCTCGTCTCGATCTCCTCAGGCCAACGCCGAGACACTCCGCTAGTGTTTTTGTGTGCTCCTTCCCAAAGCTTCAAAACAAAGCCTTCAGCTCTGGAGCAAGGCTGCAGAACGAGCTCGGAGCAGCTGCCAGAGTGAATCTGCAGGGAGTCGGCGAGAGAGCACGAGGTTACTGCAGTTTAAACTGCCTTCAGAAAACAAAAGAAATCACACGAGATCAGCATTTTTGATGCTCTGTGGGAGCATCGCGCTCGGGGTCTGCGCCTGCGTGTGTGAGATGCATGCTAACCTCGGGAATCTACTCATCGCAAAAGAACGCAGACAGAAAGATATGAGTTGAAACAGGAAAAAGAAAAGGCCCCCAGCACGGGCAAGGCTTCGACTCACTGCAGTTCACTTCGTGAACCAGCTGTGATTAAAACATCACCCCAGCTCGCGTATGCGCACGAGCGAACACACACGTCTTCTCCTGAAATCTCGTTAGGCAATCTGAGACGGGACTAAAATGAAGAGAGACAGAGAGACAGAGAGAGAGAGCGAAAGAGGGAGGCTAACGCACGGCCATGTGTTTATTGTGTTCATTTTGGAGAGCCCTGCTGGCGACAATCGACTCTTCTCAGTCACTTTCCAGCCGTTCAAGTGTTGGAGGCTTTCATAGAGAGGCACAGACGAATGAGCCGGCCAGGTGAGCGGTGGGGGAGGGGGGTTGGGTGTACTCTGTGGGTCCTGACCTTCTGTTTAGCTCACCTCACCAAAGTGAGAAACTCAAAACAAATGAAAGTTTCATAAATAGCAAGACCGAACCCTAAAGCCCTGAGCACGCTGACCTAACCTTCTCTACCAACACTGGGCCTTGCTGGACTCAACAGTGGTCACCAACTGCCTACCTGAGTCTAGTTCCAACCACAGTCTGCTACAGCTAATCAACTTCTGTAGAAGTCCATGACTGGCTTGGTAGATTTAGGGTGGACATTTAGGGTGCAGGACAGCAGCTCTCCAGGAAGAGGGTAGGTGACCATTGCTCTAGGACGTTCTCCCCAACTGGCAAGAGTGGACAAGCCTTGAAGAACTGCCTATGCCAACTCTAACTTTGTGTATGCTAGCTCTAACTGAGTAGGATCCTGGCCCAACCTCTCTAAAGCTTGTCCAACAGTAACTTCAAAGGAACACACTCATTGTTAGTGTTGGTTGGGAAGTGTTGGGTCAGCGCGCCTTGGGAGAAGCAGGAGAGTCAAACCCGTGAAGGAAAAAAAAAACCCAAACCCAAAAAAAAAAAAAACCTGAACGTGTCAGTGGCTACGGAAAAAAAGAACGAGGGTGAACAAAAAGACGCAACAGGCTAGAAAAGGGAGCGGATGGGAGGGAAAGGGTTAAAGAGCACTTTGTGTTTTGATAAAGGCAGTCCTCTCGTTGTGGACGCCAAACTCCTCGTTTTCCGACTCCGAGTTGATCCCGTCCTCGTGCCACACGCTGGGGATGCCCTTGTAGTACACGATCCCGTTGCGGCCCAGGCTGAAGCCCGAGCGCATGATGGAGCCCGGTCCACCCTCGGCTGAGTACATTTTGGTCAGGTTGCGGGAGCGCAACTGGAGCACGGCGAACACGCCCACGAAGGTGGCCACGATGAAGGCACAGCTGACCACCGCCATGGAGACGGGCAGGCTGGACGAGAGCTTCAGGAGGAGGACCCCGGACGAGCCCCCGGCCTGCTGCTGATCCGGATCGCCGTCGGGTGACTCGCGCAGGATCTGGTTCTGGTGCAGGCAGGTGCTGGTGACTGGGTCCAGGTGGCTATGAGGGGGGCAGGAGAGGCAGTCCTGCGGGCCTGTGCCACTGCAGGTCAGGCAGAGGGCGTGGCAGGGCTGGCAAGCCGGATGGGGGACGGGAGGCACCTCGTTGGGGGAAAGGGACATGGAATGGGGGACTGGCGTGTGACCTGCCGGGCATTCTCGAACGCAGCCCTGCTGGAACAGGTAGAAGCCCGGGTTGCATTCTGGAGGCAGAAGAACAAAAATTCTTATTAGCTGTTAGTGGGGTGAAGCGCTCAGACTTATACAGGGGAGCACAATGCACCACAGTGGAGATGGTCATACGCCAACATTCATTTTAGGACCTGCGACAAATTCCTACACAGTACTGAGAGTAGGGCTGAAAGATTTGGGAAAAATATCCAATTAGGATTTTTCGGATCAGTATTGTGTCTACAATTGAAATTGCAAAATGACGTTCAGGGACCAGAAGTGCAGGCCGGTTATTTGGCCAGTAAGACCAGAGCATCACCTTGGGATGATTTGGCTGCCTCTGATTGGTCTACAGACAGCTTACAAGCTCTGATATAATGTTAATGTTCCCAACTTAAGACACGGTTTTGATAAAATAGCCTATAATTAAATTTTTGATTTGAATATTGTACTCTTTGCGATTTTAATATAAAATTGATTCATCTTTCAGGCCTAACTGAGAGGTTGTCAAACCTGGTTTTCAGCCCTAGATTATGGAATCTCTGGTTGTTAACTGACCTGTTAGTGAAACTGGTTGGCCACATAGTGTCACCAACCAGTGACCGCAAAACCCTATGACCAAAAACCCAATATGAAGAAGTCTGGTGCAGAAATTTGCACTATTTATAACAAGCACGACTAANAATCTCTGGTTGTTAACTGACCTGTTAGTGAAACTGGTTGGCCACATAGTGTCACCAACCAGTGACCGCAAAACCCTATGACCAAAAACCCAATATGAAGAAGTCTGGTGCAGAAATTTGCACTATTTATAACAAGCACGACTAAGAAACAATAACCAAATGTGAATCAGTCATGTCGAATCTTTGCCTGATCCAAAAAGTGTATATTGGCTATGATGCTTATTCAGATTGTAGGAGTGGAGCATCACAAACCATTTGTGCCACTGCTGGGCTCTCTACCTTAACTTCAGCTGACTAGATGGTCAATGTGAATTACCGATGCCTGCAGGGCACACACTGGACTGCCATGGGTCACACTGTACTAGGGTGAGCTCAATTGTCGTACTCCGATCGTTTTCTTTGCTCTGTGTATTTCCATGAAGAATGCAATGAACTTCCTAATCCTTTCAGGAATGTTGATCCTCCTACCCCATCATAATTTCAAAATGTAGTTTGGACCAGAGGAGGATGATGGGTCGCCTTCGCCTTGCTCACCGGGGGCTTCTTTCTTTTCTCTCCTTAATGTAATTATTGTAATATTACTGATTTCTGTAAAGCTGCTTTGAGACAACATCAGTTGTAAAAAGCTCTATATAAATAAATTTGATTTGATAATTCCCTACGTCAACAGTTCTTTATTTTACAAACTGTCCAAACATAAGACTACTACAGCGTCCAGTGGCCACATGACCTGCCAGAGGGAGGATATCCAATAAGCGCTGGCGAGAGTCAGAAAAACGTCTATCCAGTCCAGCATGGATCACATTAAGTGCTGTGAGTCAACCGCAACCCATGTCTGACCTGCTCCATGACTACTGATGTCCACACCCACCGTTTAGCAGAACGGTACACTTCAAATCTCTTTGTCTGAAGGAAATCAGCACCGACAGCTGAACTCCCAACGATGTCTTGGGAGGGATTTCAGTTCTTACCATAAAGCCTTTCATTAGAACATATAACCTCAAATCTCCACCTTCCAGCAGAACACCACCACTTTCTTATCTTATAACAGAAACTAATGTGACCACATTACGGAGCACATTTTGGGCTCTTCCCTTTGGTCCATTAATCATGAACCTTTAATAACACAATGCAAAGAAAACCAGCAGTTAAAAAAAAAAAAAATTTAAAATCGATGCTGAAAAAAAGCGACCATGATAATCAAGACTAACGCCTGGCAGGACTACCCTGTGAAACTGTACTCTCCATTGACCAACGATTTCTAATAAACTATATATAATACACCAGATTTTCCTTCCAAGTTAAGCTCCCAAACAACAAACCTCTGCAGTGAGGAAGTGCGGTCTAATATAACAGCCACAAATAGTGCCAAACACTGCAGTCCACAAAAGGAAAACGACCAATTAACACTTAACGGCACAAGCAGCACTTTAAATAACGGCCTGAAACATGCGGGCACATCTCGGGGCAGCCGTTTACGCGGTAGAAATACATGTTATATAAGGTTTAAACGTCTACATGCCTTACAAAAACGCGTTTCAATACAGAACTACTCATTATAGACTAAATATATATGCTGTCCAGCAGGGCCAGCTGCTACGCGTGTGCAAAGCCCCATCAATCTGCCATGTCTGGCCTCGTTCTCGCTGCCATACCTCCAATAAAACTGTGTCTTTCCTTCTTTGCCAATGATCAGTTTTAAACATCCTTAAAAAAGTTGCTTTTTTTTTTTCCTTTTTAATGGCATGTCTGCTTTAACCTCACCGGCATGCTGCAAGCTCATCCAAGACAATTATTTCAGAAGGAAGGATAATAGCAAACCACTGGGGAACCGTCATAGTGAGACAAAACGGCTGGAGCACCCAATATAGATGTAAATCCCTGAAAATTGAAAGTGACATGCTGTACTTTATCCTTCACCGTTTCATTTAAAGATCCGATTCGCCTGAGAAAGAAAAAAAAAACAGAGCTAAAAAAAAAAAAATAAAAACCCAGTCACTGTCCAATTACAGAATGCACTGTAAGATCCCAAGAGCACACTCGGGAAAAGCAGCATATGCCAGCTGTGCTGTGCAAGGCTGAAGGCACCCTTCTCAGCACGGAGCAGAGTTCATCACTTAGCTTCTCTGCTTTGCCTTACAGACCGTGATATATATATATATATATAGATGGTAGTTCAAAAAGGTCTGCAGCAAGCTTTCACAGAGGAAATCTTCACCCACCACGACGGGCGGTACAGTCATGTGGGCACGAGTTAAAATTGGCCAAGGGAGCATATGGGTTGACAGTAGGGCTGCACAACACAGTCAAAACACCATACTGCGATGGACCTGCCAGCAACGCTACGCATTAAAAGCAGTGGTGAAGTGACGTGGTTCACCCTCTTGAATGCCCTCTTGAATGAGGCATATTATATAACTTCTGCCATTTGTTCAAGATCCATTTCTGTGAAGTCAACTTGGCCTGGGAGTAGAGCCAGTGGATTGGCTTAGGAGCTTTATCGCTCCTCATGATTTTCAACTCCGACCTGTCACCATCACCACGACGCAGGAAGTTCTGCACCTACAATGTGTCCTCATGAAAGCATCACGATCCATAAAGTCCGCTTTTAGAATGAAAGCCAAGTAAGAGGCACTAATAACGTGCTGAACAGACTGTTTTGGAAAACGAGAGAGCTTTTTGAGGCTGCGTGAGACTCTGAAGTGGTTTAGTTCAGATGTAGACAATTTTCCACTTACCCAGATTTAGTCTGACAGCCAAGACTCTCAAAGGAGCCCACATTTTGGTTGATATATAACTGGAGAGGCGATGTTCTTCAATGGTCAGGACCCCCACAGGACCACCACAGAGCAGGTATTATGTGGGTGGTGGATCCTTCTCAGCACTGCAGTGACACTGACGTGGTGGTGGTGTGAGTGGATCAGACACAGCAGTGCTGCTGGAGTGTTTAAACACCGTGTCCACTCTATTAGACACTCCTACCTTGCTGGTCCTTGAATAAGTGAAGTCAGAGACAGCCACATAATACCTGCTCTGTGGTGGTCCTGTGGGGGTCCTGACCATTGAAGAACAGGGTAATACAGTATACAGAGAAACAGATGGACTACAGTCTGGAACTGTACAACTACAGAGTGTCCTATACGGTCAGTGGAGCTGATAACATGGTGAGTGAGTGTAGATACAGGGAGGTGGAGCTAATTAAGTGCTCAGTATGTCAGCCCAAGCAGACGTGCTGGTGTAGATCAGGACACAGTATGACTTACTGGTGGCTGACTATAAAATGAACAAAACCGTGGGCCAGCAATTTAGACCACTGAGCAACAACCATGCTGTTCCATGACCGTCAAACACAGAGGACCGTGATTCGAGATCAGTCCTGCTTAGCAAATAAATGGCTGCCTGTAGTGATGCAGTTTTATTCATTTTCATACTTCACAGCAGATCATAACTACGACAAGCGTGTGCAGCGTTAACCACGACCTGGATGCCGTCTGAGTGGGCTGAGAGACGTTCCAAGGATGTATTACAAACGATTTGGGTGACTACTGAGCTATAGTGTTCATGCACGTTTGTACATTTGGGAACTATTCCTTTGAAGACTCTCTTGGTGCTCACCCTAGTGGTCAGATAGGGTACTGAAGACTGGGGTTCAAATCCCTACACTGGCAGAACCGCTAATGGCAGAAAGGCTAATGTCTTAGGCTGCTTTGTGCACTACATTAACACTCCTCTGAAACAGCATTAGACTCTTTATCTACATAACAGTATCTATCATATGCTATAAATGAAATCTCATTCAGATTGCCCTCCCCTCCATGTGACAAACATGCAAATGTCCCAAACCAGTACTGCGATAATGCTCACCAAACACCACCATGCAGAAAAACAGTGTTAGTGTTCATCTTTCTTTGTATTCTGGTGAGTCTCTCAACCCTACAGCCTATGTGGTCTGTTTCAGAGCTTGACTTCTGGACAAGGCAGGCACTAGGAGTGAGAAATGACTCCGGCTACCGTTCTCAGTGTTCCAGGCCTGAACTCAAAAGGAGGCGCAGTAAAGGCAGCGCAGGCACTCGGGACTCCTACAGAGATCCTGAGCCACTGAGCTGTCTACCATGGAAAGCTTGGCAGCTGTAGGCAAAGCAGCAATCACTGGAACCTCATGCCAGAACAGCATCATGAAGACACTGAGGCTGGGTTTATATGGTGAAACTTTCATGCAACTTGAGTTCCTGGAACTAAACGTGAAACAGCCAATCAACAGCCCGGTGATGCATCCCCAAAGTTTACAGTAGCTTAGCGTGAGCTTAAATCTCAAAGCTAAACTGTAACTAGCTGTTAGTGGGCTAATGCTAACTGCTGTTTAAATGGCTTAAATGGTTTAAATGCAGCGTTTATTCTTCTTGAGGCAGCTGCTGTTGTGATTTGTGTAGGGAGGTCACTCGGTCACAAAAGATAAAAGTTACTGCAGAAAAGGAGACCGATGCACTTCCAGAACAGGACAAGCGAGTCATCTATTAGGTTATAACTAATGGCAAAATAAACATCAATTTTCAAAAGGTTTAACATGCACAGAAGAGCCTAAAAACTAGAACTATAATTATAAACAATTCAAAGATGATAAACATGTTCACCAGAACAAAAAAAAAAATCATAATTTTCTCCTTACTGGCAAAACATAACAAACCCTCATGTTTGACCACGACGTAGCCTGATTTCCTCTCCAGCTCACAAAAGTCACAGTTTAGATTACACCTACAGAATTAAAGATGCACTCCAGTGACAGTAAACGAGCCCGCTGTGACTGAAACGTACCTACTAGCCTGTAATACCTCCACCAACACCAATAACGGCTGTGATTGGATTTGGCATGGACTGGACAAGTTTCTGGATGTAGGCCACATCAATGTTCAGACAGTCTTCCATCAAAGAATTGCGCAGTTGGGCCAGATTTGGTGGATGCCTTCCCTGGCACAGTTCCGAGGAGAATTCCCTGTAGACTGGGATTTTAGCCACTGCTGGTAGACCCGTATGACCGTACGCTTCCATACACCTGCAGATTCAGCCACTTCCTTCACACTATGGTCTTGTGTTTTCCTTGTAATAGTCAGCTGATGATCTTTAAATCCTGACATGCTCTGTGTATTGCCTTCATTTATCCTGATACTGATCATGCCATGTCCCCCAGCACCACTACAAACAGTGTTCCTAAGACATGGCTCTGTTTCCATGTTTCTGGATGTAGCTCACATCAATGTTCAGACACTCTTGCAAAGAACTGGTCAGTAGGGCCAGATTTGGTGGATGCCTTTGTTGGTGTTTTACTGGCTTTTCCAGGTAGTTCCCAAATTTCCATGAGGGTTCAAATCTGGGGATTTAGCGGGTCAGTCTGGATGCGTGAACGTTTATCGGGTCAGTCAGTCACATTTGTAGTCCTGTGAACGTGAGAACTGTTATCTTGGAATTCAAGGATAGGAATGTTACGTTCCTTGGTGAGATGATGAGCTATAGAGGGAAACCTGGTAGTCCAGCAGTTTACTGTAGGCACTGGGGTCCAAATGTACTGTCACCACAACCAAAGAACCCATTTCCACATAATTAAGACCCCCGAGAGCATCACAGAGGGGACTCATATTTTGTCTGGAGAGCTTAGTGTATAACAAACACTTGGCATGTGTGACTGTAGCTGTGTTTGGATTGAACTGCCAAGTTGCATGAAGACTATGATGCAGGCAACACAAAGCTGTAAAACCAGTCTAAAACCTCACGGAGCGACTTGCTAAAGGCTTGCTAGAGGCTCTTTTGGACAATGAAATGCTTTTTGAGGCTACATGGGGAACGGCCAAAACATGTTTGGAGTCTAAGTTTTGGTTCTTCAGACCAGAGTGGTGAGGCTAATGTTGCTAACCAACGCTAAAAGTTAGTCCAACAACATCAACAACCACCACCACCCAGATCCATTCTGTAAAAAATAAACCTCCAAAACTTCTTTCGACCTGCTTACATTGCATTCAGCTTGAGCAGACAAGGTGGATTAGGACTCAGCATGCCTCAATGTGAACTACAAAACAGGCAGCCAGTTTAGGCACCAGGCTCTGTATTCACAAATCACCTCGGGAGTAGGAGTGCTGAGCAATGACCGTCATAAATACAGAGGAATCTGATCCAAGATCAGTGCTGCTTTGCAGATACCGCTCTGGTGCTGTCTGAAATGGCTGTAGCGGTGAAGTAAATTATACTGAGTCCTAAACCAGAAGAACAAGCCGGCGCAGCATTAATGAAGACCTGGACGTGGTCCGAGCGGGTCGAGAAACGTTTTAGCACAGCTTTGCCTTTGAACGGCTTTGTTCAACTGTCAACACTCACAACATGCAACTGGTTGCATGGACGTTTCACCATGTGAAACCTTTTATATCACTGCTGTCAATTCAAAACTCATTTTGTTGGCCCCAAAATGACTTAATATAAAAAAAAAAAACGTACATTAAAAATGCTTTTCTTACTGCTATACTACATACGCCTTTCTGACCCTCAGGTCCTATAATAAGCTCATCCTGTTTAAATTGTACTGCTATAAACTGAATAAATGTCTTCAGAGCTGAAGATTTCCTCTGTGAAATGTTTTGATGTGTAACAGAGACAGCAGTAACCGAACAGCATCATTCTGCTGCAGTGGTGCAGGTGCAGGACGGAGCCTGCAGGGGGCGCCCTCTCCTCAGCAGTCGGCCTCTCACCTGTACACCTCTGACTGAGGTCGTAGGTCTTGCAACTGCCATCAGTGGGCTGGCTGGAGTCTGGAGTAGATGGGCCACCGGAGGATGAAGCAGTGCCATAGAGAACCAAGGTGAACTGGGTGAGCGTGCCTAAAAAAGAGAGAGAGAGAGAGTGAAAATGAGCAAACCTGCAAGGTAGAAAGAAAATGAACAGAGCAAGAGAAAGAAGTATCACTAATGACTGAGCGAGAGGAGAGAGGAAAGGCATGAGTGGGCAAGACAGAGAGAGAAAAAGAAAGCATAGAATGTAGAGAGAGAGAGAGAGATGGAAGAGATGGAAGAGATGGAGGGACAGAAACAGAGACAATTAGAGAGACAACAGGCTAAATGAGACAGAAAAGAGAATGAAGAGAGGGGATGGGCAAGCACACAAGAGAAAGATAGAAAGAAAGACAAACTGAAAGAAAAAAGAGCAAAAAGTGAGCAAGAAAGAGAAAAAGGAAGAGCAAATGAAAAGTGAGAAAGAGAGGAGAGGGAAGAGAGAGCGAGCAAGTCAGAAATAAAAGAATGAAGAGAGAGAAAACAATGAAAAGAAGAGAAGGGAAGAGGAGGGAGAGAGTGCAGAGGCAAGGCAGACAAAGATAGAGAGAAAAGTGAGAGTGAGCAAACAGAAAAAAGAGCGGAAGAAAGATGTGAGAGAGAAAAGTAAAAGAAAGAAAGTGAGAGAGAGAGAAAAAGAGGGAGAGAAGAATGAATGAGGGGAAGAGGACAGAAAAGTGATAGAGAGAGCGAGAGAAAACTTGGTGCAAGAAGAAGAGGGAAAGAAAAAAGAGATGAGAAAACTCAAGCAGAACAGAGAGCGAGAAAATGAGGAGAAAGAGACAGGGAGAGAAAGCAATGAGAGCCAAGAACGAAGGAGCAGGTGAGAGA
>CM067489.1:1404104-1439602 GCA_034552555.1 Semaprochilodus insignis
ATATATATGTGTGTGTGTATATATATATATATATATATATATATATATATATATATATATATATATATATATATATACACACACACACACACATACAAATACATACACACATATATATATATATATATTCTGTTCAATTTGTTATCATGATGGTACGGTACCGAAGCGGACTACTAAAATCCAAGGAATGTGGCGATTCTTCTGCATCTGACCGTAATTATGATATCCAAGTATGTAATTGTTTTTCTCTGGCTATTTTAAAACGAACGCCTCCAATAACAGTTCTCTTCATCCCTAAATGTGTGTATGTATATTTATAACTCTGAATGGTCCCAACATAATGGAAACCAATGTCCCTTTCAACAGAGCACGGTTGAATTCTGTCCATTATATTTCATTTCAAAGCGCACACACATAGTACCTGCTCTGTGGTGGTCCTGTGGGGGTCCTGACCAAGAACAGGGTAATACAGAATACAGAGAAACAGATGGACTACAGTCTGGAAGTGCTCCTATATGCTCAGTGGAGCTGATTACATGGACAGTGAGTGTAGATACACGGCAGTGGTTTTAATTTTACAGCGTGCGTGTGTGCGCGTGCGCGCGCACACACACACACACGAAACTGTAGAAATCTACTCACTTCACTCATTTTCAAAACAACAAAAGAACTGGAACAACTTTTCATGTGCAAAAGCCCTCCAGTCTCCAACACTGTCCTCTAGATCTCAGCAAACAAATTACACAACAAAACCGAGGAAGCGCTGAAGCACTGATTTAGGATCTAGCTCTGCTTTTCATAGCCTAACAAATACGCTCACAAGGATAAGAGAGATGCTCCCTGGTGGTAACAGATTGTCGTTCTAAATCCCAGAGAAAGAAAAGAGCCAGAGAAGAGGACAGAATTTCTGAGTAGGATCAAATTCCTCATCCGTTTCTGGTCTTTTTTAGTCACCAAGACGAGGCCCAGATCCTCCCCGCTATCGAAACAGCTCAGGAATACAGGTCACGCTCATAAACTTTTATGGATAAAGTTGCCACTACAATATGTCCAGCCCTGGGGGGAGGAAGACAGAGCGAAACTGAAAATCACTTAAACGGGAAAGTACCCCGGTATCCACTGCTGGATGAAACAAGGTTCCAGATGGAGACTTCACTTCAACTTCAGGAGATTAAAAAGCCTGCAGAACACTGAAACGAGACATCAGGACAGACCGCTCGGAATATAAAGTACAGGATCTTTAGGCTGGAGGAAGAGAAGGAAGAAGAACTCCACTCAATCTGGAGTTCATTTGGAGGTGACCGCTTTCCTCCGCACCGTCAGGCAGTCCTTTATAAAGAGAGAACAATGGCGGACCATCACGACTATCAGTTTCCACCTTCCCTATAGTGAAAGAAGCCCAATACCTTGCGGGAGGCTTGGGGAGGAAGCAAAACCAGTCAGTCTCAAAACGGCAGCTGGGTCATAACGGATTCAGGATCAAATGTGTCACATGGGCAGAAGCCGACAACGACAACGTCGCTTGGCCTTTTGACGGTCAAACAAGCACCCAGCACTTCCGGCTCCCCCCTCAAAGGAAGCTAGACTCAAAACTAGAGCAGTCACTAGAGCAGTCTTCGCTGCGGAGTAAGGGGATGCTAATGCAGAACGCAGGCTACACCATCATAGCCCTGACAAGTTCAGGACGAGCAGGAAGAACAGCAATGAGCAATGGCCAATTAAGTAGCAGGCGAGATCTCTCAGGGGATGCAGCAGGACTATTATCATGCCGAAGGACACCGTGTTCAGCACTGTCCCAGGAAACAGACCCAGGAGGGAGGGGGGGGTTAGCAGCTCCAGCTGTAGTAGTTCAAACTAATGAAGTTGTTCAACCCTTGGCAAGCAGAAACAGACACTCCACTAACCAGACTTGGATCAACTGTACCGTTCATACATCCATGTCTCATCTACCTATGGCTCTTTAGAACCATGTGACCTTTAAATTTGTTACGTACACATACAGCCTTTGTTTAAGTAGCCATTACGGTGGTATGTGATGTCCCTCGCTCATCCCGTGACGTCCAAGTTCATCACACAGCACATCTCTGACTGCTTCTGCAATCATTTATCATGCGGATCCCAAAGGAATCTCTGAGCTCCGAGTGTCAACAGAGGAGGAAATAAATAATGCAGCAGCATCAGCTACGTCCGTGACATACTATCAGTGTTCTGATACAGGAAACTTTCCATGAAAAGCTTGCAACTGTTGCGGTTGCAAATTAGTGTTTCACTGTGAATGAAGCAACTTCAACAGCATATTCATTATTTCAGTGTTTAACACTACAGAGTACTGTTTAGCTAGCACCGATATATAACGAGTGAACGAGGAAAGATCCAAAGTGGACGCACGATGTCTGGTTGCCCATTTTGTGAACCAAACGAGACCAGAGACTATTTTTTTTTTATGGCAGATACAAAGTGGTGAAATTTAGAAAAAGCTGCACTGTATCCGGTTTGTACTAGTGCATCTCAAAAAAATCAGAATACCGTAAAAGGAACTGGGACCAAACAAGCATTATGGTGGGCAGACAGAGTTTGCTCAGAAGATGGAAGCATGAGGGGGTTCCACCAATTGCAGAGTGGGAAGTTGAGATGGCAAGAGTGGCTGTTTTTGAGTAGATGTCTTATGAACAGTCCGGAAGACTGAATGAATACATGGGGCAAATATTTGGCTTGTTTTGGAGCTTCCTGATATTGTTGAGAGCTGGTGGGTAGACAGGCTCTGCATCGTATGTCTTAATTGATGCTGGACAAAACAACAATTACACAATCCACAGATACCAGATATACTTTGTGTGCGCGCGTGTTTGTATTTTATAAATATAATATATATAGGTTGGGTTGGGTTCTAGCTTTACTGGCAGATACAGTGAGCGTCTGGTTCATAAGAACAAGGTCAAGCAGCAAACACACAGGACAACACAGCTACAGACTGGCAGAGAGCCAAAACCACTCTCTACTGACCGTGATGAGCGCCACCTCATTCCAATGTCACTAAACAACCGTAAGATGACCTCAAGTGACCTACAGAGAGACTGGCGAGCGGTGGCTGGGGTGAAATGCACAGCGAGCATGGTTCTAAAAACAGGCTTCTGGAGGGTCATTAGTGATTTTCTAAATAAAGAGATCTAAATACAATATTTGATCTGGAATTTGGGAGACGTGTTTCCAGTAGGGTATAGAATCAAACAGAACTGCTCATTTTGGTCCAACACAAACCCAGAAACTGTACAACTAGAGGAACTGATCATGTTGAGGTGGGCTCCTCAATGTTTTCAGCATCTTTAGACTAGAACAGAAAGCTGCTCAGGTTCCAGTTCGGCAAAGTCAAAAACACATAGGTGGTCCTCACATTTACTGTCATGCGAGGAACCAGGATCAGACTGCCTTAGTTGGCGTTACCCCCCAGAGAATATCCAACATGTGACCTTCACCTGTGCTCCATCATGTAGCGTGCAGACCACCACCTTTCCAAGACAATATATCGCAGGCAAAGAAACGTGCTGTAGTGTGAGCAGGGATTCAGGAATTCTGAGAGTCATGTAGGGTCCACATAGCACAAAGTAGGGTTAGCAGTCTGAGGGTGTTGAAGTCCCTCAAAGAGTCAGGAAAGCTGGCCCTGGCTCCTGAGCAGGAAATGAAAAAGGCATTAGAGATGTATGACGGAGTGCAGGACTTGTACCTCATACGAGTCTTAACACCTAAATCCTCCGCCGTCCGCAGGAAGGTTGTGCCTAGCGCTTGTGACAGATCTGTTACCAAGCCTTTTTCCAACAGTGGATTTTCCTCCTCTCCAAACCCTTCCAGGCCAATATGTTTGGCTAATGAGTGTTGGCAGCGGAGTAAACTCGTCTGTGCTGTGTCTAAACTAGAGCAAGGCCCACTGCTGCTTCCTCGTCATCCCTTAACAGAAGGCAGATCAGGGCTCGCTGAGCCATCGCCATGGGTCAGCTTTCCAAAGCAGGCCTTCTGTTTTTCCTCAGTTCCTTATTTCACGTGTGCCTTCCTTTTCTCATCCGCGGACACTTCGGAAAGGTCTCTGAAACCTATTAAGGGAGTGTTCCCTGTACTAGAAGCAAGGTGAAGCCACATGGCTCAGCATCCGGTGCCTCTCATAATTCAACAAGAAGCGCCGCTATGTGGAAACGAGGTCGGGATGGATAATTGAGCAGGAGCTGGCACGTTTCCCGCAGTGCATGAAGAGGCATGAAGCTTTTGCTGTGCATGTTATAAGTGAGCTAGGGAGAAAAAAAGAACTTATGTACCAGCTTCAAAAGAGGGGGGAAAATTGCTCCATGACCTAAAAACACATTCAAAGCATGGCCCAAAATATTCCCTGATGGTCTTTGGGGAGAAAATGATTGCCAAAAGTCTCAACTGGGACATTAGGAGAGGATATTACAGGGCAACAAGAGAGGGGGAAAAGAAAAAAACAAAAAAATGACAGCAAGCTTTTCCAACCAGGGAGGGCAGCATGTTCAGAGAACTCAGCATGTGTTTCACAGCCTTTCAGCTAATGCAGATGAAGCCTTAGAAGTGCATCTGCAGTCCTGATTCCAGCAGTCTTACATTGAAATACACTAAACAATAATAATGGTACTTTTTTGTTGCCTAGCATTGTGTGCTACATAGACCATATAACATTTCTTACTCACCTGGAAATTGTTGAATATGCATTTTAAGAAGTGTTGAGAATTTGTAGTACCTTTGTAAGACTAACGCAAACCCACCAATTTCATCATCCATCCTAATATGCCAGTTAGGCAGACATCGCCAAACCCCAAACACAGTCACACATACATCAACACAAGAAAACGTCTAGTGTGTACAGTAGTTGTAGTTCATCAGGTAAACTGATATATAGAAGATCCATCTACACTCATCATCAAAAGAATAACCGCACCCAGAAGGAGGTGTGGGATTGCAGTGCTGTTGGGAAGGAAGATAAAGGTTACCAGGATCAATAAATGATGATCAATTTAGACTGATATGATCAATATTTATTGAGCTACACATACAGAAGTCTGTCTCTCAGTATGGCGTCGGGCCGCCGTGTTTGCTAACCCAACATGCCAGACGTCTCGGCATGGAGCTGTAGAGGTTCCTAATGGTGTCCTGTGATAATTCATCCCATGCAGCTTGAATATCCTCACACAGTTCCTGCAGATGGTGTGGTAGGGGTGGAGGTGGAGTGACACCAGGCCTTCTGGACGTGTGACAACAAACCGTTCATCTTGGTGCTGACCACGGTGCCTCCACACACGGATTCGTTGGTCGTCTCCACCAAGACAAAAGCGGGACTCGTCACTGAAGATGACCCGCTGCCATTCTGAGTCACTCCATGACAGTCTGGTACGACACCATTGCAGTCTTTGGTGACGGTGACGTGGTATTAAGGACAGTCGTCGTAACGGTCTGTGTGCATGTAGTCCTGCGTGGTGCAGCCGTCTGCCAATGGTGCTGCACTAACAGGATGACTCATGGAGGACACCACTGCTCGCTGAATGTCTGCAGTCGTGGATGTTGGGACAGTCAGGTACAGTGATGAGGCCCGTCCTTGCTTATGTCACATGTGCGGCCGAGTGTGAAACTTGAATCATTAACATCTCTCACGATGGCAAACCCACCCACCAAGCTTCATTCCTGTTGATTCCTTCGGGGTGCAGCTATTCTTTTGACGACAAGTGTATTTTTGCCAAATATGTGAATTACTGTTGAGGGAGCACATCATCTGTAAATATCAATAACATTAAAATATATTTACACGATGCTTCTGCTGTTTCAGAGTTAAACATATCCCTGTGCCACACTACAGACCCTTCAGAGGCATCTTGTTTTTTTTTTCCCCCATTTATTTTTCTCACAATTCATTTGTGCTATTACACTTCCAGCTTCTATAGCACCAGTGCTACCTGCTCAAAGAGCTCGCACGCAGCTCTTATTAAAATGTGCACACATATATAAATCTGTACTGTAATAAATTCAGCAGAGCACCAGCAGGAAATCTAAGTCAAAACAAATCAGACGGGTGTGGAATTTTCCCACAGTTCATTTTTCCTTAACCTACAAATCGAACAAAAACGTACCGGTAAGAGGAAATGCGGACAATGCAAAGCTCAACTCTAAGGGTTGAAATGACCTGCTCATTGTGTAAGAAACATAAACCTACAGTGCCAAATGAATAACCAGCATCATCAGGTGCTCCTGCGCCCTATTCATCACGTCTCGCCACACCTGAGGGGATCAGATTGCTAAGCTTCCGCAACTGAGAAGCAGGATACGAAGCGGTAGCATTCACCCAGCTTTTCCCTGGTTACCCGAGATTGGATGTCACCTATCCAGCCTCCAACAATCGAAGGATTTAGCTGGGTCCTGGATCCCAAAGACGGCAGGCATCACACGGAGGAGTAATGAGATAAAATATGCGCTGAATAGGATAAAAGTGGCTCCGCCAATTAAAAGGATTACACATGCTTATGTGCAAATCTTTGGCTCAGAGAGCCAGCACTGGGGCCTGCGATAACTCCTCGCACACTTCTGCTAGCGAAGCAGGGCACAAGCCATCACTGCTAATCACTAGAATGATTTGGGCTATAAATCGAGAAGCGTCCTGGCTTTGGAACCAAGTCTCCATTCCTAAAACGCTTCTGTTTGATCACCGTTCTAAAGATAACGAGGCACACTGGTACCATAACAGCCAGACATGAGCGAAGAAAGGAAAGAGGGTGATGGAGTAGCGAGGACCGTGTGGTGAAACGCCCCCGAGTTGAAATATGCCGACTCACCTCCGATCTTGGCATTGTAGGCCACCCCGACGCCACAGATGTCATTGTTGGCAACAGCAGCTACTTCTCCAGCACATCGCGTCCCGTGTCTGAGGACGGAGAACAGAAAGAAGAGACAGTCAATGGTTAGAGTTCTCACCTTTCCACAAACTTTTAAGGTCCGCACAAACTGGCTCCTGAACACTGACCCTTATGTGAATGAAGCTAAAGAGGCAGATGGAGCACTAAACACTGTCCGCTTGTTCATTTTCCTCGTGCACGGTAAAGACACAAGCTGGCACAATGGAGACAAGAACAAATAAACTCACTCCGGCAGGTATTTGGCTCGCTTTTCCCTTAACTGGAGGAATGAGGAGCCGAGTAAGCGATTCCTGCCCGCAAACATCTAAACACCTCTCTACATCAAGGACGACCTTGAGTTTCTAAGCCTCTGTCGCTCCGACGTGCGGCCATGAAGCAGGGAAAACGAGATGACATGCAACCATCGGACTGGCAGAGTTGCCAATTAGATTTACGTAGTCAACAGAAAGCTTTTCTCGCAGGCTCTTGCTCCCGAGCCCTTTCATTCCTGACACTCCAGTGAGGGATGGAGAGAGCGAGTGCCTCAGAAGGCACAGGAAAAGGAGGAAACGGTGGGTCGTCACATTTCAGTCTGGGTTTATTTGACTGCGATACAGATCGGACATGTAGAGTGGTGCAGGAACATTTCAGAGGAGGATCAAAATGCTTGTTTGAGAGCTTTCTAGCGAAAAGAGATCCGCTGGATTAGTGCAGTGCCTGTTAGAGTGGCCTTCGCTCGTACTAAGGCCGTCTTTGTACATGGGAATGAATCTGCTATAGTCATATTGCAGTAGCACATGCTGGGCTGAGTACACTAGCTCAACAGGTCTGGTTAAGAAGCAAATGCCCTTGAAACTGTCCTATAGCACCAGTGAGGTGAGAGCTACCGGCTCCCTGGGACATTTTCGAGCCTCATGCGAGAAACTAAGCCTCGGGTGGCGTTAAATCCACAGGTTGCGTGCTCAGCAGCTGCAGTGACTTGCTAGCAGCTTGTTGCTCCTTTATTAAAAAAAAAAAAAAAAAAAAAAGAAGGCAGCTGTAGACTGACATTCTAGCATATTAGACAAATTCCACATTGACAAAACCCCTGACACCTCAGAGCGGTCTGCCAGGTCAGCGGAGCCGGGAGAATCCTGCGAGCAGCTAAGCTCGGTGAATGCCTGCGGAAGAATCGATAAGACCCGTCGAGATCGCCTCCAGACACCAGTTCTAAGCCAGCACAAAATGTCAGAGGTTAACGTCGAAGACTTCCTCACTTGTGCACGAACTCTCATAAGCATTGTCAAGAGACGACGCTCACAACCGAGAACAGTTACAGCTTTGAAAAGTCTCCAAGGGACTCCAAAGGAGGCAAACAAGATAACTGGTCCAACCATCCAGGAGGTCGCAGGTTCAGTCCCTGGCAATGCCACAGTGGTTCATAGCTGGGAGCCTGAGAGAGCGTAGCTGGCCTCGTCTTGACCATCCCAGATTGCTAGCTTCATAGGGGGAGACCTAGCTAGCACAGCTGGGAATTGGTAAAGGGTGTTTTTTCCGGACTCAGGACTGTTTACTCTGCATGTTTGGTACGTTTGGTACGTTTGGTGAAGTGCGAAAGCTACTTTCACTTAAACGATCAACAAATCCTGACCAGAATTTTAAACTTGGCATACAACTGTACCGTGCTCAGTACACTGTGTGGTCACATAACATCTGGGTGCTTAGTCATCATTTCCAGTCCAGCAGAGTTTTGGTGTTCAATTTCCCTGTTTAGAAACAACAGATCAACTCATCAGATAGAACAAGTTTAGAAGTGTAGTTGGAGGTTCTCCAAACTCCGGAAGTGGCGTCAATGACCTTGATTATTTCAGTAGGGTGAATTTAAGGAAACTCTCCCTGCTGAGACGCCCTGTGCGACCTTTTGCTCCACCCTATGCCATGGTTTGCAACAAACCTGACTTAGAAATTGTGAGAATGCAGGTGATGTACTTTATAAGACGCGTCTCCAAGTTTCTACCAGAAGCGGCACTCAAAACACAAGCCAGCAGGCGGTTCTTGGCACTGCCATTGAATTGTAAATGGAATGCAGTGAACCAAACCCATATTTTGTGTGGTTGGGATCTGCTTCAGCCAAGAAACATGCAGTACAAGCTGATACAATCAGGAGGCATGTTTGGGTAGCATTTAGTGTAGCTGGTATGTGATATAGTATTTAGTATTTATATTAACTCTACATGACCTCAGCAGCAAATTCAGCTTGCCTTGTACCTCAAAAGAGGTGCTAACAAAAATAGCACAAGGTTTGGTACTGGGGGAACCTTATTTAAAAAAAAAATAATAATAAATAAATAAATTAAAAAAGTCGCAGAGTCGTGCTGGAACCCTGCGCTGGAAAAGTGGCTTAAGACTAAACAAAATCGAAGAATGTCCCTACAGACTTCTTTGAAATACTGCAAGCAAGTCATCCTGCACTCCTAGGACACAGTAAAAACCGGAAAATGTCTACAGAAGCTGTTTATTCAAAATAACACGCTGCACGACGAGTACTGAGCAAGTCTGCTAACCACACTGTGCAGTTTGGTCAAACTACAGCCATGACCTTTCCTCCGCCCATGTTGGGGAAGCGGTTGCGATCATGACTGTGTGTTTAAAAAGGGATAAAATCACACAGTGTATTCCTAAAAGGGAGACACCAAAATACTTGAAACTGAAGGTCAAATTAATGTTTCAATAACACATGACTGACACAATCTGACAAAACCCTTATAAATAAATGATCTGTGGTGTTTGTGACTCAATAGCGCACAATAAAAATGCCCTGTTGTATGAACTGCGCTGGCAGGCCTTTCCCACTAATATCATCAATCACCAAAATATCATCCATACTTCCCACAAACCTCATAACCAGTAATCTGATTTGCCTTTTTACCTCGGAAGATGAGACTTTCTTCATAAAACAGACACTATGTTGATCATTATAAGCTTTCTCAATCATACTTCTACCATCTATCATCATAAGTCTCCTCATTTATTACATTCTCTGATTCCTGGTGGCGAAAATTCCAAGGCAGAATGTTTAAAGCGACTTTGGTACCACTTTACAGATCGCTAGTAAGTAGGTAAAGATATCGTAATTTGATGGTAACAAACTGTATTTAATCATTAATTAAATGTCAATTTCCTAGTTGTTACTAAATAATAAATCAGAAATTGCAGTGAGTGTTAACAAGGCCGTTAGGAAATGGTAAAATAACAGTAACAAGCTGTACTAATCTAAATATCACCTTATTTTACAGTTATAAGTGAGCAGAGTCATGGTCTCATCTGTTCCTGGGTAACAGTACGTGTCTATAGGTGGACCTACATGTGAATCACAAGACCCTTTAGAACTGATGTTATGAGCTGATGGACGTGTAGTAAGTAAGACCCAAGATGGGAACAACTGAGTTTGTATTTTACGGCTCTAATACCATGTAGTTTCACAGTAATTACTGCCTGTAACTCACACGGTGTCTGACCTTCTAAATACATAACAGGTAAGAAATAAAACAGATACAAGCGGATTAGTATTTTACAGCCCTGATAGCAGGTAATTACAGCAGAACTACTTTAGTGATTTTTGGTTAATAACTCTAATATTATATATTATATACATGCACTCAATTATTATTCTCTCTTATTATTAAGAACTATAAAATAAGCAGGTCATTTTAGGTAAATAAAACTTCTTACCGCTTTATCATTTTATTACTAAATACTGATACAATGACCATCTTTTCATTTATTAATGACTAGAATATGAGCATTTAATATTTAGGAAAGTTGTTACCATTGTGTTTCTATTAATGCCTTGTTACATATACAATCACTCACTTATTACACATAAAGAACTATAAAATAAGAAGGTAATTTTTAGGCAAGTACAACATTATTTTAACATTTATATAACCAACGGCCTTGTTAACACTCAGTACAATTTCTGATTTATTATTTAGTAACAACTAGGAAGCTGACATTTAATTAATGATCAAATACAGTTTATTACTGCATAATTACCATATCATTACCTACTTATTACAGATCTGTAAAGCGCTACCGCGACTTTTGTGTCTGCCCCTTCTTGACTGCCGCCTCGAGTAGCTAGTACATTAGTGTGGCGCTGTAGTCTTGGCTTGCTCCACAGGGGTTTTGGTTTATTGGTATCAGTGAATGTTTCTGAGCTTGGTAGCGGCCCAATACCTGATACATGCATCGGTATCAATGCAACCCTGTACTTAACAGCTGAAGTGACACAAATACAGTCAGCAGTCCCAAGGTTTTCAAACAGCCTCTCTTGCACTCGCTCTCTCTCTCTCTCTCTCTCTCTCTCTCTCTCTCTCTCTCTCACACAGATAAAATAATAGCCTAGCCAGATCAAAGCCAGTCCGTTTGACAAATTAACCTAATAAGCCAATCATGCACCAGTAACAGTGGGAAAGTATCCGGGCCCTTTCGCTTTACTTAGGTGGAGAAAACCCATCTATTTCAAACCTCATGACCATCTGCCCTCTAATAGCGAATTTCAAAGATTATAGATCTAATCCCTGGGGGTCTTTATATAACCACTAACAGGATGCTAACCAGCAGCAGCTAACAGGATGCTAACCACTTCAGTACCTAAATGACAATAGGATTGTTTTAGTCCGTCTTGAGCGGGGCATCTGTTTACCATTTTAGACACAACAAATTGGGATACATTGTGAAACTGCAGACTCAGCAGACCAGAACGCTATTTTTCAGGAGGCCAGCCAACGTGTGTGGCAAAAGCAGCACATTAGAAAAACAATAAAAAAAAAACCTTCCTGGAATAGCAATCAGAGGCCAAGCTGAATCCTTCCAGCATAAAAAGGGCAGCATAAACGATGCACAGGGAATCCCTGCGGGGCCTTCATCATTACCAGACCCGAAGCAACGTAAAAATATTACGCTGACTCGTCATACCCAAGAGACATGATAGTCTGGGTCCCATCACTTCATACAAGCAAACTGATTTGCCACGGACCCCCTGACATTAAGCGCTCTATTTAACCAAACAAACAAATAAAGCAAAAATCAGAGCGTCGGTGCCAACTGCGGTAGGTCGAGCTGCATTCTTTCCCATCCAATACGCAGTCAAGGCAGCGGGGCACAATAGACCGCCTGCAGTAGACTGAAAAATTATCCCTCGCTCTGGCATCCGAACGCCAGACTCGCTGCTGGAGCGAAGGCAGAGTCGGCAGCTGCGACCCTCGAGAACTGCTGGATGACTGAGGCCATGCACAGAAGAACAAAACGGCGTCCATTAGCAGGAGGAGCCCTTTCTGAGTTTCCCAGAAAGAGGGAGAGAGTACTGCTGACAGCTACTGTGCCTACATACTCCTCAAACCTCTCATGGCAGAAAGTGCCCATGTTGGCCAGGCGGTAAAATTCGACACATTTCACAGAAATCAGGGTGTGATTTAAATGGCTGCGCATTATTTAGGCTAATACATTCAATGCAGCCAGAATCATGGCCAGCCTAAATTGGATTAGGTGGGTTTTCCAGCTGGCTTATCAGCTCCCGGAGGCAATGAATCCAAAGCGGCGGCCTCAGCGCCGTCAGCAGACCAGGATGGACAGGGATTGAGGTGCATGTCCTGTAGCTAACAAAGCCTGAATGTTACACCTCAAATGTTTGACCAGTTTATCAGAGTTACGCAGCTAATCAGTGTTCACCAACCCCGCTCCCGGAGATCCACCTGATCGATCCCGCATGATCCATCTGCAATTACTGTTTCTCAGAAGTCCTTCAGTCTGCTGCAATACTGCTTTTGACAAGCCCTCGTCCACTTGGCCCGGTCATTTCCCCTCGGGAGGATACTCCAATGCCTTCTTGAGGGCTGTCCCTATACTTCAGTAGCTCAAGTGAAGGATTTCAGAGAGCTGAGGGTTTGAGTGGACACAAGTGTGGACCTCAACAGCAGAACTTGCATAGAAATCATCCTTACAAACACAACTGTAACGACGATCAACGTTTCTGATAAGCTACTTTAAATTGCCGGACACTTTTAAAGTAAAACATTCAGTTTGCTGGACTTTAGGTTGGAAACAACTCCATCTGCTATATAGGTCAACTCTTCACTCTGCTAGCTGGCTAGTTTGCATGGACACCAACCCTTCCTGGAGATCTACTTTCCTGTAGAGTTTACTTGCAACCTGCATCCAGCATGCTGGCCCCTCCCTTGCCTCTGATCCAGCCAATCAAGAACTCTGGGATAAGCTGATTAGCTGGAGTAGGTGTGGAAGATTGACAGGTGTAGCATACTCTACAGGGTCTCGTGGACAGGTGATGGTGACGGCTGCAACAAGAAAGTTACGTTCCAAGAAAAAAGCAACTGCTTTTGTATGCCATACTCAAACGCATGGCTAGCCGAACAGCTCACGGAGGTTCTCCTGTGTTAAGCGGCTAACTGGATAGCGTAGGTGTGCCGCACATCCGCATGGTGAGCAAAAGTGGGCGAGGGAACAGTTAAAACAGAACTGCAACAGGACTCCGCCTAAAAGTAGTGTGATAGAGTTGTGAAATTCAGGATGGCAGACATCCAGTTGGAGGGTTGGTGGCCACTTAAGTAAAAGCAGTCACACTGAACTTGACAAAGCAACAATGCTGTCCATGAGGGGTGGCTCTTCCTGGACTCCGATCCAAAACGGCTTTACCCTCACCAGTGAGCAGTTCTGAAAGTTTGCTTAAGGCCACTTAAACTTGCTCAAACTTGCAGCCAGAGGAGCTTCATCAGCATTTCCCTGACATGAGTGCTGCCGTTCACCGAAACAAAGAACAATTCTGGTGGTGTGTGAAGCCAACCCATCGAGGAGAAACTGGAGAATAGGTTACTGCTGTATCCAGTCATGGGAAGGGCTTTGAGAGCAAACCCTGACGAAGAAATCCAGAGATGGAGTTGCTAAGGCAGTTTCCACCAACACCTACACCGCCACTGGTGCCGTGTTACACTGGCATTTGCCTTTCTCTGGACTGCATCAGTGTGGTGAAGTGGGGGAACCAGCTGGTTCCTCACAGGAACCTGCCCAGGTCTGGACGCTGGACAGCACTGCCCGTAATGTCAGATCTGCCTCAGGTCCCAGTCTGGGGCGGAAGGGACTGCCATTCATGCATTGGACTGCACGGCTATAGTAGAAGCTGATCGAATCAGTCCACCAGGGGTGCAAACCCATGATCCCTCAGGATCGATGGCTGCCTACAGTGTGGTAAGTACATAAGCTTAAGTGGCATGAGCAGAACGGGTCGTTTCTGTAAACGTGGCTTTGAGAGACGTTCTGCCAAGTTTAAACCAAGCTCCAATACATACAATTAAAGCAGGTGGACAATACGACATTTTCTGTTACTGTGATGAATTACAACACGGCTTTCCTCTCTGTGCAGCATCGTGCTGAACCGCATACCTTCTGCACAGGCCACATTTCAGGCTTTATTTTCTCCGATATGTGACATTCCCAATAAACCCTTCACGTACGGGCAAATATCCTAATGCAAAAACATCAATCAATAAACTCCACAGCAGACAGTTACACAAACGAATGCAGAGACAGACTCTCAGCTGACAAACACGGTTCTGTAGTGTGATTTCAAAGCTGCCAGGAGAACCAAAACACATTAATACTCATACCGGAACTCCAGTGATAAACCGCAACACGATAACTGAGCCACATTTTAGGTTCCATTTTCTCCAATACGTGAAATTCAGTGAATAAACTGTGAATGCGCCTTAAAGGTGCTGTTCTCTGGAAAGGACGTGGACTATTTTTACTTCAACAAGAACAACAAAAATCAACAAACCATGCAATTAGACTGTTAGCTTCTAATCATGCTCTGTGGCATTGCTGGAGCTTTTCCAAATGATTAAAGCTCCAAAAATTAATACTGTGATAAGAAACCCACTTCACAAACATTGGAACAGCAGGTAAGTAAACAAACAGGCAAACAAGAAAGAAAACCAAACAAACTAACAAGATTCACTGTTTTAGGAAATCTACTAATTTTGAAACTGATGCCTGTAACATGTTCTAAAAACCTGGGACAGGAGGAATTTAAGACGGGGAACATTCTTGGAATCTTGGAATCATGATTCTGGGAATCATGCCTGGGAATAATAGAAAAGCCTAGTGCTATAGAAGTGCCCATAGGCAAAAGATGTGTCAGTCAAAGAACAACAATCTACAATGAGTGACTGTAGATAGGGCACACTCATAACCAGGGGTGGACGAAGTACACAAACCATGTACTTGAGTCCCCAAGGTAAAATATTACTCCAGTAAAAGTAGACCTCCACTGGAGTAACGGTACTAAAGCATTTACCTTCAAACGTACTTAAGTATGGAGAGTAACAGGAGCATGATTTATTATGGCTCTAATGTCCTATTATCATTTCTGGAACAAGACTCTTAATCAGCTCAGTGTAGGTGAAGAGACTCGAGTGTCTCTCAGTCCACCAGTCTCATTAATTAGTCTGACTCTGATGACTACTCAAATGATCATAAGCACAGAACACTGAAGGAGAACAGGTTCCATTAGCTAGAACTATACATTTTTGCAAATAAGCAAAGTTTCAGTTTAAGATTTATTTGGAACTTACATGTTAAAGTTTAATAAAAACTACCTTTAAACAGGATCACTAATGAGTTTTCCTAAACACAAACTGGCCAAAATACATGTACTATAAAGGAAACAGTGTTTGTAGAAATGCAGACAAAGACGCTCGCCAGTCACAAGGGTATGTGTACATATTTCTATACGTATTCATATTTCTATACAGCAGCTTGACTCATCCTCAATCTCTCTCTCTGTCTCTCTCTCTGTCTCTCTCTCTGTCTCTCTCTCTGTCTCTCTCTCTGTCTCTCTCTCTATCTATCTATCAATAAACATCCACAAACACTGCTAACCTCTCTGGACTCAGTGCTCAGTGGAAATGTCTGTTGTGACTATTAAGACCTTAGATCGGACACTGTGATTCCAGACCAAAGGAGACAAGGACTATCCTTATTGTTAGCAGTATAAAGTTCTAAATCCAGCGTTTCACGTGGTGGTGGGGGAACTGAACACATTCTGGATCAAAAAAATCTACATTGTGTGAAAATGTTCTCCAGTTTGGAGAGCCTCGTTTTTCTTCGGAGAGCGACGACATGCTGCCTGCAGTCCAGAATGGCCTTCTGCTGAAAGTGGTGCATTCTAAAGTGCACAATATACAACAGCAGCTGAACTGTAAGCTTAAAAAAGGCAATATAAACAAAAAATGACTAATTTGACTGAATCCGTTTGGGTCTTCAGTCCCCAGATGACTATAAGTGCTGGTGACGGAAAGGTGATGTTAGCAGTGGTAGACGTGACCCTTATAGAGGCACCATATGTGGACGCACACATTTGCACACAAAAGATCAAGTTTATAAGGTGAATATATACGGTTTTAGGCTGCTTTCAATTCAACACAGTCAAACTGCTTTCTGTTCTCAGTGGCATTTCAAACATTATCCCAACATTGCTGGAACTGGGTTTGCACATACTGTGTTCAGTGAAAATGACCTAAATGACCCAAGTTGACCATGCTGCCACCTCCAATCCCACTGAAGTTCACTTCCCACTATTTAATTCCACTTGGAGAAGTCAACATCATTTGGCACCTGCAAATACGACCAAGACGGCATAAACAAAAACACTCTCCGATAAATCCCTTGCGTACAGGCAAATATCCGAATCCAAAAACATCCATCAGTAACCGCCACGGCAGACGGTTACACAAATGGATGCAGAGGCAGACTCTCGGCTGACGAACACAGTTCTGTAGCGTGATTTCAAAGCTGCCGGGAGAACCAAAACACATCAATACTCATACTGGAACTCCAGGGACGGCCAAAAGGGCTTTTCTTCTGATTGTGCCGCCACAACGTTGCCTGGAAAGAGAGGCTGATGATTTATCACAAATATTTAACCAGCAGGAGCACAGAAAGCCAGAGCTGTGCCAAATAACATTCCTACCACAATAAGGAAGGAATTCTAGAAGGCACATAAAAAACCGTTTATGTTTTTCCATCCCTCGGAAAAAGACGTTCACACATTATTAAGTAACTGCTTGAAAGCAGCTTTCTCTCGAGGGAGATGGATATCACACTGTTATGGCTCCACTTAGCTCCACTAACCTCATCGGAGCCGTATTTCCTCTGAAGCAGCGTGCTGAGTAACTGGCCCACTTGTATGGAAGAAGTACCTTAAATATTGAAGCGTTCTATACATTATTTACTCTCTCCTGCACACAATACGGGAACCCTGTGCACAAACACGGATTCCACGCTCCGGATTTCTCAGAAACTCCAGATCTGAGACAGAAAGAGCAGTGAGGAGGGCTTGGAAGCAAACGAGACATTACCTTAAGTAAACACACGGGCTTGGACAAACTCCCTGCCGAGGCGAAACGGGGGTGTTTGTGGGAGATGCCCTTGGGCTGCTGATCTGGGGCCAGTTCTGAGGTTTCGCACAGAGTATTCCAAGCTTATGGCTTGCGGAGTGGGAGGAGGTCCTAGGTCGGCCCAAAACTGCAGGGACTGGGGTGCTGAGGAAGAAAGAGGGCTTTATGGAGGTGAACAGAGATGGGCTTTCTCACAGGGAGCAGGCAGCAAAGGCTCAAATGCCGTGCAGTCTGCCTACGGGGTACTTCACCAACGAGGCCAGAGGGAGCCGGGCCAGCTAGCTAGCTGAGGACGGGGTCTAGGACCGGCAGGCTTAGGATTTGCTTATCTGTGACCTGATTACGGATGTCTTAGCATTAGAAGAAAAAGGGGTCAGCTGGAAAAAGCCAAAGGGAAGTTGCATGTGTGGAGACACTCAAAGATGACATCCATCAAGCAATCCAGAGTCATCTAGAGTTACTGTGCTACACTGAATTAGGCCTCATGCCCACTTACGATGAACAGCGTTAGCGTGGTAACAGTCCCTGCGATTAACTTACCGCAGTTCACAGCTCTGTTCGTTAATTAGGAAGACTGGTATTCCCACACAAGAAGGGAACCCCGGAAACCTGTCGGCTGATCCTACTGTAGTACCACAGTTACTGTGCTTAACAGCTGCTATAGGCATCGTGACACTGGCAATCCTGTTCTTGCACAGTCGCCTCACAGCCTGGGTTTGATTCCCGACTGGGGTGTCTGGGATCCTTTCTGTGTGAAGTGTGCGTGTTCTCCCTGTGCCTGTGTGGGGTTCCTCCTTCAGGTGCTCCAGTTTCCTCCCACAGCCCATAGACATGCAGTCAGATAACTTGAAGATGCTAAATTGCGCCCCCTATGTGTGAGTGTGTGTCTGTTTATCTGTCCTGTGATGGATCTGGTGGCCTGTACAGGGAGTTTCCTGCTTTCTGCCCACTGAGCCCGTCACCCAGAAGGATAAGTGGCTCAGAAGATGGACGGATGGATGAATGAATGATAAGATAATCCTTTATTCGTCCCACGTTGGGGAAATTCACAATGATATTGGGGAAATGGGGAACGACCTATTTGTCTAAACCTGCAGCATGAACTGCAGCAGTTCAAACTCAGTGTTTGGGTTCTAGCTTGTTTTAGTCTGTAGCCATTTTATTCCTAATTGCCAACTTAAATTTCTGCTTAAACCGGAATGCTGAGTTGCGGGTTTAAGAAGTTCCGGTAAATGAGTCACCCACCCGGGAGGTACACGAGGCCCATGCGAGAAAAAGGAAAACTAGACAAAACAGTTTCAATTTCTTTGGCCAAAAGTATTTTATGCTAACGTTAATATGTCCTATGAAGCAAGTTCTAGTTTCAGAGTTAGCCCTGTGATGAGTTGGTGGCGTGTCCAGGGTGCTTCCTGCCTTCCGCCCAACGAGCGCTGGGATAGGCTCCACCACCCCCCATGATCCAGAAGAATAAACGACTTAGACGATGAATGAATGAAAGAAGAACTAATTAATTAATTAATTAAACAGATGAAGACTAACATCCTGCTATATCAACACTGAACAGCATGAAAACAGCTCATCTAGAACCCCTAACGTATGAGGTGAAGTTTAAAAGCACTATTTGACAAATCATTTAACAAATTAATGCAAAATTTATCTGCATTTAATTGCATATTTTAATGTAGCATATTATTATTTATTTATTTGTGCTCTGATGAAGACTGACGGTCATCGGAATACAACTGACGCTAGGTTGTATTCTGCAGTTGGGGTGATGACAGGGCTGGTTTGGGTCAGTTTCAGGCTAAATTTAGTTCGGCGTAAGTCAGTTTTGGACTCAAAATGCAATGCGGTGTGGTGGGCCAGGCTCAGATAAATTCTCGGGGTTCACAACTAAACGTCAGGCCTGATTAAAACCCAGCACAACTTCTACTTCTGCTGCTTAGTCAAGAAAGACTAAGAAACATACTCAAGTCAAGCATGTGAACATGAATGACAACACCCAGCCAACGCACTGCAAACACTCAGCCCTGCTGTTCAAACCCTCTGTTTGCCCTTATGTTAATGTGGTGGTTAAAAGGGACTGCTGGAGCACAAATCAGCGCTGGATCTACCGTTATTCCAACAGCTCCAGCCGGTGATTGTGGACAGTAGAGGAGTGATCACCTGTTCACCGGTTAGAATGAAAAAGCACCAGTGTCTCTTATGTGCATGTGAGAGAGACACTTTTGGCACCCTTGTGGGTTTGCTTTGGTGGCTGAGAAAGCAGCACTTGCTGTAATGCTCGGAACACATGATGTGGTAATGCTGTGGGTGTTCTGTGAGAATACAACTTGTGAAGTTTACAAGTGTAAACATTTACACGTACGACCTGAATTATTACAGACACGACCTCTTAGTTATGAGCACGGAACAAGAAGTGAGAAACGACTGTCAGAAATACGTCACTGGAGTCACAGGGTAGACAGAGTAGACGACCGATCAATTCAGCTCAGTGCGCATGCGTCTCTGCTGGCGTCCAGTGTAGTGAAGCACGATTCTGGGTTTTCTGGATTCGACTCTGACTCTTGACTGCTGCTGCTGGAATCGATGGAATCCGTGACTCAGTTTCTCTCTTGCTTTACACTGGCCTCTGTTTTAATGTCTACGATGAAGAAACAGAGTCTACAGAGTCGACTCTCAGTATTTCCACTCTTACAGTCATTGGCCAAAACGTGAAGAATCGACTCATCACTGGTCCCGCTTTCGACTGTTGGCGGGCAGTGAGATGGCTCAGTGTTTTAGTACCTAGGAGCTTCCTGAATCGGTTCTTCCAAAACCCAGAGTTGTGCTTTGCTACACGGGATGCCAGCAAAGACACATGCGCTCTGAGCCGAATCGATTGGTCCTCTACTCGGTGCCTTTAGCCTGTGACTCCAGTGACGCATTTCTGACAGTCGTTTCCCACTTTTTCAAACCGTGTTCATAACTAAGACGTCGTGTCTGTAATAATTCAGGTCGTATGTGTAAACTTTACAAGCCGTATTCTCACAGAACACCCACAGCATTACAACATCACGTGTTTATGCAGGATTCAATCTATGGGTGAACATATGTAAGCAGACTTTGGTGTACAACAAATGTGCTCATGTACGAGTATGGATGAGTACACACCAGTTGTTCCGGAAGTAATCTCACTCCAAATATCTCTAAGTACATCCGCAACAACATTCCAGTCATTTAAGTCAGTAATTCCGAAGCAAAGATAGTGATAGCAGGAAAGTTGAAGCTCAAACACAACAGATGAAGCAAAGGGAAAACAAACACCACATTTTTAGTGGCTTCCAAACTCAAACATTAATAAAATACCCTCTTCCTGTGGCCCACCTGCAAACACAACAGCAGCACCAGCTGAAAGCCCGCGCTGTTCACAACCGGCCTGCTTATTTCAACAAACCACCGCCAACAAATTTCGAAACTTGAGCGGAGGGGGGACCAGAGTCTGCCTCACACACATCATGACTCCACCATCCAATTTGCATGCCACACTAACTGTGGCATGCCCGAGTCCCAGCACTGTGGGCTACGCTGGACTGGCTCAGAGATAGTCCCGCTCCAAACTACAAAGCTCTGCCATTCAGTCCAGGACCTTTGATTTCAACCCGCTTGTAACTATAAGCTTTTCTGCCTGTCATCACTAATCACAGTCCGGCTCGAGATAAAAACGGCCCTCTGGCTGGGATCCCAAACACCACAACGGATTGAGCGGAATCCCAACAAGTCGGTGTAAGCATGGAGTTTGGCAGCGGGATCAACAAACTGCTCGCCCGTAACTATTTATTTATTTATTTATTTATTTAGAACTCTTCTTGTTCCTGATAGACTTAATGTAATCACTTGCGTCTAAGAGGGATGACGGGTGGGTGGAGAAGCTTTGCTGGTAAACAGCTTTTTAACACAATCTGCTCCAACACTAAAGTTGCTTTCTTCCCAAATTAACTTTAATCCCAGTCGATGTTCCCAAGGCCACAGAAAACGATTACCGGTGGGGGGCGGATCACGTCAGTCACTAGAGCAGATTCGGGATGGCAAGACTAACAACAATCAACCCCACAAACAAGCATGGAATGCAAAATAAGTCCATCTGAGGGTGCAGCTTGGGGAACACTGTCTTAATCCTGCACAGATTGGTGGGATTGGGTTTAAACTCTACGTGCGCTGTCTTTAAGTCCTACTGCAGGCTTCTGTAATAGTCAGTTCTATTCTTGCTGGAGATACGAGGGTCTTATATGTAGGACGGTATGGTTTTCACTCATTAGAGCTTTCCTACAGGTTTCAACGTGGAAACACTACAAACATGAATCATCTAATTGAAGCGGATGTGATGTCAGGGAAAACAGAGGCCAAACACACCTATCGCTGTCAGGTAAACATCAAACAGGTAAATAATTAGCCACTGCTATGCATAAACAACAAGAACCGACCTGCATAGCGAAGGTAACTAGTATTAGGGTCTGCACAGTGTGCTTTCTCAGGCTCTCTCGCACTGTGGAGTTATCCTGCGTGAATCAGGAAACAGGAGAACAGCATCATGTACCAACTTACCTGTTATCATTGAGCTGGGTATATCGGGGCTGAGGATCCGGGTCCCCATCATTCACATCATAGCTGGCATCGGGATCCTGGAAATAAGACATTCGGAGGGAAAAAATTCCTTTAGATATAAATAAATAAATGCACACACACACGCACACACACACACGCACACGCATGCATATACTGTTTGCTCATCTATACGCTTCCTTTGCCCTGTGTTATTTTTGTCCGGTGGAATTTTTGTTTTTGGACTGTTGTTGGTATTTTAATGTGTTGGTGTATTGTTGTTAGTGGTCATTATGTATGATAGTAACGGCCTGCTGCTAATCAAATTTCACCTTGAGAGATAATAATAAATACTGAACTGATATGTATGTACTTTGGAGCTCTGTAAACCTAAACAATCCGCTCTTACAGACTAGGGAAAAAAAAAAAATTACAAGCAAATTTCAGTTTCAAATGTCACTCAAATTCCAACGTCTGTATAATGCTGATATAATGCTGTATAATTCTTACTTTGACATTTAGGTGATGCCCTTATCCAGAGCGACTTACAGTGTTAACCGTATTACAGGAAGCCCAATTTAGTGTTAGGAGTCTTGACCAAAGTCTAGCCCTGCATTGTCACCCAGACTGGCCAGCCTCCCACTCTGTGTGGTAGCACCCTGGCAGGTAGTGGTGTTATGCGTTGTGCCACCAACCCCCACTTTTACAATATCTCACATCCCTAAACACCAAGCATGAAATGGATATAGTCGCAGTGTGTAAGAATTAGGGAGGATCTATTATTAGACATGGAAGATACAAAACTATGTTCTCATTAGTGCATAATTACCTATAACTATAAATCAGTGTTCTCTCTTTATCTTAGACTGATCCTTCACATCTACACAGGAGCAGCTCGTCCTCCAACAGAGGCTGCCACCGCCATGTTTCTACAGCAGCCCAGAACAGACAAACCCAATCCTGTTCCACCTTAAATGATGCACTAATTTAATTCTAGCACTGACACCCAGCTTCTTATTTGCCAGCTTCTTGTTCCAATTGTCCCATTCCACCTCGGTGCAGGGGTTAACACGCCTCAGGTTCCAGGACGTAACTGCAGCACCATTTAAGATGGAACTTAAAAAAAAATCTGATCAAGAATCTGGTGGGCTTTAAGAAAGTGTTTCCAGCAATAAGAGAATAATGAGGATGTTCAGATGGTCTACATCATCTTATCAGGGGAGAGCTATTGAGAGTGATTAGTCTGAACTGAATTAAACACTAGTTATAAGATTTACTATGCTAACGATATGAGCATGCCAGGTAGAACCGCTCAGTGGGTAGAATGACTTGCTAGAGCACCGGTGCTGGAGAAGCATTCTATGTCATGAGAAGTTTGAGAACCCTAATTTAAAGAAACATAATAATTAATAATTAGGATAAAAACACAAGAAAAAGTGAAGGAGGGCGAATCTTCACCATCAAAGAGAAAAAGAAGAAGGAGATGAACAAAATCAGGACAGACGCTGACACAATGGCCTAAAACCTGACAGCCTCCGTAGGTTCTATGGAAGGAAGGTTTGGGGGGAGGTTCAGTAGGTTCCACTAGACAAACTCGCCACTAGAGGTTACTGCTCCTTTAAGGAACACACTAATCAAACACATATACAGTTAAACAGAGATTTCACAGGGGCTCTGAGGCGTCCCAGCAGTCTGAAAGCTTCACTCTACTGTCAGGAGATCACAGGCTGAAATCCAGGCAAAGCCCTGAGTTCCAGAGAGCGTAACTGGTGCCGTTTAACTGGATCCAGTGTACTCCTACAGAACTACAGATTTATTGGTACCACTTTAGAGTAAGGTTTCCTTTATAAAGAGTTTATAAATGGTTTAAAAAAGAGTTTACTGATGTTATTAATTAGGTCATAAACCTTAAAATCATTAAGTTGCAGTTACAACAAATAAATAAAATGTGCAACAGTGACCTGTTAGTCTAACAGTGAACACACATACTTTTATACTGTTGAAGCTCAAATGTTGATGTTTGCTGATCTGATTAGATCTTTTCTATCAGTCTGCATAAATCCTTTCATCTTCAGTACATATTCATATACATCATATGGAGGAGATCATTTTTGCCCTTTTTATTAATGTGCTTATGACCTAACTAACAGCCAATAACCTGGTTTTAAACCATTTATAAATCCTTTATAAAGGTAGCCTTATTCTAAAGTGGTACCGATTTATTTCATCCAGCACTGTTGTTTTGCTGGTGCACTACATCTGCTGAAGCGTCAGGAAATTCAGAATATCGTTTCACGTGTCACGTATGGTGGAAACTTCATATTACACTATAGTGAGTCACCCAGTCCGTCTGGGTCTCGAGTTAAAGTGAAAGGTGGTGAGTATGATCCTTTCAGACTCACATAGTTACGCTCCAGGTCTGGATGGTTCTTCTCAATTCCGTCATCCAATATGGACACCACCACGCCCTGTCCGGTAACACCCTGCTTCCAGGCCTCCTTCACATTGAGGTCACGATGGTTGCTATTGAACTGAAAAGAGAACCAGAGAGGTCGGTCACACACACACACCGAGCAGACACCTGAGTCGGCGTATCACACAGAATTCTAGAAATACAGTCAAAACATACAAACACATTCATTCTCTATACACTCATTCTCCATATGTATTTATTTTTAAGAGGTGCAACTGTGACGGACAAACAGTACATTTATAGTCAGTTCATTCGTATCAGGAGAACTTGTGTGACTGAAGGCTTTACCCCGTATACTGGGCCAGAGAATAAACTACATGCATTTTTACCTAGACGTCCAAGAACCCATTAATAGGGTTGTGTATCAGTAAGAACCTGGAAATACAATACCCATCATGGTACAGGGGTTACGATTTATTATGTGCTACACCGTAATATCACATTAGCAGAACAATGGTGCAGAACACTGCTGTCACACAAAATAAACCCGTCTGCCACAAATCTTTGACCGTAAACTACTGATCAAATATCAATGCTGTGTTTGAGAACCAATACAGTATCACAAAACATAATATTGCAATATTCGATATTTCGATATACACACACACACACACACACACACACACACATATATAAAATAAATAGGAAACTGATGTCTGAGAACATCTAGAAGGAGAAGTTCTTTCTGGTTTTCTCATAATAAATAGACAAACATGACACAGCACACTCCAAACTAATATTCCAGTTAGGAGAAAAACCTGGTTCTTGTTTACACTACAGTAGAAATCAGATTTATAGCCTGTATCTGCAATTTTAGGCAGACAAGTGACCAAATATGATTTGAATGGTCAGACTGTAGTCCCATTTATTTACATATCCATACTGATTAGCACAGTAACAGCGACCATGTGTGCACACTGACCAGGTGGGGAAAATCCCAGCAAAGCGAACGACAGTAACTAGCTAAGGCCTTGTTTAGACTGCCCACCCAAATCTGGCATATCCAGACTGTATCCAGCTTGATTTTCAGCAACAGAACACATGAAATCTCATTTTTCACAAATCGGATCACATTTGAAGGTGGTCTGAAATGCAACTCCAATCAGATTTTACAGATGCATCTCCGACAGCACAAACTGGATTTTTAAGTGTCTTTTGTGTCACTTGCAACATGACAAACACGTGACAGAAGGTCTGGGATTGGCTCATGTAGTCACCACAGCAACCTAAGCACATGAGTCTGGACACACAAATCCGATCTGACCCCCTGCAAATAACAGTGAGGACCAGTCGTCTCAACATGATCTGAACCGAGAAATCAATCATTTGAACTAATCACTATTTACAGCATTTCACTCTTTACCAACTACAACATAAGGAGAACGTGACTGTAAGGTTGGGCTGTTCAGTGGACACTGCTGACGAGCTGCAAGCTGTATGAGCGATATTCAGAGATGGCCTTTGGGTATAAACCATGTAATTAAGCAGTTTCAATAAACTACATAGAAAGTAATAACCTGTAACCTACTAATACTTTTACTGTGCTTGTTTAAGCTCTAATGTGTCATTATGCATCGCAGACGCCGTCAAACTTTGATGTCGTGAACCGTTTATCCCAAAATGAAACGGGTGAAGATATCCGACTTGAATCAGATTCTGAGTAACCTTCATAAGTGACTGGAATTTGGCTGTAAAATGATTTTATATGGACGGGTCAGACTGCAGAATAACTGTCCTGCTCAGATGTGTCAGACTTGAGCTGCCTGACTGGACAAGTCATTAGTTCCTTTGTTTGGCCCTTTCATTAAAGTAATCACTGGTCTGGTCCTGAATTCAGTTCATCTGGGCATAAACTGATGAAAATAGACTGAGAATTTTATTTTAGGCAAAACATCACCTTAGACGCACACTAGGAAGAGTTAGCCTACCAGTGACATCCTCATCTGTACTGCATTCAAGCCAGGCAGCATGTGATCATCATATTAATAACCGCCATTAATGTGTTAGCTGTCGTTGCTTTGGGAAAGCACAAGCCCAGAACGGAATACTTGAGTGGAAAAGCTATCCTTGCTGTTGGTAACTGCTGACAGACGGAGCTAAAGCTCAAATAAACAAACATTACTCACCGATGACCCCTGATAGTGATACAGCAGCAGAGCTGTTATCAGCCTCACGATGTGTCTCAGTAACTGCGTTATCAGCTGTCCAACAACTAATCAAAACGCCACATCGGTATCCTGCCGCGTTTGTCATTAGACAAAACGTTTCGCAGGTCGTTGTTTGTGTAAATGCCAGATTATACGGATCACTATCAGAACTCTCAAACAAACGGGAGGGAGCTGCTTCCGCCGTGATGACTCCGTTCATTTAACGTGGTTCCCAAGTGCGTTCAAGGACACTTGAGCCCTCTGAGCACTACAGATGTTGCAGCCATTTGTATCCCTGACCATCTCCTAAGGTGGTCGGAGAGATCAGATCACTATGCACCTTCGAGATCCACATCTTAGCTTTTGTCCTCTCGTGTTCAGATCCACCAGAAGGCATTGTGACGATGCTTCGCCGAATTCCGACGGGAACACACAGTGTCACCAGTTTTGGTTGAGTGACAGGTAGTGGGAAAGAGGGGATGACTCCAGCAGTTAGCTTCACATGGTGACATTTATTTACACAAAGTGGGAAAAATACAAACAAACAAAAGACTGTACAAAGAAACCAAATGAGTTTTAAACTATTCTTCCTCACTTTAGGCAGTGCAGGTACACTATACTGCCATAAGTATTCACTCCCCCACCCAAATCATTGAATTCAGGTGTTCCAATCACTTCCCTGGACACAGGTGTATAAAACCAAGCACCTAGACATGCAGACTGCTCCTACAGACATTAGTGAAAGAATGGGTCGCCTTTAGGGCGGGGTCAACGGATGCTGAGGCGCAAAGTGTGCAGAGGTCACCAACTTTCGCCAACAGACCTCCAAAGTTCATGTGTCCTTCAGATCAGCTCAAGAACAGTGTGTAGAGAGCTTCATGGAATGGGTTTCCATGGCCGAGCAGCTGCATCCAAGCCTTACGTCACCAAGCGCAATGCAGAGCGTGGAATGCAGTGGTGTAAAGCGCCGCCACTGGACTCTAGAGCAGTGGAGACGTGTTCTCTGGAGTGACCAATCACGCTTCTCCGTCTGGCAATCCGATGGATGAGTCTGGGTTTGGTGGTTGCCAGGAGAACGGTACTTGTCTGACTGCACTGTGCCGAGTGTAGAGTTTGGTGGAGGGGGGATTATGGTGTGGGGGTGTTGTTCAGGAGTCGGGCTCGGACCCTTAGTTCCAGTGAGAAGAACTCTTAATGCTTCAGCAGACCAAGAGACTCTGGACCATTTCATGATCCCAACTTTGTGGGGACAGTTTGGGGACGGCCCCTTCCTGTTCCAACATGACTGCACACCAGTGCACAAAGCAAGGTCCATAAAGACATGGATGAGGGAGTTTGGTGTGGAAGAACTGGACTGGCCTGCACAGAGTCCTGACCTCAACCCGATAGAACACCTTTGGGATGAATTAGAGCAGAGACTGCGAGCCAGGCCTTCTCGTCCAACATCAGTGTCTGGCCTCACAAATGTCTGGCCTCAGAAATTCCCATAAACACATTCCTAAACCTTGTGGAAAGCCTTCCCAGAAGAGTTGAAGCTGGTATAGTTGTAAAGGGTGGGCCGACATCATATTAAACCCTATGGATTAAGAATGGGATGTCACTCAAGTTCATATGCGGTTGAAGGCAGACGAGAGAATCCTTTTGGTAATACAGTGCAAGTATCAGAGCCTAGAGCGCAAGGTCATGGAACTGTCCCTCATTAGCTGTACTCCCATTGCTTTAGCTCTCTCAGTGTAAGGAGAGTACATCAGAGCTAAGACTCCATACTAAACCTTTCATTTCCTCTTATAAGTCAAGCTCCGCCCCTTCTACCCCTGGAACAAACCATTGAGTTTAACAGATGTGTGCTGACTTGAGAGTGGGTAAAAAGTAAGTACAAACCTCTTATAAAACCACATGATCTTTTCTGGCCTGGATTATACTTTACTAGTAAATGCAGTGCGCACATTAATTCCTTCACAACTGTTCTCCATCACAGGTTACAGGTTTGACCTCACCGCTCCCCTGAGCTGGCCGTGGGGCCTACGGCATGCTCAAGAGTGAGCACAGTCTGCTTTAGAGATTATTTAGAGAGAAGCTGGACCAGCAACAACAGGTAAGTATAACAGGCAATCATAATTGTACACAAACATAAATGGTGACTGGCAGCACTACTGACCTCATCACAGGGACATTAACACCAGGTGTAAACATATCACCACTGTCCAAATGAAAAAAAGCAATTAATTCTAAATGAAAGAATCAACCGACAGGAATGAAACTTGGTGGGCAGGTTTGACACTGTCATCAAGACATGCGAACAATTCGCGTTTCATGTTCGGTCGTACGTAACTCAAACAAGGACGGGCCTTATCGATGTACCTGACTGACCCAACGGGCACGATTCAGTAAGCAGTGATGTCCTCCATGAGTCATCCTGTTAGTGCAGCACCATTGGCAAACGGGTGCACCATTACGACGACTGTCCTTAACACCACATCACCGTCACCAAAGACTGCAATGGTGTCGTGCCAGACAGCGAGTCCTGTTTTTGTCATGGTGGAGACGACCAACGAATCCGTGCTTGGAGGCACTGAGGCCTAGATGAACGGTTTGTCGTCATGTGTCACACGTCCAGAAGGTCTGATGTCACCCACCTCCACCCCTACCGCACCATCTGCAGGAACTGTGAGAGAATATTCAAGCTACATTCTAATGCAAGTCAGCTGAACCAAACTTTGCTCCCCTCTAAGCAATTTCTAACGGCCCATTAAACGTGAAATATCAACAAAGTGTAAACGGCAGCTGCTGCGTTCGGAGATACATGGTTTTTCTTAGGAGAGCGACGATATACAAAATGAGTGTGACAGAATATATGGAGCACGAGGTACTTATTGAACGTGTATCACTTGGTTCAACAGAAGTGGTTTTCCAACGGTGTAAGAGAAGCAGAAGTGGGCTGCACAAAACAGACAATGCCATAGAACAGCATGGTAAAGAGAGTGAGAGCAATGCATCACAAACCCCAAAAAGAAAAGAAAGAGTATTCCACGGAATGTAATTAAGTACCACAGAATATACTTCGGATGAAGCACTTTACTGCACTAGCTCATTTAGATGACTATCTTCCTCAGAACACAATATGCCCACACATGCTAATGCATACGCAGAGATTCACCACATATCCCATCATTAACGGAAGCACACTTTAAACGCAGAGATTCCAATTTAAGATAAGGACCTCCAAACCGAGCCAGCTTTCATTCTATAGCAAGTCTCTGGAGATTCGGCGGCAGAAACCAATCAGGATTTACAGCAGCGAGCCACTTCGGAGAACTGTTTCACAGCTTTTCACAGAGTTTCACAGAGTTTCACAGCGAATCTACACTCGAGGGGTTTCCAGCCGCAGCCCTTGGATATTCCGTCACAGGCCGGCAACCTTGAGGTGCCCTCCAGTCGAACGGAAACAGCCCGTCCGTCCTCTTACCCGCCTGCAGCAGGACTGCGGGGAACTGACCTCGGTACCCTTCCCTCTGCCTCAGCACCAGTGCTGCAGCTCACACGGCGGCCTGGGCTTACTTAAGCAGAAAATCTCATTTATTTCACGGCATGGCTCCTCTCTCCTCTCCTCCACCTTCTCCATGCCAGTGCGCCTCCCCTGGTGGGTGGGGTTGGGGGTTGGTTCGGGTGTGAAGGGGGAAAAACAGCAGCCAAAAAGGTTAGCCTGGGTTCAACCATCCAAGACCTCCTCTACGGTTCCAATTGAAAGGGCAGCACTTAGGTGAACTGTGAGGACACTGAAGGAATTGCATCTAATCCTGATGATAGATGGCAGGTGCCGACCTTCAGTCAGCTTCTGTCACGGCTGTTGAAATGTTGATGCTTCCCTGCCATTTGGCATGATAGCATATCACTCTTAGATAGCAATCAGGTGTGAGCGTGGTTCACCCTACCCTGTCTCCACCATCAAAGTCTAGTCGTTTGCGTATGTCATGTCTCAGTCAAAGGTGATTTCTGAGAACACCATGCTCGCCTTGCCAATCCTCATCAGGCTGGAAGACCAAACTAATTTCTGCAGTGCGGCCTTCACCGATCCACTTTCAGGCACCCCTCCCAACCCCATGTGGGAGACTGGGGTTTAAGTCCTGGTCTGGGTAACTATGCCGTGCTACACCAATATGAGTCCTCGGGCAGGACACCTAACATGACATCGGCCTACCTGTCACACTGTTGTAAGTCACTCTGGATAAGAGCGTCAGTTAAATGCCATAAATTTAATCACAGTTATAAATTCTTGGTCTGGAGACCGGTAACACTACACGTTTGACGCCAACCAATCAGCATTCACATTCTTGTGCAAGCTCAAAGGTCATCAAGGAAGCAAGTCAACAAATTAGCAATCATGCCCACAGAAGCGCTGTGTGTGAAGCTGGTGGCTTTGTGTTCAGTTTAACAGGTATAGTCACTCACACAGCTGAAGTAATCAACCTACAGGAATGAAACTTGGTGGGTAGGTTTGACACCATGCGTCATGTGAACGATTCAAGTTCCATGTGACGCAAACAAGGACGGGCCTTATCTCTGCCCCAACAGCCACAATTGCAGACGTTCAGCGAGCAGTGATGTCCTCCATGAGTCATCCTGTTAGTGCCAGCACCATTGGCAGACGGCTGCACCACGCAGGACTACATGCACACAGACCGTTACAGCGACTGTCCTTAACACCACGTCACCGTCACCAAAGACTGCAATGGAGTCGTACCAGACTGTCATGGAGTGACTCAGAATGGCAGCGGGTCATCTTCAGTGACGAGTCCCGCTTTAGTCTTGGTGGAGACGACCAACGAATCTGTGCGTGGAGGTACCGTGGTCAGCACCAAGATGAACGGTTTGTTGTCACACGTCCAGAAGGCCTGGTGTCACTCCACCTCCACCACTACCGCACCATCTGCAGGAACTGTGTGAGGATATTCAAGCTGCATGGGATGGATTATGACAGGACTCCATTAGGAACCTCTACAGCTCCATACCGAGACGTCTGGCATGTTGGGTTAGCAAACATGACAGCCCGACCCCATACTGAGAGGCACTACTTCTGTATGTGTAGCTCAATAAATATTGGTGTAGTGTGATCCAGGCTTAAGACACATACTAATGTGGGAGATCTGTGGACGGGTAAGGTAGGAATGGACCTTAATGGCCTAAACGAGTGAAGCTGCTTGGCAAAACAGAACACCACATTCCAGTATAAGGATCTCATCCCAACTGTGAAACATGGTGGTGGCAGTATCACAGTTTAAAGCAGTTTGACTGCTATTGGACACGGACAGCCTACCATAATTTGACGGAGCTATAAATTCTGGATTGCATCAAGAAGTTCTACCAGAACCAAGCTCTGTAAACTGACCCTCAACAGAAGGTACACCAGAAGGTGGGCACGGCAGAAAGTCAACAACCCTAAAAGCACCAAAAGTACCACAGCATTTTGGAACAGCTGAGTCAAAGTCCAGACCTTGATCCAAAAGAAACACTGAGGCTTAACCTAAGAATAACAGAGCTGAAGCAGTTCGGTGAGGAGGCGCAGGCCAAGATTCAACCAAAGCAAACGTGCAGGGCTGACCAACAGTTACAGGAAACGTTTGGTTGAAGCCATTGAGGTCACACCAGTTCCTGAAAGCAGAGGTTCACATACTTTTGCCAACAACATTTAATGCTAGATTACTAGATTTACCATTACCTTTCAAGTTTAATAAATAAATTAATACTGTAATTTGTGTTTTGTTTTGCTGGGTTCTCTTCATCTATGGTTATGAGTTAAATGAACATCTGATCACATACAAAGAACATATTAATTTAGAAATTCATGTAATATTAACAGGATCACAAACTTTCAAGCAGCACTCTGTGGCAACCGGTGGATTTTAACAAGAACTATTTAGTTGTTGATTTGTCTAAACAGCCACAGAAACTCAAAAAATGTACATTAATAAAAACTAAATTATGCTTATGTGATATAATAATGATCAATTTAATAATAAACCATAAAGTCAAAAAAGAACAGTGAAATATCCATCATGACTGTATTATAGGCCTGAGCGAAAGGGTGATAATCAGATGTCGCTGATGATTAACAATTTTCCTGACGAAGAAACTCATAACTGTGGGCAAACTGACAAGAGACCGAGGTGCAAAAAATACTGAAACACTTGAGGACTGTAATATTATACGTTGTAATAAAGTACTGATTCTCTAAAACACAGTACCGATAATTTAAACAGTTTAAACTGTCGACCACTAGATGGCAGTGTTGTAATCCATCTTCAGCCATTACACTCTTTTACCCCAATGTAAACAAGTAGCAGTAGGGTGTAGTAGTAGGGTGCACAGCTAGCGTTAGCATTAGCAAGCCTCTGCATATGGTGTGTCATTTATACTATTAGTTTTTCTAAAATTGGTTTTTTTAAAAATCGCAATTCATATCCACTGCATGCTATCGGTTCGACCCTACTTTGGTTTTCCATCAGGTAAATCTTGTACCTGGCACTAGTTCTGGTATCACCTCCACTGAGGTTCCCAGCAAGCTGAGCAGATACCATAAGGTGACTAAAATGCTGATTGTTCAGAGGGAGCAGTCAGGAGCAAGACTCTTGTCCACCCTAAGCACATATGCTAACGCTAGCTACCTAATCAACGTCTCTCACCTACGAGCGACCAGAATCGCCTCGTCATCTGAACTCACAGTTTTTCATAAACTCCGTCTTTAAAATACCCAAACACTGGACAAAATTTTTTCATGCGGTATAACGGTGAATTTGCAGCAGTCACACCTGTAACGGCAGGGCTTCATGAAGACGATTCACTCCTTAAAGATGCGCATGCAAAAAACGGGACTCGTCACTGAAGATGACCCGCTGCCGTTCTGAGTCACTCCATGACAGTCTGGTACGACACCATTGCAGTCTTGGGTGACGTTGACGTGGTGTTAAGGAGAGTCGTGGTAACGGTCTGTGTGCATGTAGTCCTGCGTGGTGCAGCCGTCTGACAATGGTGCTGCACTAACAGGATGACTCATGGAGGACATCACTGCTCGCTGGATGTCTGCAATCGTGGCTGTTGGGTCAGTCAGGCACAGTGATAAGGCCCGTCCTTGCTTACATCACATGTGCAGCCGAGCATGAAAACTGAATCATTAGCATGTCTCACGACGTCAAACCCACACACCCAATTTCATTCATGTGGGTTGATTCCTTCTGGGTGCAGCTATTTGTGGAACTAGTCTTTTTTTTTACTCTTTTTCTTTTTTACTTCTTTTTTGATGGTGTATGTTGTAAATTTCCCCCCAATAGTTTTTTCCTGTTTACCAGAGAGGAGGGACTGTTGATATAATAGACGACCGTGAATTTGTTTTTCCTAACTAGAATATTTTAAATGTTTTAGATATGGCCAAGGCATATGTTATGAACCCACAAGTGAGAGTTCAGCCTGGTTCAGGCGCCTGCACATATAAGGTACTGGCGATCTCGTATCTCTGTCAGGCATCACTGAATGCTAGCTTGTGTGAGTTCCTTGTTTGGTGGCCTGTAACCACTTCAGTTTCAGAGGAGAAGTTGCTGCTTCGGTTTCAGGCCTCTTATGTCAATTACCTCATAAACACCCAACATGAGCTCTCTAAACACATTAGGCATGCGTCAAAGTCCATACGAAGGCAGCCTTCAGAATAAAGTTGGGCAATGCACTGCAGCAGAGAGCAGCACTGCACTGTTAATGTGAGCAGACTTCCAGGCTCCCAGTCACAACTCAGGCCCGCTGTACTAAATGAGACAAAACCATCCTTTGTTTCTTCAGTTCATTAGTTGGAACGCAATTTGGCGGATGGTCTCCCTCTGACTCAAATGACAATGCAACCCCCGCCAACCCCACACGCACGGTTAATGATTTGGGCTGTGTTATGCACCTCAATGGGGGGGAGAAAAAATAAAACCCAAGGCATTTTAATGAGTGCTGTGCTCTTACAGTGTCTGTTTATTCCCTTATCAGGAGGAGAAAAACAAGGCAAAGAGCTTTGTGTAGCGGAATGAAATTAAAATTACATTTGTATTACATCTGTATTACACACAAGACTCGCTGTCAGGAGTAAAGACCATAACCAAAACACGGTGAGAAACAAGTGAGCTGGTGCCGGTAGCATTAGCAACAACCTCGGCAGGATAATGAGCTTGGGGAGGATGCTCTGAGCACCTCATCCACTAGAACACGTGCTAGAACATGTGTAAGAAAGAGCTTAGTAGACAAAGTCCTGATACAGAGAGGGATAGAAAGATAGAAAAAAGATAGATAGAGAGAGAGAGAGAGAGAGAGAGAGAGAGAGAGAGAGAGAGAGAGAGAGAGATACATTAAGTGATAGAAAGATAGCGCGAGCGGTAGAATGAGAGAATGCTAGAGAGAGGTGGGGCGGGAGAGAGGTAGAATGAGAGAGAGCTAGACAGATAAAGAGCTAGAAAGAGTGAGCCAGATAACAATAGTGAGAGAACTAGAGTGAAAGTGAGAGAAAGAGATAGAATGAGAGAGACAGCAAGAGAGAGATAGAATGAGAGAGCTAGTCAGATAAAGAATGAGAAAGGGAGCGAAAGAACGAGAGCTAAAGAGAGAGACAGAGCGCACGCGAGAGAGAGGTAGAATGAGAGAGCTGCATAAAGATAGTGAGAACTAGAGTGAAAGCAAGAGAGCTAGATAGAACGAGAGAGCGAGAGACAGAGAGAGGGTGGAGGGGAGAGAGGTAGAATGAAAGAGCTAGACAGATAAAGAGCTAGAAAGAGTGTGCTAGGTACAGATAGTGAGAGAACTAGAGTGAAAGCGAGAGAAAGAGAGAGAGGGGGGTTAAAGAGCTAGAAAGAGAGCATGAGCAAGAGGTAGAATGAGAGAGGGCTAGACAGCTAGAAAGAGAGAGAGAGAGAGAGAGAGAGAGAGAGAGAGAGAGAGAGAG
>CM067489.1:1475607-1488517 GCA_034552555.1 Semaprochilodus insignis
GAGTGTAATGCGTTAGTGTACTGTAAGTAGTGTGTTGGTGAAGCGAGCCCACCTATCAGGGTACAGCGTTCACTGTGTTTTGAGCTTGTTTTCACCTGTTGGACAGAGCTTGGTTCTAGCTAATGGAACCTGTTCTCCTTCAGTGTTCTGTGCTGATGATGATTGTAATAGACGTCAGGGTCAGACTAATTAATGAGCTTCTATTAAAGACTGGTGGACTGAGAGACACTAGAGTCTCTTCACCTACACTGAGCTGATTGAGAGTCTTGTTCCAGAAATGATAATCGGACATTAGAGCCATAATAAATCATGCTCCTGTTACTCTCCATACTTAAGTACATTTGAAGGTACATACTTTAGTACTGTTACTCCAGTGGAGGTCTAAAGGGAGGAACTCCTACCAACACTGGAGGAGGATTTTACCTTGGGGACTTCAACTCAACTACATGGCTTGTCTGCTTTGTCCAACTCTGTCCTTCTTTCAACTACTGACTGTTTCTCAAAAAGAAAGGAAGCGTCTGACGGCTCATGGCCGAACACTCCTGTACCGCTGTAGCATCTTTGAATGCAGCGTCCTTGTAATCGAAAGGCAGACACTCTTTATTTGTCATGTGCGCCAGGTGTGTTGGAAAGGAGCTGTGCCAGCAGATCATGCTCGTTCTCTCTAGTCTGGAACATTCCATTCTCAAAAGAGGCCAGTGCCCGTTCTGCGGCTGCTTGAGGAGGTCAGCCGGTCAACCATGGAGACTGGTCAGAGGTCAGGGGTTCAGGCGTACCACCCTGCTGCTCGGTGATGAGGTTAGAAAGAGAGAGAAAGAGAGGGGCTGGGAAACTTCTGCAGTTATAAAACCCCCGTGCTCCATTATGTCCCCCTCATGAACAACAAATTGCCTGTTAAACTCACATGAACTCTCTCGGCAGACCCAGCAATTCTTCTGTAATTGATGGAGCGTCCTATTCCCCGCCAAGATCACAGACCATAAAGTGACAACCGAGCGCCGGCCACTGTAATCCCGGTATTGTGTCGCTTTGATGGAGCGTTAATGTGAAGGCACTTCTTTATTTATTTTTTTTAAATTTTTTTTTACAGCTGGACGAAAAAGAAAAAGAGCCCCATAGAGGCAACCTGACAACAAAACGAAATGATAAATGGCTCCTCTCGCTGCTGCCCACTATTTCAGTGCGTCCGTCAAGGGCAGTTTTAGCAGGAGGGCTGAGGATGAACCTGCCAGCACGATGTTATGGAAAGGGTGGCCTCTGTTTTCGTGGCCTGAAAAACCCCGTCGGTTGTAGAATCCACACCAACGATACATAGTTCAGCTATTTTCAAGGCACAGTAATTGCTATCCATGTGGTTCTGCGATGTGTACGAGCAAGCTCGGGAACGGCAGAGCTGGACGTTCCACAAAACCAAAGCTACCGAACCCCAAACACCGCGGCGGACAATCCAAACGGAGACGGCTGGCAAGGGTCCCGGTACAACAACTAGATGGGTACAAGTGAACTTGGCTGGCTGAAGGACTCCAATTATAACCTCCCCAGCTTCCTGTCCGAGACTCTGTGGTCAACCTCGCTCTTGCCAAGTGGCTCTGGGGCTGCAGACTGAGCCGAATACATTTCACATGCTCAAGACGACGTCTCATTCCACATGGGGTCATCTTAAGGGTCATGTTTGTGTCACTGAAAATTTGACACCATCTGAAAGCAAGTGAGAAGCATACCTGAAAGTCCATCATTCCACAAAGAAGAATTTTTCCTGTTAGCCGGATAACTTGAGCCCAAAGACAAGCCTGTTCAATAGGTAAAGAGCTGAGGGACTTTCCTACTGGACAGTCCTCATCTTTGGGTTTAAGTTATCTGGCTAATTAAGAAATCCTGCTGCTAGGAATTCCCCCAGGTGGCAGGGATATTACTCCCAGACCTCCAAAGCTCCAAAGTTCTACCAAATACACTCAGTGGTGTTAAGGTTCTGGACTCTGGGGTGGTCAGTGCATTGTTCTGAGAACACCAGCAGCTTCTTTGCTGGATGTGTGCCTCCCCTTTTCTCAATGAGGAGCTTCTTTAACAACTACACCTCCTTTCAGACCTCCATAGCACTGAGGTGTCTTCTCACAGTGGAAGAGGGATGGACAGAAACACCTGTGGATGTTCTCAGATCTGAAGCCAGAGAGAAGCCTGATGTTCTCCTCTCAGAGATGAAAGCTGCTGTTGATCTGACGGGGGATAGTTTTTGTGGTCTCCCAGGTGGTTATTAGGAGTCTCTGCTTTTTGAACTCCGGTTCTGGAAACTCCTTCCTCCTAACCCTAACGTGTTTTCTTCCCCCCTTAAACGCAAATGGATCCTAAACGTCAGCATGGCAACGCTTTCTATGAAGCCCATATTCATAAGCCATTATACATGTGCTTGTTTGTAATGTGGTAACGGGGCTTTGTACGCATATTTCTAATGTTTCATAAACATGATCTAACACTAGTGTCACTATTTATTACAATGGCATACATATAGATAATCAGCTATAAAGCATTATAATGCACATTAACAGCTATAAACACATTCTAAACATGCCATCACTGAATGTTGGTATCTTGTCATTATAATATATGATCCTAATAACAGATGTAAAGTACGCTACACACCCACACTCCAGAACACTTAACATTCAGTTGTGAGTGACCTAAAATATCAGTGGCTTTACTTGATGGCATATGAAATTAATTAATAAGTATTAAGTGTTTACTATATACAGCTAATTATATACAGCTCATTATCTATAAGTATCTGTACTTACGTTACAACATGTTTATAACCAGTTGAGTCACATTATTATGGCCACTTCCTACTTTTGACAATGGGACCATGTAGTTTATGAAGGAAGTCACGTGTTGTAAACAGGCTTGTTGGGTGCATAAGGTGTGCAACAGGCTGTCTGTACACATATCCCTCATTAGTGTCATGGGTAAAGGGGGTGATACATGCCGACTGTCTTCCCTGGGGCGGATGGGATCTTCCAGCAAGACAATGTGACGTGTCACACAGCTGGTTGGACTGAAAGAGCATGACCAAGACTACCAGGTGCTACCCTGGCCCCCTCATTCCCCTGACTGTGGGACCAGCCTGATCGCTGTGTTCGCTCTATGGATCCTCCCCCACGCACCCTCCAGCAGCTGTGGGATGCACTGCAGTCAGCATGGCTCCAGATACCTGTGACAACGTACCAGGACCTTACTGAGTCACTCCCAGCCCGTCTAGCTGCTGTCCATGCTGCACACGGCGATTACTCTGGATATTGGCTGGTGGTCCGAAGATGTATAACTGCCACTTAATGGCCATTTTTAGTGGAAATTAAGGCTTTTTTTTGCACAGTCTCCCTTCAGGCTCGCCTGCTATCGCAGTACCCATTGCAATTACCCCAAGGTCACTCAAGTTCTCCAAGTACAGCCAGCATAAAAACGAGGTGAGCGCTTGCCAAAAAGCATTTTGTGCTGAACAAATTGACGACACTCAATAAGAAGCAACAAAATAAATAAATAAATAAATAAATAAATAAACCCACTCCCAGAAAAGCTTTAACCACTCAACACAAACACCTGATTGATAGTTCTGTGACTTAGCAGCTGGGGAAAAGATCTTCATCCATGACCTACAGGTTAACTGGATTCAGTGAAACCTCAGGCACCTCGGTAGTTCCTGAATAAAGAAGATCCGAGACCGAATGGGTGTCAAGGAAAGTGACGAGAGGACGGAACAAGGGGGCAGCTGCAGAGGGCCCGGCACCAACAACTCAAAGCGCCGAGCTGGTAAGGCACCCTGGCGTCACCAAGGCACATACTGGCGGCAGCAGATAAATGGGGGCACCCAGGTCACCCCTGCCTGTCTTTGTACTGCGATGGTATTTACAAGCCTAAGCCAAAAAAAAGATAATAATAATAAAAATGCTTGTGAGAAAGATTAATATGATTAAAACAAACCTTCAGACCTGATCCTGGAAAATAAACAGTGCTAAGCAACTTGAGCCAAAGACAATATCTGCTCTCCTGATGTAAACTTGACTTTCAAAGGGGAGAGCTGGGACTAGCCTATGAAGTGATTTGGACAATTCCCATCCTGAAGAGAAAGCTCTGATCTGTATCCCTGACATCTGGATCAAATGTAAATACTATTCAGTTAGGATTTGATTTTAGGGAGGTGGAGTCATATTTACTGCCGGTCTCTTCAAATTTAGTCTGTCCAAATCCATGTGTCGCTCCCCATTACAGACTTACGCCACATGTTATCCACTATAAAACACACCAGAGCAATATAATCTGGTGAAACTGCAGAAATAACTACAGGTTACATTAATCTTGTGATATAAAAGGAACTGTAGTGTATATATATACATATATTAGGGATGCACCGAAATGGAAATATTAAGCCCAAGCTGAAACATTTGGCAGAGGTAGCTAATTAATTAACCACTTTTCACCACTGCACTGGTTGGTGTAGCTCAGCAGGTAACACCACTACCCACCAGGGAACCACCACCACATGTGGGAGACTGGGGTTCGAATCCCGGTCTGGGTGACTATGCTGTGCTACACCAATAAGAGTCCTTGGGCAAGACTCCTAACACTACATTAGCCTACCTGTAATACAGTTAACCTTGTAAGTCGCTCTGGATAAGAGCGTCAGCTAAATGCCGTAAATGTAAATAGGCTAAATCCCAGACAGCAAGCGAATGTGGGCCACATCTGGCAAAGATATGGCACTGCTGGCCCACTGTCGGCACTGACAGCCAAAGGTGGCCCACATATTTACAACATGCATTTGGCCCACCTATCCCAAAACAACACCGACAACATCCCTGCAGACATAGCAACAAAGCACACTTTGACCAAAAACTCCATCCCAGTCGACATTCAGAAAGAGCACCTCACTGCACGCTGGCTGCGGCTTTATGGTGGTGATGTAAAACTGGGGTTTGTGTTTCTTTAAGGAGGGTGCGGGCACACACACACACACACACACACACACCGAAAGTGAAAGAGCGCGAGAGAGAGATAGCTGCTGCTGTAAGTTATTCAGTCTTTCAACTTATGTATGACCGAACACCAAACATGGATTTTTTGACATTTCTGGTGCATCCCTACACAGGTACCCCAGGTTAAATAAAACATATCACAGAAAAATCAAGTTATATTAATCAGGTGATATAAAACAAACCATAGAAATGAATATAATTCATTTGAATTCAAGATTTGATCGGCTCTGTATCGGTATGGGAAGATTTTAGCGTAAATATGTGATCGGCTGACGTTTCTCCGACTCTGTTAATTCTGGAAGCTGATCAGCCACGTAAAACACAGGACCCATATTTCACATGACCTGAACAGGCACAGACCACTGATGCTGCATTCATATTCCGGCAGCAGATGCACCACAGCAAACCGGATATTTCACCGTTTTCAAAGACGTCGCTTAAATGAATAATTCTACCACTGTAATCAGTGACCGGATGCTCTGTCAAGAGTTCAATTTCCTAACTTGACAATCGACCACAGCAGGGGGGAAATTAATTAATTTAATTAATTTGTTTAAGAAAAGTATATTATGTGAGGCCAAATATCTTCAATTCCAGATTGAACCCAGAAAATACAACAAAAATAGAAGGGTAAGGAGCTCCTCCTACCTCTCTACCTTAAACAATCTACACTGATAAGCCCTTCTGACAATCGTCCACTTTCACCCATAGCGCTGCTAACCTGCAACATTTGTGTGGCTACATGTCGTTGTCAGCCGTTTACCAGCGTATGGTGCGGAATTACCGTTTTTGGTTCCCACAATGCAAACAAAGTCCAGGCACGCCCTCGATCTATACTGGCTATCGGCCTGCAAATCTGACTGATCGGTTCATCTCTGATCACATCCTATAGAACAAATGATGATGATAAATTTAGACTGACATGATCAATATTTATTGAGCTACACATACAGAAGTAGTGTCTCTCAGTATGGTGCTCGGGCCGCCGTGTTTGCTAGACCAACACGGCAGACGTCTCGGCATGGAGTGCATGCAGCCAGAATGACTCATGGAGGACATCACTGCTCACTGGATGCCCTTGCAATCGTAGCTGTTGGGTCAGTCAGGTACAGAGACATGGGCATCATGTGTGGTGCTCTGCTGTATTACTTCTGTTACACCTACTTGTATTACTATTAAGTAGTACTATGTATTACTATTATGACTGGCTTTAACGTGTGGAACACTATATTCAAATGTGTTCTCGATTTGGGCCACATACAACTCGTTTAAGTACAGGGAAAAAACTAGTTCCTGTCTGAAACAGGAAATAAATAAATCAATTAATTAATTAATTCCATCTCCAAATAAGAAGAGCCACTGCTGCATTGGAACAGTGAAGTCACCACACTCTTCAGTCAGCGGTGGGAAAAGAACCTACATTTTACTGGTACTGATAATGACCACGAAAACAGCAAGCAAGTCGGAGTTAGCCTTCCTAACCCTTTAATTAAACGTCTGGAATTATGCCCAGGGGCTTAAGCGCATTGAGAAGCAGACAGCTGATGCCATCGAGATCTGCTACAAAATGAGACAAGCTTCCCATTACCATAGTAATGACATTTATAACCATCTAAAATAAAAGCGTGCACCGTCCCGCATTCCGCAGGCTATTTCCACATTGTGATTACCAGCTACATGCCTTTAAGCTAAGCCTAATTATTTGAATTACGAAAGGCTATTCTGCCAAGTCACGACCCCCAAAGCCACCAAAACATGTGCCTGAACTTGCAAAAGCTTGTAATTCCACGTCTGGGTAGCGTTAAGGGATCCGGGCAGATGTTGTTGCTCTTAGGAAGAGCCGGGGCTGAAGAGGAGCAGTTCAGGTTTCATTCCAGGAGAAGCGGGCGGTGACGGAGCGAGTGGTTACAGCCAATCTGGAGGAGTTGTTCAACCTGGTGCAGGGGTGCCAGCGCAGTCTCAAGAACACATCACGTATCACAAGACGATGAACTTCCGTCCGTCCGTCCGTCCGTCCGTCCGTCCGTCCGTCTGCCAGAAACCAGAACGTTCAACCTTCTCCCCGTAACGAAACAATGTCTGAAGTTCTGTCACTATTATTAGAGATATTTATAACTCGTCGAGTACAGACCTCGACGCTTCCCTCCCTGAAGGTTTGAGCCAATTATTCCTTTCCTTTAACCTTTACCCAAAGATTTATCTCTGGCAGACGGAGTGGCAGAGTACGCGCTCAGGACGGCCCTTGACGAATTAAACCCTCGCCGCTCCAAACTATATTTGACAATCTAATGAAATCCCAGTCACTCAGATCACTCCGCACATCACCACACGGGCTAAAGTGATCATGGTAAAGGGTCTGGTGACGATAAAAACTCATTTAGGGCCACTTCAATTATTTACCCATTTCCTGTAAACCATAAGACGACTCTTAAGTCTGTGAGGGGATATTTAATGTGTTTGGTGATATCTTATATTAATACCACATTTATTAAAGCAGCTGTTGAGCTGAGCATTTCTTCCTCATACATTTACAATATCCTCATCCTGCAGCTTCAGGTTTCAGACATCAGGCAAAACAGCACTGGGTCTCAGCCCTCGTACATCAGGCAACACGAGACGTTTCAAACAAGGGATCGGGCTAAGCTAAGTAGCCACAAACTTTTAAATAAAGCCCTATTTGGACTGAAGTAGTAATAATAATAATAATAATAATAATAATAATAACAGTAAACATAGTGCAAATCGATCATCAAAATCACAGACATCCTAAGATGAACTGACCCAACAATCCTGTCCCAACAGGTTTACGATAGCTCAGGCTTACTGCAGGGATGTGCATTCCATCTAACATTGGAATTCAAGTAGCTCCAAGAGTTAATGGATGGATATTCAGTCTGGGAAGGAAAAAGAAACCACAAAAATGGGAGAACCTTCCCGTCACATCAGCACAGGACTAGGCTTGCTGTTTAGACGACGCACTGGAGTTTAAAATTGATAGCGTATTCACTCAAAAACAGCAGAGGGAATCTGAAGCTAACAGAGGCTTCCTTTTCGGATGAGTTAATGAGCCAATGCTATTAACAGCAGCTGACAAGGACTCGTCATCATTTACTCTATCCTGAATGAGCCAACACGTTTCATCAGGGAAATACATCCCCCGTTTCTGGATCTAGCCAACATCCACTAGAGTAATTGGCAAAAGACGCATCTCAACTACGTGTCTTTGTATACACACTCACTTTGCATGAAGTAGGCACGCACCGAAATGAATTAGGGCTGGCCGAAGCCGAAACTGAACAAAATGAATCATTTGGCCGAATACCAAACCCGTTTTTTCACAGCGTTTTATTAATTTTGCCACTTTTTCACCACTGCATGAATTTAACACACTAAATCCAGATGGCAAGTGGATGTGGGCCACATCTGGCAAAGATATGGCACCGCTGGCCCGCTGCCGGCGGCCAAAGGTGGCCCACATATTTACAACATGCATTTGGCCCACCTGTCCAAAACAGATTCGGTCCACTTCTCGCACAGATACGGCACAGTTGCCTACTTTTGGCTGAGGCGTGGCCGTAACGTGGCACCGGTGACCCACCCAAGTGCCGTCAACCCATCTAGCAATTTGGCCAGATGAAAATGCGGAATGTGGGCCAGATTTGGGCCAAAAGAATTTTACTGTCTGGGATGTATCTTTTGTCTTGGTTTTCAAAGAAACAACAATTACTAAACTGCAGTTTAAACATACGTACTGAGCACTGAACATCTAAACATCCCAACAAACATACCAACACAGCACAATACGACATGCTGTGTGCACACAGAGCGCCTCACTCCACGCTGGTTGCGATTTTATTGCGTTGTTGTAAAATTGGGGTGCGGAAGAAAGGTGCGGAAGAAAAAAACAAGCGCGAGAAAAAGCAAGCAGCAGGTCCAGAGACAGGAGGCATCGCTCCAAATCTCCAGGTCACCACAGAAGCCACAGGCATCGCAGCCACTCAAGGTCTCCAGAAAGTCAATCAAAGAAGAGTCTCAAAAGGAGTCGAAGAGGAAACGAATGACCTTCTTTTAAATATGTATTTTTTATGCAATGCTTGTTTTAGTCATGTGTAACAAGAATAAAGTTGTCAATCTTATCCTCACAAGACTGAAGCCATGCAGGTTTTGATGCTGTGTGTCCTTTTATACAGGTAATTTTGAGTGATTTCAGCGTGTACGCTGAGAAGCTGCTGTCTATTTGCCTCGCGTGGTTCTGTTCTTTACTCTGTCTGGAGTTCCGTTTGGCTCGAAAGCTTGAAACTGAATAACACTCTGGATCCCGCCTACATCCGGGAACTACAGAAAGGTAACGGCGTTATTAAAAACATCATTGTTCTGGATAAATTATTTGGTCTTTTCACTTCTGCTTATTGCCATTTTGGGCCGAATAATTTCGCTTGCCGAACATTCGTTTAATCCCTAGCATGTATGTTTTAATGTATCCCACATCTCCTTACAAACCTATCGCATTTAATATTTGCAAAAACATAAACTGAGCATCTTCCCGGGTGGGCAAACTGCCATTTGGGTAGTCCCGTGTTATATATGCGCATTGTGTATTTATAGGCATCTCCCTTGACCACTCCAGACCAGTGTTTTCCGCCAAATCAGAGCCAGGGGTGTGGGCGGAGGGTGGCGACGCGTGAGGAGAGGGACACCAAGTTCATACCTTGAACACATCTGGGTTTGGTTACAAGCCCTTCTGACCTGTCTGAGGCTCACTTCCATTAAGCGGGCCCATCACTCACGGTGGGACGCCTCAGCGGCTACACAGGCACTCTAAGGGGGAAGCTGGGTGTAATTGCGGTGGAGAAAGCGGGGGCGAAATGAAGCCACAACACTGAGGAAATGCTTTCTCTGGCTTGGGTCAACCTGGGTGTTCACCTCCGCTGTAGGTTGGAGACGAGCCGTTGGCTGAAACAGCCGGCATGGAAAATCTGACAAGGAAAAAGTTTGTGTTTAGAAGAGGTCGAGACCAGACCACACCCCAGACATCTACATCACGAAGCAGATTGCTCCAGCGTCCACACCGGCATGTCTCTCATGTGTTGGAGCTTGTCTTTCAGTCAGAGGTGTAACCGAACTTCTCACGGCTATCGGTCTCTCCTGCGTCCTTAACTCCTGTGTTATTCTTTGTAGCTCCCTACGGCGTTTCGAAACAGCTCGGCTCCGCCTTCCTACTGGAACAAATTCCTGTTTCCACATCAGTACAAATAAATCAGAACACTTTAAAATGGCGCTGATACCCGACAGCGAGGCTCCAAACGAGCTGAGTTCCTGTTCCAGCAAGCTAATTAAAACGCCTTGAGGAGGCCACAGGTTAGCTGAAACCCCCAAAACGTTTTCCCTTTATCAGACCACCTAGCTCGCTCCTTATCGCGCACTCTGCACTGATAAGTGTCCATCAAGATAGAAAAATCACCAACATGGCTGGGGAATTTAAAGACGTAGGAAGAAGAGACCTTTCATTACCGCTTATCAAGGCAGAACTGGAGCTCATTAAGGACTTCTTTTCAGCGCCACGGCACGATATAGAGCACTTGGAGTTTGAGTAAATAGGCCATTTAAAATTTATACCAGATTAAAAGGTCAGCGAATGAAGGGAGCTGTTGAGAAGTAAACAGCTGCAGACGGTTACTAGTGAGACGGGCACGTTGCTCGCGCTGCTGCTGCGACTGCGGGTCATCCAAACTGACATTAAAGCCGAGGCGTTCACGTCGGCGCTTAAAAGACTTCATTAAGTACGCTCTCGGCACCGATCGTGGGGAGTACGGTGATGAAATCCATGCAATAAATATGGTGAGTCACGGCTGAAGAATGTTCCTCCACTCGATACCTGACGGAGAGTTGCAGAACGTAAGTACTTTGGCAGGAGTCCTTCCATAATGACCTTTTCTTCTGAGATTTGTCAAGGTAAACAGCTGGAAATATTTTTACTCTGTGCGCCTGCTTGATAAAACCTACACTCGCGCGCACACACACACACACACACACACACGCTCGCTCACAAACAGCATCCGCTGCCGTTTGCATTGTAAATGACGTTTGCATTATATTCAGACTGCAATCCGCTCTGACAGCTCCTACCCTACAGGCCACAGAGACGATAATTGGCAGCCTGTCAACAGAATCAATGGGACTCAATGAGAAGTGTTTTTGCGCTGACGTTTATTCCTTCCCCCGAAACAGACCAACAGCAAGCTTAAGGGCAGCGATTCTGACGCTGCAGGTCAGAATACAGAGCTGGAACAGAGTGTTCAACAAGCAGTTTACTTTCTGTTGTGCTGCCGCTACCGGCTCGTACAGCAAGTCGCCAGCGCTCGGATCATTACGCCAATATCTGTTGACACAAGGCTCCCTCTGTTTAGAGTCACACAGTGTACAGAGATAAATTGAGCATGGAACAATGCTCTGCGCCCGGTCGCACCAAGAGACGTGTCCTTGATGCTTTCAGAAGACACTCGTCCCCCTCCCCCCTTTCATCCCACCCACCCGTCCCTCCTCTACTGTCCACAAAAGCAAAGTGCACAGATATGGAATTCCTAGGCCTGACAAGAACAGCAGATTCCACAAAACCATAAAATAGAATTCAATTCCTTCAGCATTCCTAAAATTCCTAAAAAATGCAGAACTGGGATTTGTACTCAACTAGCCATCACAAACAGTGAGCCTTCATCCCATCATTCCTTTATCCATCACCAACATTGTTCCTTCATCCCATCATTCCTTTATCCATCACCAACATTGTTCCTGTCTGTCTGAATGTCTGTCCTTCCGCGAATTTTGGTTCTGCTATAAATGCTGGTTAATGGTGTTAGTTCTGTATGAGGGACGGAGCAGACTAGGTGTGTACAGAGAGATGTCAGTCAAGCTGCTCATTAGACACGCCCACTCAGTTTTTAAGCCGGCAGTTTAGTAAGCCGTGTCTTCGTTCAACCTTTACTGGATGTCTGACCTTTACTCCGTGTTCCCTGCAACATCCCTGCCATAAGGTTCTCCAACGTGGAGCCGTGTAGCAGGGTACTAAGGCACCAGCAGTATCAGAAGCTCTGCTGAAAGGCTGCAGGAAGAGCAGTACACCACAGCTGAAAAACAGGCTACCTGAAAATACCTTCGCCGATTACCAAGAAGGCCAAAGGCAGATCACACAAAACATTTCAGACGGCGGTTAACACAGCGCTGTTGCTACAGCATGCTCAGTTGCACAACACTACCCTGTGAAGCAATATTCATCTTGTGGTGAAGTCCTTTTTCACCTCCATAGTTTTTGTACAGTCATATCAGTGTTACAGCATAACTGCCAATGTGAAATCCAAATGTAACATGCACAATTTCAAGGAAAGAAACAGACTGAAGCTTTAATAAATACGGCTGCGGTGCACACAGAACAAGAGGAAGCACCTGCACAATGCCACTAAACCAGCCAAACTTGCCACTTCACATCGCTTTGTAAGCCACACTGAAAGCTCTCAAAGGGCCAATTATGTTCTCTGTAGTGTTTTCGGGCCCCTTCGGCCTATTGAAGTCCCGTCATTTCTGATCTCGAGGCATCTGTTTCACATTATGCACTAGAGCTCCATTTTTAGCGAGAAGAAATTCTGAAAGAGTTTAAACATCGATCATCAATCAAAAGCCAACAATGCCATCACCACCAGAGAGAGAGACAGAGAGAGAGATTGTGAGTGAGAGACAGACAAAGAAAGAGAGAGAGAAAGAAAGACACAGACAGAAAGAAGAAAGAAAGAGCGATTGTGAGAGAGAGGGAGACAGACAGAAAGAAAGTGATTGAGAGAGAGAGAGAGAGAGAGAGAGAGAGAGAGAGAGAGAGAGAGAGAGAGAGAGAGAGAGAG
>CM067489.1:1488893-1528959 GCA_034552555.1 Semaprochilodus insignis
AAAAAAAAAAAAAAAAAAAAAAAAAAAAAAGAAAGCCCACCCAAACATCAGTACGGTGACTGTGCATGGGGGTTTCTCCCTGTAGCCATGTAGGGCTATATAGGCGCGCGACATTCTGTGCAATATGCCATCGTACGGTGGCACCTCTCAGACATTATTGATTGGAAAAGCTGACATTACGACAAAAACATTCCACAGGTCGCGGTAGCACTACATCACCTGCCAGGCGTCCTTCCCAACCTCAGAAATTAATATGGCTTCTGGTCAGAAACTTTGTGAAGGTCAGAGACGTACCCAACAGGTGACTCAGCCAATCAGAGAGCTAGAGGAGTGGAGACAAAAGGCAAAAGAGACCTGCACAATGCCTGAGCAGTGCAGTGCGGACACAGAGATACCACATGTAAAACACAGGCAAATACCCAGTTCAGAATGTTTATATCCAGGTGACGGCAGTCTCTGTGTACAGTGGAATACTTCTCCAGTTCTCGCTGCACCACATTCAGCCCCAGTTCGTATCTTCACTGTGATAACAAGAGGGAGAACTGGGATTTAGAGTTCTTATGCACAGTCGAAACTCACACACACACTCATCAACAGCAGCACAAATACCTGCACCCCGAAGGAATCAGCTGACAGGAATGAAACTTGGTGGGTATTTTTGTAAGACATGCTAATGATTCAAGTTTCACATTCGGCCATGCATGTGACGTAAGCAAGGACGGGTCTTATCTCTGTACCTGACTGACCCAACATCCACGATTGCGGACATCCAGCGAGCAGTGGTGTCCTCCATGAGTCATCCTGTTAGTGCAGCACCATTGGCAGACGGCTGCACCACACAGGACTACATGCACGCAGACCGTTAGCACGACTGTCCTTAACACCACGTCACCGTCACCAAAGACTGCAATGGTGTCGTGCCAGACTGTCATGGAGTGACTCAGAATGGCAGCGGGTCATCTTCAGTGACGAGTCCCGCTTTTGTCTTGGTGGAGACGACCAACGAATCCGTGTGTGGAGGCACCGTGGTCAGCACCAAGATGAACGGTTGTTGTCACACGTCACACGTCCAGAAGGCCTGGTGTCACTCCACCTCCACCCCTACCGCACCATCTGCAGGAACTGTGTGAGGATATTCAAGCTGCATGGGATGGATTATCACAGGACACCATAAGGAACCTCTACAACTCCATACCGAGACGTCTGGCATGTTGGGTTAGCCCGACGCCATACTGAGAGACACTACTTCTGTATGTGTAGCCCAATAAATATTGATCATATCAGTCTAAATTTATCATCATTTATCGTTCCTGGTAACCTTTATCTACCTTCCCAGTAGCACTGCAATCCCACACCTCCTTCTGGGGGCAGCTGTTCTCTTGATGACGAGTGTAGATTTACTCCATATAAAACTTGTATTTCAAAATTGAGAGCGAGAATCATGAACTTGACAAAGCCAAACAAACTGTGACTCCCATTGAATCTAGACTTGTGCAGTGCTATCAGCAACCAGTGCAAATCAGAAATGCATATTAAGCAGCTTGAAAAACCACTTTAACACCACTCACAAACAGGAAACAGACAGGCATATATGATCACCATGCTTATCAGCCCCAAGATCAGTGTGAACCATAGCTAGAACATTTGTACAGCAAAATAAAGTCGAAGGAACGGGAACCGCTCGCCTGCATAACCCGCTCGCCCGTATAACCCAAAACATCATATACAAGATTAAACAGCCAAAGACTCATAAATCAAAATCTGTCCACCATAGTATGAAGAGATCAAGACAGTAAACCACAGCGCCAGTGAAGAGAGACGAAAAGAAGACCTAAAACACGAAACGGACACACAAACTCGAAGCACATGATGATGAATTTGCTTAGCAATCCACTCGAAAAGCCGTGTGTAAAGAGAGGCCCTGATTCATACTCTCAAGCCTCAGACAAAACATGCGTCCCAGCTTGTTTGTTTCTGCTCTTTCAATCTTTTCAATCTCAAGTCCAGAAGAAGCCAGTCAGAGCAAACAAAGACGAGAAGCGTAATATGACAACCAGCAACCGCAGCAAAGGTCATGACCTCAAACCGTAAGCCTGAAGGAGTGGGCTACAGCTACAGATCCACACTCAGACAGCTCGATATGATTCAGTGGTCTTTACATCTGGACCGTATATCCAGTTTCCAGTCTTGGACTTCATAATCAGTGGTAGTTAAGTGAACTGCTGATGTAACTGATTGGCCATTTAGTGTCACACCTACCAGTGATTACAAAACCCAGGCCTGGAAACTGGATTAAAAGGTCCAGATTTGAAGACCTCTGGTTCAAGGGACAGTTCCTAGAAGGCCGGTGTCCAGCCCAGTTGGGTGCTTCCTCTGCACTCCCACAAGACGGCAACAAATAACACATAAGCTGATCCAGGTGTGATCCAACTGTGCTGAGCTGAGCAGAGGAACCCTGATTTAACCAGCAGACGTTTATACGGATTAGCTGCAAAACAACCCAAAAGATCCTCAGCTGTCTCTGGAACACTACAAATAACAGACACACTGAGATCTTGGATCCGGTAACATGTTGTATGCAAGAGCCCAGAATTGAAGCCGTTCTTATAGAACTTCTTACCTCAGGCAACAAGTCACTTACATCACCCCAAGTTCGTCTCCTGTGGGTGTGTTCGAGGATGCTCGCGCTGTTGCACGTAAGCTTGTACAAGGTCCAGAAAAGCTAGCTAATTTTGAACACACATATTACTGACAAACAAATTTGTACGGAAACCTAATACTTGCATTTGTGCCTAGCTTTATTGGCCTGTTAGCATGCTGGCTAACCTAGCTAGCTATCGAATGACTTAACTCTCCAGAGACACCAACAGTATCCACTACTGTCTTCCACTCTTCATTTTCCTCAGATGAAGATGCAGAAAAGATGCATCATATGTTATGTTATGAGCTTCCCCTCCATGTTTACCACTACACTGCTGAGAACCGGAACCAAATGCTGGTAGGAACAGAAAGCTCAGAGAGCAGAAGCTGGGGGGACCTCGGACCCCCGTGTCTACGATTGGTCTGAATAATTTATTGGAGCCAACTGCTTGTAATGTCGCTTCACAGCATCACAACTCATTTGCATGAAGTAGAGAAAATCCGAACTCGATTTGTCGCTTGTCGCTCCGTCGTCGTGTCACAAATCGTGTACTCCCATAGGAAATGACTGGTCGCCTGTTGCTCAGTCACCTGCTAGTGTGAATGTAAAGTTAGTGTTTGTCTTCAGAACCTTTGCAAGTGAATCCACCCCCAGGATTTGCTGTGGACTGAGTGATCACTAATAAGATCATCCATTATAACCACTGAACCTGCCATATCTGTGCTTTCACAGTCTGCTAAGCTATAATTCCAGATCAAATTACCGTCAATAACTCCTCAAAACATTGAGCTCCATCAATAACAGCAGTCCAATCAAACTAACAACTGCACCCCATCTGCTAACCCATAAATGCCCCCCCCCACACACACACACCTTCTACAAACATCAAGCTCTGAAAAAGAACACACGCCTATTAACACGGTCTTTCATGCAGAGACTAAACCTGACAGACTGATGATCCATGAATCATTTAAAGCTCCAGAGAACACAGAGTAAAATATTAAAAGTGTTTGTATGAAGCTAAACTTCAGTGTTATACATTTTTCATTCAAGCTTTACTGGATGTTTAATATATGAACACAACTAAACACGACTGAAATACCTCTGATCAGATCTACGTGTCAGAACTGTGTGGGCGTGGCAAATGACCAGCCTGCCTAGCAGCCCTCTGTCTAACACTCCTAGCTTGCTCCGCCCCTCATACAGAACTAACCCCATTTTCCAGGTTTTAAGCCACGGACAAGCAGACGGGTGAGGCAATGCCTACATTCACATTACGAGCCTCATGGCTCTGCTCCGATCTCACCAACACGGTTCACATTTGCGTAGGTAGGCGACTCAGTTGTGTCATCAATCCGAACAAACCGGCTCTGTGAAGTGACCCGCACGCGCACATGCAAATCGGTCACATCATATGAGTGAGCCTCGCATGCAATCAACAGCGAACCAACCAACAGAAAGTTGGGAGCCTTTTCTACCAAGATGATTAGCTCTGGTCAGCTCTTGGCTGTTCATTACCAGAGCAGGATGGAGATGATGGAGTCAGTTGTGTTGCACCTCCACTTTCACTGGCTCCAACTTCACATTGGCTCTGCTGCTGATGGGCAGCTTCAGACAGGGGGTCTAGCCAGCTAGCTTTTGGTTACGTTGAGTTAGTTTTAGCTCGGTAGTTTTCTCTGACTCTGAAGCCGCGTTGTGTGGACAGGGCAAAACAGATCAGCCTTGTGACTGGTCAGGGGAACGCGTTACCCAGGATTAGGACTGCCCGGGTTAGATGGAGAAGAGTGCAATAGTTCCTTCCTATTCTATTCAACATCTGAATTCGAGTGGACGGTTTTTGGTTTGTTTGGACTCATTTCATTGTATTCCCAACACTGATGTGGAGGTCCAGGCATTGACATGTCGATCCAGGAAATCTGGATTTTTAATCCCATATGAAACAGTGAGTCAAACGATGTTCAAATTATATTACTTTGAATATTGCTTCTGTTACCCAAAGAGAGTTTAAGTAATGGACTCCTACAAAGATGGAACCTCCGGAAACGAAACATGTCCCGGCTTATCAGCTCTCTACTAAAGGGGGGGGGCGGCAGACAGGGCTGCGTAATCCCTTCTTTTAAAAAAAAGACACAAGATCAAAACTTCATATCAGAAAGTCATTTCTGGACATTTCTTATGATAACAGCATCCCTGACATTTGGCTGCATGCTGGAAACGCAGGAAAAGGAACAATGTTGTCTCTATTTCCAGAGAATTTGCGCACTGGAAAAGAGCCTGAGGCTCATGGTCTAATCAAACAGTGCAGAAATCTGCTGACCTTTTCCACGAAGGGCATCTCATGACACTCACTGCACAGAGCGCTCTCTCTTTCTCTCTGCTCGAACCAAGAAAGACTCCACTGGACCATTACTGACACAAAAAGCAACATGGGGAGGAAAGAATGTGGCATGGCTCTAACAAAAGACACTACTTTGAAGTCTTCATGTTCACGGAGGAGCTTGGTGATTAACTCAACATCTGGAGGGAGATGAAAGCCCGAAGGGGGGGGGGATTTGGGGTTGGGGACCCATAGGTATTCAAAGTCTGCATACGTCCATGTTTCAAATTATCGCCAACAAATATCAAACAAACGCTGCAGGAAAGAAGCAAACTGATCATCAGTGAGCATATGTGGCTCGGCATTGAGCAACTGCACTGTCACGCAAAGCAAACTTCTGAAGTCTAATGTGAACCCTGTCGAAGGTCAATTTCTCGTAAACCTCTCTAATCAAACAGTTCCCGAATCTGACAGCAAACATGGAGGGGGGGGGGGGGGGGGAGCAAACGTCCTAAATAACAACCGCTTTGATATAATTACTATACTTTGCGCCGGACGACAAAAGCGGTCTCCAACACGCACGCGCGTCCATATTTGGTACCTCATAATAGTGGACGAGAACTCTCCTGGGACGGTATGTCATAAAAGCTTCAGCTGCAGCCTGTGATCTTGCCTTCGCTCTGCGTGAACGCAGCACCTGCGCCGGCCTGGTTTCACAGCTGCGCGAATTCTTCAGCGGATCCCTCGGAATTTAAGCCTTTGTTTTCAGGCCACACTGAAAGCAGCTTTGATCGTGGTGCTCAGGAAGGAGCAAATAAGCTATAAAAAGAATAATGATATTAACGTAAAGCTAATTTACAGGTCAAGCTTGGCCCGAGAATTAAGATTTGATCGCTCCATTATTCTCAAATAGGTCTTTATTCATTACACCAAATCCCGAGCCACGGCTCCGAACTCGAGACCTAGACAGCATCATGAAAGCTGACTCAATAAGCAGTAAAATAAGACGAGGTATCTGGATGGCTTCCAGGGTCCAGAGAGCCCACTCGGCCCCCAACAGAAGAGACTCCTAGACTCCAGTACATTTAAAGCCCTCCATCATAAATCTAATCGCAAGGCTTCTCATTACCATAACCAAATCGCCTCATTTATTAGATCTCCTAATTCAGCAAAGGCTTATGGAGTGTTTCACTTCTCAACGTGGCTCAGCCTGGCCAGCCTGACTTGATTTCCTTAATGGGATATTTTAATGGTAGTTGGTGAGGGGGGTGCTGGGGGGGGCTGGGGGGGCTTTGCATTTTAGTTCAACAGTATATCAAGTCATCAACCTTGTCTGATGGATGTTGTGGCCTTCGTGCGCACAATACGCACATATCACCCTGCTGTGGTTCTGAAGGCGTTTGTGAGTTCTTCAGTCAGCGGAGGACGCCGGCGGAAAAAGACACAAACAGCACATACCGCGGATATGAAAAACATCAAGGCTTGTCCTCAAGGGATAAGAGAACACTCACCAGACTCTGACGTAATCTGGTAATGAGAATGCAAGGCAACAAAACCGTTGGTGCTAGATTGTGGGCGAAAACAACCACCACCACTGCAGTCTGTCTGCAGACTTTAACCCTCAAATCCACCCCCAGACTTCTCCAGTCCGGGAGCTTTAGGCATAGACCTACATGAGGTCAGGCATCATCGTGCCCAAGAGCTGCTTCTATTCTACGTCAGAAATCAACGGAATTACTGAAAATTGGCACTACCGGGTCCCGGGGGAAACTTGTAGCCCTTTTGCACCAACATGGTGCCGGTGCCAAAATTTCAAACCAAAAATATTGCTGAATGCAAATTGACACTCCCGTTCACTCGACTGACGTCATAAGACTGACAAGCTCGCCAGTTTATTCCAGGCATATCCCACTATTAAGACTTACTCCAGTAAGCATCAGGCGGCTTAGGCCAATCCTAATGACATATCACCTAAGAAAGCATCACGACCATTGTGGGAATAACTCCGCATTCACATGTCTGCGACGGACAGCTGATGGCAAACTGGACTTTCCATGGCTTTCAATGGAGTCACAATTAAGAGTTCTGCCACTGTAAGGAAACAAATGTTTTATGTATTTTCCTATATTTGGTACACACGTCTACGTTCTTAATTAGAGATTCATAGGGGGAACTTATCGCCTATACTTGCTAGCTCACCAACAACAGGCTTGTTGCTCATCAGGCAATGTTGGCAAATATGCCACTGTCCCTACTCTAAGCTTCAAGGTGCTGGATTGGTTTAGAAACGTCAAACTCAATTTGCTTCCACCCTAACAGGACTACAATCCCAACCTCATTTAGCCCAGACTCCCACATGGTTACTCCCAGACATGGATCATCATCATCACTGTAAGATCATATCTGGTCCCACAAGACTAATTACGCTCATGATAAATAATAACTACTAATACTTCAATTGATCCATCATACAACTAGACCATCTAGCAGTGGTTCCAACTTTGAGGACGGGGTGGGGTTGGGGCAGGGGGGGCCTTTAAGATGTTAACCCCTAAACGCCACCTTGATGAAATCAGAACAGGTCAACATTTTACCATCCCACCCTATAATTCATTTTTCACTGCATGAGCTTGGGATTAGAGGATATGGCCCGACTCCAGGACCACCATCAACATGACAACCAATTTAGACTTCAGGGTTCGGCTCTGAAATTTTAAAAAGAATAAAAGCATCAATCTCCAGACAAAAGAACCTTCCAGGAACCCTTTGCGAGCACGCTAAAAACGTTCAGCCTGAAGCAACACTTAACAAAACGGCGCTTTTCAAACCCCAGCCAGCAGCATTGTCAACACATCTCGTCAAACGCCGCGGGGCTGAGTTCAGACCAGGCGCAATTACCATTTATTCAAAGTACAGTGGTTTCCCAGCGAGAAAGGCCATAGTAAAACCATATTAGCAAGACTGAATTACAGATTTGGCCAATGAGCCTGAACAACGGGGACCACTAGCCAACAAAAACACACTGAGCACATGCTCATATACACAACCCTCGGCTTTCTGAGTACCGCGTTAGAAAGAAGCTAGGATTACTGAATTACAATGCACACTTCGTAACCAACCAGAACAATGCTGTACTTTACCGAAGTTTAAAAATATCTTAATCCCAAATTAGTTTTGGTTATGGATGGACAACTTGTTATATTACCATTATTCTGAACATACATTTGATATTATATAACCGATATCATTAGTACTGACTAACTACATGTTGGATTATAGAGGTTTATTATATATAAGGCCTGTTTAGGATTGGATTTAGTGCACTGAAGTCTGTAAAACATTGTTATTATCTTCCATATAGTATTTCAAGTGTTGCACAAAACAGGCTAACTGTACCAACGCATTAAATCTCAGAAAAATTAAATATATCTTCATGAATATCATGTATTAGGACAATGTCTTGAAGGATTCCAATACATATTTTTGCCATATAGCCCATCCTTATTTAGAAACCATCTTGAGGCAGAGAATAAATTAGTTTAATAACTACGTTAAACATATATGTTTTAAGCAATAATAGACATGTCATTAAGCACCCAGCTTAATTTAAATAAACAAAAAAAGTAAATAATACATACAAATAATCACTAAGCATATAAGGATTCAAAGGTGTGAAAATTTAAGCAGTATTCTCCATTGGCCAAAAGGGGTTAGAGTAGGCCAATAGCGCTTATAGCTTAGCCAAAGTTAGCCGAGTGTTTCCAGGCTGTAATGCGAGGTCTGCAACGTGGCGCGAACTGGTCTTCCAATTCTTAATGAAAGGTTCGTGCCAGGTGACTACATATTTCGAGCACACCAGGGTCAGGGCAGTTTGGTCTGCACAGTCAGTACTACCTTAGCCTAGCTGAGCTACTAGCTAGTGCTGTGGAGAAGGGTCGGTGCTGGGAGGCAAAGCTTGCCGTGTAGCAGCAAAAGCCAGGCTGGCTGACGTAGCAGACAATGCCGTAGCTTAGTTAGGGCAGTCGGTAAAGCGAACACTGTAGTGGAGGACTGGGAAACTGTTCTGCGGAGATTAAGGCATAGTTAGCTAGCAGACTGGGGGCTGTAATGGGTTTAATAATTCACCATCAAGTGGGAGAACCCCTGATGCTAATGCACTCATTTTTATACATGTTCATGTGTAAGGGGAGGGGGTCATGCTAAGTATGGCTCCAGTGCGGCGTCCACCCATGACTTTAGGTCCGCCCACAAAGCCAGGAACACAAAAACGATGGACAGTTTAACAGTCTAACTCTCAAATGATTCTCCAACACGAATAAAGTGTTTAGAAACAAATCGCTCAATTTCTCTGCAGCACTGAACAGCCCATCTGGCCACTTCAAATCAGGGAGCTGCTTCTGCAGAGATGAGAATCCACCCAAGAATGACCCAATAACCAAGCAATTTAGAGACAGTTTCATGTCAATAACAGAACAACGACCATGACTGAGCACAGAAGTATGGCCTTAAATAGGATAAATGGTGCTGCTAGTCCACTGCTACAAAACCAGGAGTTATTTGACTTCCTTGGCACGCGGTGAGTCCACTTCCGTATCGGCCTCGAGGCAGTCATTTCCATCAATTACTAACTGCTGCGCATACTGAGCCATCCAAAAAGCATGTTAGGTGGAGGCAGCCATTCATCATTGGGCCTTACCTTACCATCTGGTACCTAAGCCTGATATAAAGGAGTCTGTAAAGAGAGGAGACTGAGCAACACTGATTCAAATGATCAAGTCAACTTAGAGCCTGTGTGATTTTTTTCCCCTTAATCGATTCATTAAAAACGACATACACTATATTGCCCAAAGTATTTAGTCACCCATTCAAACCACTGAATTCAGGTGTTCCTTCCTTCCTTCCTTGGCTACAGGTCTATAAAACCAGACTGCTTCTACAGACATCCAGTGGCACGCAGTCACTGGACTGTGGAGACGTGTTCTCTGGAGTGACCAATCACGCTCCTCTGTCTGGCAATCCGACGGTCGAGTCTGGGTTTGGTGGTTGCCAGGAGAACAGTACTTGTCTGACTGCATTGTGCTGAGTGTAAAGTTTGGTGGAGGGGGGATTATGGTGTGGGGGTGTTGTTCAGGAGTTGGGCTCGGGCCCTTAGTTCCAGTGAGAGGAACTCTTAATGCTTCAGCAGACCGAGAGACTCTGGACCATTTCATGCTCCCAACTTTGTGGAACAGTTTGAGGACGGCCCCTTCGTGTTCCAACATGACTGCACACCAGTGCACAAAGCAAGGTCCATAAAGACATGGATGAGGGAGTTTGGTGTGGAAGAACTGGACTGGCCTGCACAGAGTTCTGCCCTCAACCCGATAGAACACCTTTGGGATGAATCAGAGCGGAGACTGTGAGCCAGACCTTCTCGCCCAACATCAGTGTCTGACCTTACGAATGCGCTTCTGGAAGAATGGTCAGAAATTCCCACAAACACATTCCTAACCCTTGTGGAAAGCCTTCCCAGAAGAGTTGAAGCTGTTATAGCTGTAAAAGGTGGGCCGACATCATATTACAGCCTATGGGTTAAGAATGGGATGTCACTCAAGTTCATATGCGGGTGAAGGCAGACGAGCGAATACTTTTGGCAATATGTATATGAAAAGCATTCCCAGTGATTGTGATTATCGATTTCATGGGAATCTCATAACCAACACTTCTTTTCATATACTGTATAAAAGGTTGTTAAACTATGACGGCCCCATATCCGAGAGAGAGGGAGAGAGAGAGACGGTGGCGAGAAGGCTGAGGAAATGCCTGCATCGTAAGCATGCTCTTCCCACACATGCTTGTAGGGAAGACGGCACTCGGGAAAATGTTTTATGAATTTCCGTGGCCACCCAGAGCGCTCAAAACATACATGTAGGAACCCATGATAAATTTATAAGCGGGTAGAAGAGAAGCCAGAACTCTCTCTGGTGAGAGCCCAATTGTGCAATGACCTTTTCTGACTGCTGCTGTGCCGGAAACTTAGTTCAAAGTCCTCCGTAAGAGTCACACTGACTTTGTACCTGGCAAGAAAGTTGGATCATCTGTGCCTTTGACAAACATGTTACTCAAACAGCAGCACCAGAACACATGGAACATCCAGACGGCAGGGAAAAGCCATCAGCCTTCCAGTCATCGCGTTCCAGGAAGAAGGACGAATCATGTATTACTGTAACGGCGATGCTGAGATTTCCATGGAACACGAGCGGAACACACACGCGCCTTCTGCGGTCAGTCAGCTGCTGTGATCTAGGCTTGTCTCTTTAAGACACAGAAAAGGCATATAACTAATAATGGCCGTGCCCCACAGCAGCCGCGCTAAATAGCATTAGTGTGTGTCGAGCATCTTTCTCTCCAATTACACGCGACCCAGCACCTCGGGCCTTCTTCGAGTTTAGCACATGACATCTGCTGTTGAACTGCCACTTAGTGCTGCTTCGGTAGTCAGGCCCGTCACGGCCGTGAAATTTTAGGTGATGATTAATTGTCATACAAATGAAGGCAATAAACTGTCTTGTTGCCCCTCTAATGCAGCTCTAAGTTCAAGGTCACAATCATCACTCAACACTTCTGAAATTACAGAACCAAAGAGAAATCAGAACTTTGTTGAAGAACTTTACAGTAGGAGTGAAGGTATGGAACCGATAGACACCTCATCAAGCACTTTATCAGGCCCATCTCCTTGTATTGACACTCACTGTCTGTCTGCAGTTCTACAGTTACAGATTGTAGTCCATCTGTTTCTCTGTATACTTTATTACCCGGGTCAGGACCCCCACAGGCCCACCACAGAGCAGGTATTATGTGGGTGGTGGATCATTCTCAGCACTGCAGCGACACAGACGTGGAGGGGGTGTGGCAGTGTGTGTTGGGCTGGTGTGAGTGGATCAGACACAGCAGTGCTGCTGGACACCTCAGTCCTGTGGGCAGCGTCCCGTGACCACTGATGAAGGACTAGAGGATGAGCCACACTGCACTGTGCAGCAGCAGATGAGCTATCGTCTCTGACTGTACATCTACAAGCTGGGATATCAGGGATATACAGTAAACGTGTTCAGTGTGAAAGATGATCATTAATACACATGCTCAAATGAACTTATCCATTCAAATAAGTCACGTTTGGTGAGCGACAGCCTTAGGATGAGCATTTTGATATATTTTAGGGCTTATAGGCAAATATGACAAACTGAAATCAAAGGAAAGTTTTGCCAGAAAAGATGTTTATTCATGGCCATAAAAACTCAACTTTAAGGGTCTTAAAACTGAAAAGAATTAAACTCTTGTCGGAAGACAGTTCTACTCATCCTCCTCCGTCCCAGGAAACGTCCTGGCCTCCCTCCTATCTCTTTTCTTTCCAGAAATAAATGTCACCTTCCAAGTCAAGCGAAAACAAGAATGAGGGCTCCCAGTGTAAACTCTGCATACTCACATTGCCGTGGTTAACGAAGCCATGCTTTCCGGCTATCCTGTTGGCTTCCTCCTCTCCTCCGGTGATGTGGACGGCCCATGTGTTGGTGTAAACCTTCTGCCCTAGGGACGGCGTCACCTCGGAGGTCAGGAGGGTCAGCAGAGTGGCGAGCACCAAGGAGGCCAGATGGAGCTCCATCAGAGAGGATGGAGGTCACTGAAACAGGAAGTCCTGATGTGACCAGCCTTCTGTCAGGTGTGAGATGCCCTGGGTACATGAAGGAGGAGACAGCAAAGGGTAACGTTAATACTGGGAGGCAGACTGTCTCTATCTGTAGTGTGTGTGTGTGTGTGTGTGTGTGTATATATATATATATATATATATATATGGATAGACAGATATATATGTTGATAGACAGATATATAGATAAATATATAGATAGACAGATATAGATATATACACACACAAACATATTCATATACACATATATATTCAACAAACACATATTCAAAAGAACTCTATGTCCCTGATAGAAACCATTAAGGAACGTTTGTTTGAGACTGTGCTTTTTGTTTATCCAACGCTTCACACTAATAGAATCTCTTTGGAATCGGTGCATTTGTCATTCTGCTCATTAAGTATTAATGACAATTCCTCCTATCAGGGAAAACCAATCTCTCTTTCTCTTTTGTCTTGATAATGTATGCAAGAAAAAAAGTTTTAAAAGTTTCTAAAACACACCATCCAGTCCCACGTCCATATATGGAGAAAAATTCCATTTTATATTCATTGTAACGTTATAAAGAGTGTTTCGGGAGAAGAACCCAAGTAACACATGTATCAGACGTAAAAGCACGGAAACAACCACAGCCTGTTTAAAGAGAGATTAGAAGTGATGCAAACATATTTTATCACTATTTTTGGTACATAAAATCATCCAAATGTCCCACTAATATTTCAAAGGAAAAATACAAATACAGGAAAACATCAGATGATACAAGCCCTTTAACATAAACCCTGACTATTAAGATTTATATGCCTTAAAAGAGTGTCCAATACTATTAACATACCACCTATAAAACAAATAGAAATAGTTTGCTTTATATATACACACACACACACACACACACACACACACACACACACACACACAAATATACACTGCAATGTCATTTGGTTGCAGTGGAGTCAGTCCACCCCAAAATAAGACAATCTAAACAGTGACATCACATTCTAGCTAGAGCTGCAAAGTTTCAATGATCCAAGACTGGAGTTTCCTGAAGGAAACGCAGAATGGTTGTGCAGCTCTAGCGGTTCCCACTTCCTGCTAGGCTGTGGTTGAAATGGTAGGAACGAGGGATGAAACAATGACACACAGAGGAGTGCAGGTCAGTATGCCTGTGAATTAGAGTTTGGACATATGCCCTGAGTGAGTACATGCAGTTTGGTGGCTGTAGGTCAAAGGAAACAATGGGGTTGGCGTAGGGCAAAAATGAATGGGACTCTATGAGAGAAAAGAGGGAGAGAGACCAGAGAAAGACCATTTAATGTACCAACAAAAACGGCAGGTAAAAAAGATTGTCTACTTTTAATAATAAATAGTTTTTTTGTATGGTTTATACAACATATTTGAATGGTATTGAATGTCCACTTTATTATGGCCTATATGTCTGAACAGGCAGGGCTCTCCTGAAATATTACCTGACACGATAATAAACTCAGCAATACTGAATTTTATCAATACTGCCCATCTGGGAAAATGCACCAATATACTGTAGCCCATGAGACTCGAGGCACAGACGTATCCAGCCTCTGCAACTCCTCTTGGCTTGGTGGTACTGATAAACGTTTAACACCCAGGCTTACAGAAAAAACGACATTTCTGTTGATATAAAAACTCACTGACTCTAACAGACACCCCCCTGAGGAAAACCACTAACTGAAAAACGTGTCATTCAAGACAATTTAGGTGGCAAAATGTCAGCAGCCCCGAGCTGTGCCGCTGCCTAAAACAGGAAGAGGTAAAAGAGCCATCCCATTTCATCTATTATGCACAGGCCAAAGAGCTTCGTGCACATAGCTGCAAACTGAACATGAATCCTGATTCCTGGAAAAGCTTGAAGTAGTCTGATTGAATCTGACCGCGTATCTCTTCGGTGTAATCATTTGAGAGTCATTAGCCTACAGGGTGATTGAATAGTATAATGAACAGCAGAAAAAAAGGGAGATAAATACAGCCAAAGCTCACATTAGCAATGTGCTGGAAAATCATTTCGTTCGGGTGGAGGACTAATTTGGCGACGTACATAAATACCTTTAATCGCCTGAGGTGGAGAGTGTGCGTGTGTGTGTGTGTGGTACAGGATGAGCCAGAGCAAATCTTGAAGAAAAACTTCCCAGGAAAGCAAACTTAACGATTTCCATTCGGAAAAGCTTCGCTAGCTTCTTGCGAGCGTTTCAACAGAATTTGTTTTGATTGCATCAGCAGCGCTATAGCCGATGATTAACTGCGAGGGACGTAACCGTAGCCATGGGCAAGGGAAGCAACTCAGCCTTAGTCGACTCTTCACACCTCGATGACTCGTGTCAAGCAATAATGCATAGTCTTCTACATGCACGGAATTCAGCTCACTCTAACAAATACACATCAGACCAAACAAACCACCAGATTTCCACCCTCCTCAGCTTCAGACAGTCTAAACTGATGGCTATACACACAGATATCGATACAAGACCAGCTCACATATCACTGGTTCATGATAAGCGTCCAATCAATACACATGATTAATTACAGCATACAACAAGCCAACTGGTCACCTAACAGCTTGTAACACCTCCACCAGCACCAATAACAGCTGTGACTGGATTGGGCATGCACTGGACAAGTTTCTGGATGTAGCCACATCAATGTTCAGACACTCTTACATCAAAGAATTGGTCAGTTGGTCCAGATGTGGTGGATGCCTTCCCTGGCACAACTCTGAGGAGAATTCCCTGTAGACTGGGATTTTATCCACTGCTGGTAGACCCGTATGACCGTACGCTTCCATACACCTGCAGATTCAGCTACTTCCTTCACACTATGGTCTTTGGCACGCCCAAATGCAGTCCCTCCTTTTAGCCAATCATTAACATCTGCTGTGGAACCATTATCCACACATGGAACGAGACATTCCCTGCACTGTAGCACCTCTTCCCAATCTATGGATCCCGTCACTCACACCCCGCAAGGATTTATAGACCCTATAGGTCCTCGTGCAGCGCCATCTGCAGGAGTCTGAAGTTACTACCACCTTAAACACACAAGGGGCTTATTTTTGGTCCGGGGAACTCATTACATATAGACAGTATATAGACCAATACTAGACACCTGCAGCATTATCAGCGAGTGCATTTACATTAACTCCATAACCTGATCCTAGCTGGATTTTTGCAGATCAGAAATCCGATTTTTCAAGCAGTCACGTAAACAGCAGACTCTGGTTTCTTAGATTGGATTAAAGCAGAAATCCACTGCCTGACTCCATCATCTGATATTAAGTACATGTAAAAATGCTAAACAAATTACTGACAAAATCTGATTTTATGCAGTTATCAGATTTAACCACCATATCAACGCAAATATTGTATGAAAACAAGAATATTGGTAACATTGGCCCAAAAAAAGAGAGGCATTTTCTGTTGCTGTGGAACCAGAATTTAAATTTGACCTCTAAAAGAAATGGAAAAATCTTTTCCAGGCAGTTCTGGGCAACTCTGTATAAGGCATCTGCTATTTAACTGATGTATGTATCAACAATACAGAAATTAGAAAAAGAATCATATCAGTCAGTAAAACATCATTTGGTTAACACAAACTATTTGAGCATAAAATTAAAATCAATAATATAAATTTAAAAAATTACGGGCGATATTATCGGCCATCAGAATTTTTTTAGTTATTGGGCCATTAAAAAATGTTGTGTAAAGTTTAAATTTAAGGTGATTTCAAACTTTGGATCAGATTTTCAATGACAAATATATTCTGGAGAACAGTTCTGAGTCCAGTCTTAGAAAAGAACAGAAATAAAAGGAAAGTTCTCAACTTAATTCTTTTTTTCGTGTTTAATTCTTGCCCTCAACTCAATCCTTAATCATCTATCTAAAGTGATGTCTTCTCAGTCAGTAAAAAAAAAAATCCAGTTATCCCAGGCATAACAATAATAGTACAGCCCTAATAACAGCTTCCTGGCTCGCGTGGGGGTGTGCTGCTGAGTTTGCCAACCCTATGATGTCAACAACTTTCAAAAACCATTCAATTTTCTCAGAGAGAAATCTGCTTAGACCCAGAGACCCTAACACAATACTGACTGCAGAAAGACGTCTTCAGTACAGACTTCAGAGGTCTGCACGCACACGGATTCATTGTTTTCAATAGACAGAGGTTTCCACAAAAGAGGGCACATGAATGATCCTAAATACAGGTACATACAGGCTGACTTTGCTACACCTAGTAGAATTAAGGCTTTCAACATTAATAACACTGATACTGACTAGTAAAGGCAACAACTGATAAATCCTCATCTGCTGTCTATCCTTAAGTACAGTAGGACATACTACACAGGCCTTATCTCTGCAATCAGCTGCCTTATTTCCTCAACTCCCTGTGCCAGACAGCAGCATAGAGCACCGCCTTCAGACAGCTTCATCCTCCATCTCTGTGCGTCTGTGTTTAAGCCCTGCTGTTTGTTCACAGGTCGCGTGTTAACACCCTTTAGACCACACAAAACATCAATGGAGATCTCAGACGGTCTCAGAGAAATGGTTCCAGACCGATTAACTTGCTCGACTACTCATGTTGCCTATTGTGCTTTCGGCCTGTTCACCTTCTGGCGTGGTGTAAAGGGATCCTGTTCTTTTTAAAGCGTGGATATGCCTGAACACAATTTGCACTACATTTGGGATCCGCCCATATGGAATCTGGTTGTCCAACAACGGTAACTGATCATTAAAACCTTGTTGTGATGATACTGAAAAGCACTTAACCCTTTCAAGTTCTGCTCAACCTTTTGGTAGAGCACATTTTGAGTCACTATGTTTTAATGTAGAAGGTGTTGAACATAACTCAACCTGATTGGGCCATCTCTACCAATTGACAGAGGAAAATGAGACTAACAACGTCCACTAGAGGTCACCAGAGAGTCGATCAATAGATATGCCTTTACCAAAACTACCAAACTATCTCTACACATATGTGAATCATCTTTTTGGTGGAATTGTCAAAGATAAGCTTATTTATTCAGCATATAATAGTTTCAGAGGTTTTGATGAACAGAGTTATGTGACTTCATACAACAAAAGGAAGTCTAATAACGGTACAATCATTTTCAAAAAACATGCGTAACCAAACGGTCTAATTGTTTCTTTATGCTAAAGCTGTCTATGCTAAGCTAATGTCATTACAATTGACTACTTGCTTTGTTATTATTGACCCAAACAAATAAAAATGCAAAGAAAACATTCCCATTTCTTTTTTCTTTTTTCTGGTGAGGACGTTAAAGAGCAGAGACGAACCGCAGTTCTCATTACAAAGATACAAAATTGGTCCCGTTTAACACAGATTTAGATGTAACTGCATTTTAATCATTTATCCTCATATTAATAGTTTTTAGTTATTTTTCCTTTTGTTATTTGTCTATAGGGCTGAAACAATCCCATGACAAACTTGAGTAACTTGATTCCTAAAAATAAGCTTCCTTTAATCCATTTAATCCAACTATACACAGCTCTATACTGTTGTTCACACAGATGATTCTTACTGTTGCACAATGTGCTTACACTGTGGGCTCGTGACATGAGCACACAGCTCGATCTGCAAAACGGAGAAAGAGAGAAAACAGCGAGGGGCGAACGGACAAGACAGGCTTGAGAAAGTGTCCAAAGTTTGGGATCATTTCAACTGCACTCTGTACAATGTCTAATGTGTCTAATGTTAAAAGCTGAACTAGTGAGTTGCAACCAAGCGAGCTGTACTATTAATGAGTGAAAATTGAATGAAATGAAAACGACCAGATATGACCTTCATTCTCTCCCACACCTCTCACTAAACCGAACAGAAGGTTTGCTTGGATTTACTCGACACAGGGTGGGACACAGCGAGACTGGCTATACTCTAATAGCCTCCACATTACTACCAATCCAGCAATGCTTTGGGCAGGACTACAGAAAACTACAGAGATTTTCACAAACAACTAAACGTGCCTTTATCAGCCAGTAAGCGAGTTTATAAAATTAATTATATTTTTATAATTATAATTAATTATATTTTCTGAATTACAACTCAGAAAGATTGAAACATGCTGAATATCTGCTCAGAGTATTGATAAAGTCCATAATCGGTTATACCCTACTAAGAGCGTATTAACTTTTTCCCCCCTTCAAAAGGCACAAAGTCTGAATTCTGATTGAAACTTACAGTTCTGAAAGCTAAGCTGCACAATGTTTATGCATAGTTAATATGTTCTAAGCCTTCCTTTTAGGTTGTGCATGTGCACATTTATAAAATACAAATTTTACACTTAATAAAATGTTTTATACTATATTACAGCTAATAAATGCATTACATGGGTTTAGTTTTGACATGTAATATTGTACGCAATTTCAGCAAAAAAAAGGAAAAACATTTCTTACTTCTTATACCTGTCTTATTTGTCCTGTTGTACATTTACTAAATGCTCTTTAATAAAGCAAAAGTATTTCTGTTTACTCGAGTATCTGATTACTCAGTAATCTACAGCCCTACTCGTCTGTGTTTCTGTCCATCCTTCCCCAGTGAGAAGACAGCTCAACTCTACGGAGGTCTGAAAGGAGGTGTAGATGTTCAAGAAGCAGCTCCTCACTGAGAAAATTAGACACACATCCAACAAAGCAGCTGCTGGTTTTCCTTAGAACAATGGACTGACCACCCCAGAGTCCACTGAATGTGTTTGGGATTACCTGATAATGCTAAATCAGCTTCTAGAACTTCATAGGTGTGTCTGCAAATTTCTTTAAGAAACTGAGTCTCCAGAAAAGAACATAAGCTGTAAAAACAGTGATATCATTATTAACTAGAAAAGTGCATTTCCTGAAGGAAACGCGGGATGGTTGCGCAGCTTGCTCAGTGAGGAACGAGGGATGAGTAAACGAGTACAGGTCAGTATGACTGTGAATTAGTGTTTGGGGACCTGTCCTTGTTGAGTATGTGAAGTTTGGTGGCTCTCGGGCGAACGGAAACATTACTGCATGGTTTGGGTCAAAAATGACTGGGACTCTATGGGAGGAACGAGGGATGAATAAACGACAGATAGACGAGTGCGGGTCAGTATGGCTGTGGACTAGTGTTTGGGGATCTACCCTTAGTGTGTACGTGAAGTTTCGTGTCTTTCGGGCGAAGGAAACAAGCGGCTTTGTGTGTGCCCAAAAATAACTGGGACTCTATGGGAGGAACGAGGGATGAATAAACGACAGATAGACGAGTGCGGGTCAGTTTGGCTGTGGACTAGTGTTTGGGGACCTGCACTTAGTGACTGCGTAAAGTTTCGTGACTCTCGGGCGAAGGAAACAGCCGGCTTTAGGTGGGTCAAAAAATGACTGGGGCTCTATGGGAGGAACGAGGGATGCGAAATAAAAAGAGAAACGAACGAGTGCGGGTCAATCCATCACTGAATGCCTGCTCGGGGCTTCGCCCCGAGCCACTGTATCCGATTTGGAGGCTCTAGGTTGAGCGGGAGCAGAGTACGTAGGCAAACAATTTTCCATCCTATTCATTTTCTATGGGAGGAAAAAGGGATGCGAAAAGAAAGACAAACGAACGAGTGCGGGTCAATCAAACACTGAATGTCTGCTCGGGGCTGCGCCCCGAGCCAGTGTATCCGATTTGGTGTCTCTAGGTCGAGCGGAAGTAGGGTAGATAGGCACGCGTTTTTCGATCCTATTCATTGTCTATGGGAAAAAATTCCCGGAAAATTCCTTCCTACTCGGAATCTGTGCATCCGATCAAAAAGCTGTATACAAGCCCACATCACCGAATCATACCGGACAAACTGGAGTTGGAACGGAGTTGATATCTCGAAAACTGCGGGGCGAGTTAGTCGGCGATGAAACGGGAGAAAAATAAGAAGAAGAAGAAGAAGAAGAAGAAGAAGAAGAATAATATAAATCGAATAACAGTATAGTTGCGCATTGCTTTGCAATGCGCAACCATAATTAGATGCAGTTGTTGGTTCTGTGCAGTTTTCAGTTAAACGTCTTCTGATAAACTACTTTCTGGATGTTTTGACATGAAGATGAAATGCACAGGTCCGGTTTTGTTGCTGTTCAATTATGTTCAAATTTAGTTCACACTTAAAAGGCAGTGACGCGAGCAGTTATACAAGCAAAGCAGTCGTGCCATTCCCTAATCCGCCAAGTATCTCCAAACACCTGATCATTTCTGTTATTGGGCCCCGGAGACTACAGGAACAGAGAGGTAGAAGCTTCACTGTCACCGCGTCAAAAGTATGCAGCTATATTTACCCCTTGTCGTGAGTTCTCCTCCAGCTCTACCTGTTTTACCACTATTTCACAGTCTTACTGTCAGCAATGCGGAAGAAAAGCCCTCTGTAAAATTTACAACCTGGTAAATCAGTGCATCAGGGAAAGCAAGAGCGCTCAAACAGAACACGGTCTGGACAAAAGTTACCAAACCACAATCCTAGCAGATAGGCCTAAATAAAGAGGAATCAAAAGGAGGATTAATTAATATTAGGACGTGAAATCTATAGAATATTGATCCTCCTTTCGACCCGGTAATTTCACTTACACCCACAAATGGTACATCACTAAAAATCAAGGACACAACTAAAACACAGCTGGACTGTCATTCCTCAAATTTGAAGACACATGATATAAACTGTAGGTCACGCAATTAGTGTTCAGTATTACCTCATTCTTAAAACACATTAATGCAAGTACTTAAACTGGCTATTTTAATATGAGACCATCCATCTAACTAAACAGTCAAGAGGTGAGTCATTCAGAGTCGTTTGGTGCGACACGTTCCGCTCTAGAGAAACTTGGGAGTCCGAAATATTTTTTTTTTTAATGGTGGTGAATGGAAACAGACGTCCACCTCTAAAAGCTCCCTCACAGAATGTGAGATGTGTATGCCAGATATATACACTCAGGTCCAGCACAGGCGCTTCAAATACGTACTCAGGTCCAGCATAGGCGCTTCAAATACGTACTCGGGTCCAGCATAGGCGCTTCAAATAGGTACTCGGGTCCAGCACAGGCGCTTCAAATAGGTACTCGGGTCCAGCACAGGCGCTTCAAATAGGTACTCGGGTCCAGCACAGGCACTTCAAATACATACTCAGGTCCAGCACAGGCGCTTCAAATACGTACTCAGGTCCAGCATAGGCACTTCAAATACGTACTCAGGTCCAGCACAGCCGCTTCAAATACGCACTCAGGTCCAGCACAGCCGCTTCAAATACGCACTCAGGTCCAGCACAGCCGCTTCAAATACGTACTCAGGTCCAGCACAGCCGCTTCAAATAAGTACTCAGGTCCAGCATAGGCGCTTCAAATACGTACTCAGTTCCAGGACAGGCGCTTCAAACACGTACTCAGGTCCAACAGAGGCGCTTCAAATATGTACTCAGGTCCAACAGAGATGCTTCAAATACGTACTCAGGTCCAGCACAGCTGCTTCAAATATGTACTCAGGTCCAGCACAGACACTTCAAATATGTACTCAGGTTCAGCACAGACGCTTAGTCCAGTACTCAAGTAAATCGCTGTTGTCAGAACACAATCTCATACCCACTTTTGAAAATGTCTTATTGACCTTTAAATTGTGCATACATTTCAAGAAGTGCCCCAAACCTACTTGGACAAAACTCTGGTCAGCCAATCAGATTACAGGAGCAAAACTATCAGTTTCACATGCAGTTAATAGTTAAAAAATTCTTATGCTTTCTTTCAGAGAGTTTAACATCGATTATAAACAGCAAGAACAGAACAAAAATGGCCAAAATCTTTGACAGCTTAGACTGTTTAGATGCACTAAAAATACCTAGCGAGATTGCTTCTAAGCTTGCATCAAATAAGCGAGTCTGCATGACTGACAAACAGAGAACTGCTCTCAATGCTATTAACAGTTACAGTACGTTTCAGTTTAGACTCAGAGCACATTCTGCTGAACACGATCAATCTGCCGGGCTCAGAGAACGACTGACTTCTCACAACACTCAAAACAACAACAACCGAGAGCGGTCAGCACACAAGCACAATACCTGGGGCTTGTTAGCACATTGATTCCAGGAGTAGGAATGCTAGAACGTGACGCAGCGAGCCCACTCCTAAATGAGCCTTATTAATTGCAGTCACTCACAATTTAGACATAATTCTGCAATTTGCCATAATGGCTTCTACAACACAGCAAAACAGCTGACAGAGATTAGCCCTTAACAGCGGGATGATAATCTCACCTAATGAGAGACAGAACTGAACAAAGGGAAAACGGCCACAGACACAAACAAGGCCTGAGCAAGCCAGAGAAACGTGATTACCACCACCAATCACAAGATTATGAGCACTTCCCGATAGGAAAACTGTCCGGTTCTCTCGATTCTGGCAGAGCCACGTACAAATACTGGATCAGTAGTCGTGTCAGGCAATGGTAAAGTCCAACACACAGTAAAAAAAAACAGTTGCTATATGTTGTACACTTTATTGGAAAATACGTTTAGAATATGTTTAATTCCTGCTTCTTCCCTAAACAGACACTTTTCCCACTACAACATTCCAGAACAAACAGGGAAATAAGGAAACATACTCACTTCTATATCAAACTTTAGCTCAAACCGAGGCTGACGCAGAAGCTAGACAGAGGTGTGCACCTTCCCCGACAGGATATTTAAGCCACTGCTGACACTGATTTCAAAGTACACCCACTCTTGTGACATCACCTGAGTACACTGCTTCAGCCTGTGCGTGCGTGTTTGTGTGTGTGTACACAGTAATAACAGACAACAGCAATTTGGAGATCCTGTCCATTCCCATTAGCCTGAGTCGGAATAAGGGGGGAAAAATCCCAGACTGCTAGAAGCAATTCACAGCAGTGAATGACTTCGCTTTCCAGTTATATTCTCGCTCCCAATGAGTCACAGTTGAGTATGAAGGCGTCTACAGCAACCTAAATATCCGGAAGCTTCAGGTTACACAGTAGGAAGAACGTGGGGAAAAAAAATGCTTCCTGATCCAAAAACGGACTGAAAGCAGTGTGTACGCTTGTTCGAGGTGTGAGGTATAATCATTTCTGTTGTACACCACCTATAAATCAATAGCCAGGACTTATAATAGGAAGCCTATTAACCTTTGGTCTGGGAATACCTACTTCCATGAGGTTGCTGTTTGGCTTACCTGGCTGGGATTTATCCATGTGGGACCGAAATGTGGATCATTCACTACACTACAACAACGCAACACATGTGGTCTAATACTTGGACTAATCATCATCATCATCATCAGTCCAGATCAACTCTAACAGGAGCCCTATGAAACAGCCAATGGCTAAATCAGCTGATCAGGGTGGTTCTAGTGCTGATTTTGGGGAATATACAATGTCGTGAGTCTTTACCTGAAACCACAGGGGGTTCTAGCTTAAATAGTACCAAATAAAAAGGGTTCTAGAACTCGTTCTGGAGCTGTAGAGAAGCATGGCTGAAGTTGGCCCAAGCTTGTTGTTGGAATTGCCCCGTTCCACCTTAAATGGTGCAGCACTTACAGTAACTGCTGCACCAGTTAAGGTGGAACGGGACAATTCCAACAACAGGCTGGCGCTAGCTTCGCCTCAACTCTTCCTACGAAAACCAAGGCTGGGAAAAGTTACAAGTCCATGGAAGCAAGGGAGAGAGTGTCCTTACCGCATCTAGCTAGCCGTGCTGAAGTATCCCAGATCAGATTCCCGTTGAACAAACTCACTCAAGCGTCTGCCCGGCGTTTCCCTGCGCGTGTCTGTGGCCAAATACTGGGAGTATAAACGTCCCGATCCCGTGTTAAGCTGCGAGCGAGTGGCTCCACCGGCTCCCCCCACTCCGCCCCCCGAAGCTGTTTCACACGGACAGCGACATCGTTTCAGTGTGGTGTGGATGGCAAGCGAGCTGAAGAGGCGTTGCGGAGAGCTCCGTCGACGGAGTAAATAAACCGTTAGCTAGCTATGCTAGCCAAGTTACTTCACAACTCTGTCTCTCTCACGTAGCTACGCGCGTGTTTACTGTACAACCGGGAAACTTTGGCGGCTCCATTTCACGCTACGCGACCCAGCGACCTCGTTCTCGGCGACCCACACCCGGACGTCGCCGAGCACACGCCGCGTCCTCAAAACGGACAAACAAACAGATAAACAAGAGATAGAAACAAAGAAACGCGGCGAAAATACAGCTGCAACAACAACAACGCTTCCCTCCGCGAGCCGTACGCAGGAGGCTGCTAAGGAAACACGTCACGACGTCATGGACGAACGCGTCCTTTAGGACACGCCCACTGCGAAAAACAGGAAGGACTGGTTTTCTAGCGATATCTGCTGGACGAAGCGGGCAGTTACACTCAAATTAGAGGAATTATCCACAATAATGTTCCCGAATTCCCACAATTTCTGCCTCATTAAAGCGTTAAGGGGTCTTTCAGGGCGGTCTGATGTTGAATGATTCCTTCTGGAGAAAGTTATTGAGCTGCAATGACGAGAAGCTAACATGTGTTAGCATTTAAAGCTAGCTTAACGTACACACTAAAACATGATTTCAATATAGAACAATTTACGTCTAAATAGTTCTTTTCTTGAGGAAATACATCTTTAGATTGAAGGAGAACATGTTGTATATAGTTCTATATCTAGAACCTTTTTTGAAAATGGTGCTGTTGTACCAAAAACAACAAATAAACAATAGAGATAATACAATATAAACACTTAGGCTATTAAAATATCATAGATGCACACCTAAAGGTTTTGTAGCAAAGGTTCTATGTGGAACCTGTTTTTTCCACAATTTCTGCTTCATTACAGCATTAAGGGGTCTTTCAGAGCAGTCTGATGTGAAATGATTCCTTCTTGAAAAAGTGATTGAGCTATTAACATCTGTGAAGCTAACATCTGTTAGCATTAAAGCTAATTTAACGTACAAAGTAAAACAACATTATTTCAATACAAAACAATTTACATGTCTAAATGGTTCTTTGCTTGCCATAATACACATCTTTAGATTGATGGAGAATGTGTTATACGGTGCTATAGCTAGAACCTTTTCTGCTAAATAACAAACAATAGAGATAATACAATATAAACACATAGGCTATTAAAATAGCATATGTAAACACTTAAAGGTTTTGTTGCAAAGGTTCTATATGGAACCACGAGTTCTACACAGAACTGTTTGCTTGCTTTAATGTTTTTTGCATGGTGAAATGTATCATTAGGTTGATGGATAATTTAAGTTGCATGGTTATCTACCTAGAACCTTTTTTTAAAAGTACTATGCTGCACCAAAAAAGGGTTCTGCTATAACAACAAATGAACAACAGAGGTAGTACACAACAAACATACAGGCTATTAAAATAATGTAAATATACACACTTAATTATGATTCTTAAAGGTTCTGTAGCAAGTTATGGTTCTATATAGTTAATGGTTCTTTGCATGATGAAATGGATTTTTAGATTGATGGAGAATGTGTTGTATATGGTTCTATATCTAGAACAGTTTTTGCTCACAGTCTGAACACAGCCATGGGTGACCCATGGTTCCTATCACCACCACCGTAAAGAAAGCTGAGTCTCTAAAACCAACCATTTCACTCCAAACCACCATGAATGACTCGGTTTACATCTCAACCACTGAATAACACAGACAATGTGGACACTCAGTATAATTCAGATTTAAAACCACTTTGCCTGTTCACATTCGAACAAACCCAAAAAGCTCAAGACAGTTCACAAAGCAGGAGTTATCAACTAGCTAGATTAGCCAAACTCAAAGCCAGTCCAAGGATAAGAGACCTCACACATGGCTTAAATGATCTGGCTTAAGGTGAAATCCTGCTTTGTGAAACACAAGGTGGGCCTAGGTTGAGCCTGAAGCTGTGGTCCAATTTCCAATGGTAAATCCCCACTGATGTCCAAAATTAGGTATCAAACTTCATCAGAAATGAAGACTTTTAATAGTGAGTTTGTTCATCTAACAGCTGCTCTTCTGGGAGGGCTTTATACTAGATGTTGGAACATTGCTGTGAGGATTTTATTGCATTTACCAATTCACAAGAACATTAGTAAAGTCAGATAATGATGTTGAATGATCAGTTCTAGATCACTCCAACTCTTCCCAAAAGGTACTGGATTGAGCTCCATCAGTCCAGGGAACACAGCAGCAGCAGCTCCACTGCTTCACAGCCCCAAAGATGAGGGGCTTTATACCCCTCTAGCCCACAACACCAACAATGCTTTTCTATGGAGATTGCGGGTGCAGTTTAAAGTAGATGAATTCACTAGGACAGGTCTCTTTTGGGTAAGTAGCCTCTGTGAAGTCATGAGAACTCCTGATCTGATCTCTAGACGATCGCTCTGCCTCGTTCTGATACCTGTTAGATTAATACAAGCAGCCTGTATGAGGACACATTTGTCTTCATTTAGTAGTAGAGAAATGCAGCTCGTACCGCTCCGGAGGCGTGAGGTGAAGGTGAGCACCCATGAGAGGCAACAGACCCAAACTGCCTGCTGGGTTTCTCTCTCACTCATCAGATAGATCACACCTGACTCAATCAACTCTGGTGGAGGGGAGGGGGAGGAGGAGGAGGAAGGGAATTGCTTGATGAGTCTTCTGTCAGGCTGTAACTGCTAGCACAAGACCTATGATAGCAATTCCCCAATTCTCCTTCTCCTGTAGATGCTAGACAGATATTTGGCAGCCTGCTCCACTGAGGTTATACCAACTTTTCTATGGAAGCCAGATAAAAAAAAATAAATAAATAAAAATAAAATAAAATATATATTTCATGTTATATATTCTAAATTATACATCTAATAAAATAATAATTGACTTATTTTATACAACATTTTTAATACATTTTTTAAACATAATTACAAATTATGTCATTTCTAAAGATATTGACGTGCCTTGTCAAATTCATTTTCTCCTAAAAATACACAAATTTTAAATTTCAAAATACTAAAATTCTTGTCAATAGTTTAAGAAAATTAGTCATTATTGCGGACTTTACATCAGTATATTTGAGAGCGAAAGACGATGTTTCGAGATATTAGGTCAATTAAAAATTACATTCTTTTGAAATAATAAGTCAATATTTCGCATTATTAGTCAATATTTTGATATAATAAGTCTGTATCTCTATTGTGACTGTGGAAATGCCTGAGGAATTTCAGCCAATGTTTTTAGATATTAAATCATTATTTTGAAAAAAAAAACTAAGTCAATATTTTGAGAACAGTATTTTTAAAATATTAAGTAAATAGTTCAATAAAATTTCTGACAATATTTTAAGAAAATAAGGCATATTTACGAGATGTTAAGTCAAAATATTTGAGACTATAAGACAATGTTTTTTAGATATTGTGTCTAAATAAAAACAAACTTTATTATAAAATACAAAATCAATATTCTGATGCTTCTTCTCGCCATCCAAATAACCCCAAACACATTCAGTGGTGTTGAGGTCTGGACTCTGGAGTAGTCAGTCCATTGTTCTGAGAACACCAGCAGCTTCTTTGTTGGATGTGTGTGTCTCCTTTTCTCAGCGAGGAGGTTCTTGAACAGCTACACCTCCTTTCAGACCTCCATAGCGATGGGGTGTCTTCTCACGGTGGTTGTTAGGAGCCCTGTTTGTCTCTGCAGACTCCAGATTTGTGTTGATTTTCCTTTGACTTTCTCTTCCCTCATGTCAGAGGAGTTTTTCTTCCCATCTAATGTCATCAGAAGTATGTTCTGAAACATGAACTTAAAAAAAGTGTACTTAAAGGTGTTTTGAGAGGAAATGAGGTCAATAAAAGGTCGTCTCTGACTATTGTACAGCACTGTATGTCATTAAAATGCAGATCATATCCAATACAGATCAGATTATAATAATAATAACTAGAAAAGTGTCATTCCTGAGGACACATTGAGGAGTGCAGGTCAGTACGTCCGTGGATTAGAGTTTGGGGATCTGCCCTGAGTGAGAACATGCAGTTTGGTGGCTCTAGGTTAAAGGAAACCATAGGGGCTTGAATGACGGTGAAGATGAATGGAAGTCTATGGGAGGAACGAGGGATGAATAAACAACACATAGAGGAGTGCGGGTCAGTATGCCTGTGGATTAGAGTTTGGGGATCTGCCCTGAGTCAGTACATGCAGTTTGGTGGCTGTAGGTTAAAGGAACCAATAGAGTTTCAGTTGGGGGTGAAAATGAATGGGACTCTATGGGAGGAACAAGTGATAAGGGGAAAAAGGACAAACAGACGAGTGCGGGTCAGCCCAACATTGCTATTTGTGTCTGCCCTGAGATAGTGTATGTGAAACAGTGTCTGTCGGCCGAGGCCACCCCATTCATTCTTAATGGGAAGAAAATCGGAATTTACCAGCATTGCTCCGAAAACCGCATGTCTGATCAAAAAGCTGTATACAAGCACACCATTCCAATCAGACCGAACATTCCGGGGGTTTGGAACAGCGTTGATATCTCGAAAATTGTGGGACGAGTTAGCGGCCATAAAAACACTCGACCCACAAGAAGAACAATAATATTAATTGGACAACAATAGTGTTACACACTAAACAATCACTAATAACAATAATGATAATAATAATAATAATAATAATAATAATCTGGCCCTGCTAATCACGTTTGGAGCAAAAATCTGATTGTTAGTGTGTATGTGTATTCATAGTTCCAACTGCCACGAAACAAGGAACAAAGCCAAAAGGACAAAAGGACAAAAGCTGGAAGATCAGTGAACCAGAATCTTCCGTCTCCCCACTTTCAGCCCAAACTGCCATCATCCAAACAAATAAACAGTGCTTCATTTTTCCCGTTGTTGGTTTTTAATCAAAAAAATGTAAGAATTGAATAAAATTCCATAAAGTTCACCAAATAAATAAGGATGAGTCTCACTCCTGTGGGTGCTTATAATAAACGCCACAGAATACAGAGTAAAAATACCGCCCATGCTGCGAGGCTGTCAGGGAGCTGCACAGAAGGAGCCCGGTTCCTGCCTGCGGAGACAAATACAGTCTGTGAGACGATGACAAATGGCACAGAGACAGCTGTGCTATTACTGTAAAAAAGTAATTTGGCGATCGTCCCCTCATCGTCCCCTCATCGTCCCCTCTGCATTTACAATGAAGTGTAAAACAGCAGAATACAGAACAGCCATGTGGGTTACATCCAAGAGCTTTACCTGAAGATCAGTCTCTCCTTTCTGCTGTTAAAGGGATTCAAGAAACACATCACCCACATGCCAGCATGCCAGTAATGAATAAGAGCTAGCAGGAGCCAATTTGCATAAAGTACATAGGATCATGCGGACGGGTTTAATTTCACACATTACTGAATTAGCAAAGCGTCACTTTAAAGGGCCCATATTATGAAAATGTGGCCTCTCGAAAATGCTCACTCTGCCCTGTGATGGATTGGCGGCATGTTCAGGCTGTTTCCTGCCTTCCGCCCAATGAGCGCTGGGATAGGTTCCAGCATCCCCCGCGACCCAGAAGGATAAGCAGCTTAGAAGATAGATGAATGAATGAATGAATGAAAATGTTCACTTTGAAGTTTGGAAACAGACCATTCACCGACCCCTCTGCAAGTCTTCTAACTGTATGAATTTCTTCTGAACTCTTCTCTGAAGCATACTTCACTTGCAAAGGATACTACCAACACAACAGCTCAGTCAGAATGGAAAGAACGCGTAACAGGACGACTTTATATAGTCAGGTACAGTGATAAGGACTTACATCACATGATCCAGTTTATCAGCTCCACTGACCATATAGGACACTCTGTAGTTGTACAGTTCCAGACTGTAGTCCATCTGTTTCTCTGTGTACTGTATTACCCTGTTCTTCAATGGTCAGGACCCCCACAGGACCACCACAGAGCAGGGATTATGTAGGTGGTGGATCATTCTCAGCACTGCAGTGACACTGACGTGGTGGTGGTGTGTTAGTGTGTGTTGTGCTGGTGTGAGTGGATCAGACACAGCAGTGCTGCTGGAGTGTTTAAACACTGTGTCCACTCACTGTCCACTCTATTAGACACTCCTACCTTGCTGGTCCACCTTGTAGACCAGCAGCTGTGTCTTATCCACCCACACCAGCACAACACACCACCACCACGTCAGTGTCACTGCAGTGCTAAGAATGATCCACCACCCTCCTATATGATCAGTGGAGATGGATAAAGAGTGTAGATACAATCTTTCCGGTGTCCGTGCTAGGCTAAGGCTAACCCCAGAAATCTGGCTATTCCTTTATGTCCAGTGGCTCAGAGACAACATGGCCTACCTCAGATGCAGAGCACTAGACAGCGGGAGGTGACAGACGGTCTACTGCATCTTCATTTAAATCAGGACTGAAACACCCCTGACTCAGCCAATGGGGTAGTGTTAGCATGCTTTGCCCTGCTGATACGTCGCATGTGGAATACTGCTATGGCGGTTATGACAAAACTCCCACCAAAGGAAGAATTTTAGTTTCAGTCTGGACTTTTTTTGACACTGTACAGGGCAGCCAATGAGGGCAGAGGTCATTTACATGTATCAGTCTTTAAAAGTATATAGAGGCTAGATAATGATCACATAGAAATTAACCCTGTTTCATTCAAAGCCGACACAGAATATGGGCCCTTTAAAGGTCAGGGCAAGAGATACTTCCCTGGTACACTGGTATCTGACCCACCTCTGTGTCCAAGCATGACCTCGCCTTCATACTGTGCCATGCTTACTGCCTGCTTCTGCTCACTGTCCAGTTCCTCCCACTGCTCCTCCGTCACAGCCCACGCCTGTTCAGCACTGAGCCAGGACAGCTGGGCAGCGCTGAAGACCACCTATGAAAGGACAGTGGCTATATGAATTCCACCTCTTTGCTCTCAGACTGGAAAACCAACCTTTCCTAACTCGGCTCAGAGGGTGAAGCTCTTACAGCCATCTTTCTGGGAGGGATCAGGGCGATCGCTGCTGGGGTCAGTCCTTCCATTTGCTCCTTTACCAGGGCAGACAACACCATGTCGTCCAGTCCAGCTGAGGAAAGAGAGCTTGTCATCACTGAAGCAATGGTACCACCAATAAACATGTTTAGTGTCCAGTTCACTTAGCTTTTCAGAGGAGCTAAGAGGCTAATGTAGCTAACAAGTATTGGAAGCTTATTGCCACCATTGTGCAAACAGCATGACTAAGGCATCACACACTTGCTCAAACCGCATGGAGCTATTAACTAGTGTCAAATAGGTTTACTCAAGTGGTTTCTGACACTGTGTGAAATACATTGCTGCTTGAAGGTTCATCAGGGAAATCAGAGAAGCCCAAACAGCCCTCCCTACAAGATCCCCCCTACAAGCTCTTCCAGCTTGTTCTAGGGGATTCCAAGCTATTCCCAGGCCAGCTTGGAGATATAATCCCTCCAGCAGGTTTGGAGACGACATCTGAGTCTAGTCCCAGTTGGCCATGTATACCCGGTAAACCTCCAATGGTAGGCGTCCAAGGGGCAGATGGCCAAGCCACCTCAACTGGCCCCTTTCAATGTGGAAGAGTAGCGGCTCTACTTTAAGCTCCTCCCGTTATTTATATGAATGTGTTTAATGTGTTTAGCGTTGGCATTGGTAAACACTCGTCGGACTGGAAGAGGTTCCAGCACTATTTCTCATGAGTCCGGACTTCACTGATCCACTATCAGGCAGACAAAAAAAATCAACACCATTGTTACTCCATTACTCTCACTTCCCATGAGTGGTCATCCAACTAAAATGACTCCAAGACTAAAGGGGTAGAACTCTGGATAATGAACATCTAAAGATCTGCATACCTCTCTAACACTGGCTAATGTCAGTCCACAATCAGGCAACCCATGCGTGTTTTTCAGGAAGCTGGCCGTTTAAAGTTTCCACCTGTATGATCCTGAACACCAAAACCATGACATGTGGATGGACAAGAGCCAGCGAGCCAGTTCATGTGCTCGCCTTCCTGGACCTTCACTTCTGATAATAGTTGATGGCTATAAGCTTCCATTGCTTATTAGCTATATTAGCCTACAGGCTAACTAATGATGCACACTTCTCATCATGGCTGACAGACTACTAGTTGAGGACATTTGTGGACTTTTGACCAATTAGTTGCTTTAATGAAGCACATCACGGTCATCACTGTCCTTCATCTGACAGAGGTGCTTGCTTTCCAATGCACATGTAGACAGTAGTGATGCACTAGCAAAGAGCGGCTACCTGCCAGAGTGCCGATCTCAGTGAAGACCTCAGACCCCCAGCTGCTGACTGGGCCAAAGCCCAGAGGGCTGGACAGTCGGGTGGTCAGGGCTGCAGTCTGTTCTTCAGAGCATGGCAGGACCGTCTCCCGCAGGAACAAGGCTGCCACACTAACACACAGAGTGATGTGAGATGTTATGAGGTTTATTAGATGCACATGATTGTAGCTACAGACCTGAAGATACGAAAACGTGAGGCTGACCTCAGGTTAGAAGGGTCCAGACGGGAGATTTCTGATGAGCTGAAGCCACAAAGTAGATGACCAAGGGAAACCAGCTCCACCACTTCAAGCTCCTCTGGCTTCCGTTTACGGCGTCTCATTATTCCCTGTAGAGCCGCTCTCATCTGGAAATACACCACACCGGTGGCAAATCAACCAGAGCTTAAGCACGTTTCATTACGTCTGCCCATATTCCCAAAGACAGCAGAATTCCTACACGTGTTCAGCTGGAGGGGCCAAAATGGTTTGGTAGTCCTACAAATGTAATCAAACATTATGTAACTCATATTTCTATGGAGTTCATTGACGGGTCTAGCAAAATGCTAGCTGGTTATGTCCATATCTTCAGGGCAAGTTCAATGATCATATGGAATTCATCCATCATGGATAAATAGTCCAAAGCCAAAAGGCCATCTCCAGGTACGGTGGCCACACAGCTGGTTTTAAGCCGGACGGTCCGGTTTTCCAACTCCCAGTCCTCCGTCCGGCACAATACCTGGACCGACGCCTATTAGTCGTCTTTGTGGGATTTAAAACTCGCCAACAATAGTATGTGTGCCATTGACTCACATCCGTGTCAAAAGACACTCCTTGCATTTCATTCGTTTACCAAGGCCATGTGACACTCACCTAATGGCTGCCCGCAGATCAGCCCTCTAAATACTAGTCAATTGGTAAGCTCCCGTCTGACTCGCGAATGTCATCACTTCCACCCAAATAGGCGAGAGATCATTTATGTGTTATGTAGGTTAGGTTATAATCTTAATTCTGTTCTAGTATGTAGTATCAACCCCCTTTTTAATGTCCTCCTTTTGAGGGTGGGATGTCCTCCTTTTCGGGGTTATAAAAGTGGCCACCCTACCTACAAGTGAAGCAGCCCAAAAGCAGGTTAGCATTAACATCATCTTATCTGGTAGAGAGAGTGTTCAGTGTGATGCTCGCTCTAGCATGTAAGAATCATCTCCATACCTGCCAACACTCACAGGTTTCCCAGGAGTCTCCCTATTGTTAACCCTTTCTCCCGCTGAGTAAGCACTACTGCTTCTTTCTCAGTTCACAGACCGGGAGCAGACGTGTCAGAACTCACTTTCTTTGTGCTCCACTCTTTAAAGCTCCCAAGATAGGCCACCACAGCTAGGTCGGACAAGTTGGCAGCCTGCAGCTCCCTTTCGCCCATCTCAGTCACGATGCAGCCCAGCTCCAACAGCTGCTCCGGCCGGAGTGCCTTCACCGGCTTATACAGCTACACACACACACACAAAAGGAGACCAAACAGAGAAACATATCCGGCTCCCTTAGCTGTGTCAACACCAGTCTGGTTAAGAGTCAGAAGTCACAGCTCAGTGAACGTAGCTGGTGTCCAGATTTAGCTTCACTGGTTTTGTGATTTAGTGTATGCTAGCATGTAGTGGAAGCTCATAGTTACTCATTAGGGTCATATAAATTGCATGCTTGTTGTTACTGTGTGAAATATTTCTATTTTTTTAACCAGCGTTCAACGTTGAACGTCTGTCTACACTGTCTAGTACTGTAGGTATGGATACAGCTGGAGAGCCGGGCGTATGTAAGAGCTACTGAAGTGGAGATTTCTGGCTCAGAATGTGAGAAAAAAGGAGTTTTCAGAAAATGAAATTATAAAATGATATAAAATGTGTTATAAAATGTCATGCATTTGCATTCTAAACCACTATTTACAGACACAACACATATATCCTTATCCAGTAATCATATCCTTACAGCAGCAACAATATAGAACATCTGTAACAATAAACAAATACAAAACAGCTAGCTATTACGTTGGTGTCCATCCCTGCACTGCATCTATCTACTCCATCTATCTCCATGTATCTTTCTGCAGATTTAGGAGAAATCTACAGGCCCTAAAATACAAAATGCAGAAAATAAAGACCTAAATGTGTATTTTGTATGCTTTCTTTCCTGTAATCTGAAAAAAGACTGTTATTTTATGGAAGCAAAAAGGCCCAAAATCTCAAAATTGACCAGTGCATGATAAAACAATGTTTAATATATCAAATGTTGAAACTTCTTGAGTTTGATTTCAGAAGCACGTTTCAGTATAGTTGGTACAGGTTGGCAGCTCTGTGATCAGCTCTTCTTCTAACAGCACTCTGTAAGCGTTTGGGGACTGAGGAGACGAGATAGCTGTAGTTCTGAAAGTGAAATGTTTCCATTCTTGCTTGAAATCGGATTCCAGCTGCTCCTAACAGTTCGGAATCTCCTTTGTCCTGTTTTTCCTCCCATAATGCTCCAAATGTTGTCATTGGGTGACTGGACGATCTGGTGACGGTGGTTCTGGATCTGTTTATATCTGGTTTCTTATACAGATCACAAGCATCCAGTTCTGGTTCTTGTTCCTTGCATACAGAGATTCTCTGGATTCTCTGGATCTTTTAATGATATTGTGTAATATTTAAATATTAGGCTTAAATGTTTTGCACAGCATCCCAACTCCCCGGATGAGATTGGGAATGGACTGGACAAGTTTCTGGATGTAGGCCACATCAATGCTTAGACACTCTTCCATCAAAGTTGGGCCAGTTGGGCCAAATGTGGTGGATGCTTTCTACTGAAAACTGAAAACTCCTCATTATGCCATAGCTTTGTATTGTGTGTGCTGTTAGTGTTTGTGGACTGACCGGTCTGAGTTCTGCCCACAGGGCCCCACGTTGCTCAGGATCCAGTGAACCATCCTGCCCCATAAACTCTACACAGTCTTCCAGCTCCCGTCTCTTCATCCGGGCCAGCTGGTACCAGCGCCAGGCCGAGGGGAAGGTCCCTCTGACGTCCGCGCAGCTCGGAGTGGGCTCTGGTAAACACATGCAGACCATTCACTCGGAGATAAGGTCATATGGGCCATTTCTGATTAAGTCTCTTAACCGATTCAGCAGATTGAAGCCATAAACATGCCCCACCTCTCCTTGTCCATCTGGGCCCTTTGACGATCTTGTGAATGAGGCTGTAGATCTTGTCGGTTAATCCTTTCAGGTCGGTGCACACTTTACCGAGAGCAGAGTCTTTCCAGCGCCACTGACTCTGCAGAATCTGCTCGACCGTGTCTTTGCCTAAATCGTCCTAATAGAGACACGGCCTTCAGGGCAATGCCGCAACACGCCACAGGCTGAGCTCGATGATTGTGTGTCATATGGCTACAAAAGTCTTACCAGTGGTAGAGACCGTATCTGCTGCGGTGACAGGGTGAAGATTAGCCGGCCTATATGTTCGACATCTCCCACGGTCCATAATTTGGGCTCTCTGTGGAGGGAAAAGGAACCAGATCAGATGCAGTACTAGTCATCTGTCAATGCAGTATATTCTGATTACATACAAAGTAGTTATTATTGATTATTATTATTATTGGCTTAAAGTCTAATTTGCCTAGCTTGCACCCTCACCCAAAATAAATAATCAGCCAAGACATGTGTGGTATCCTAACAAAGTCTGATCATGTTAACTAAGATAAGAGATAAGATAAGATAATCCTTTATTAATCCCACAGTGGGGAAATTTACAATGTTACAGCAGCACAGAGGAAAGAACAGAAGTGTCTGGAAATATACAAATAATAAATAAGATCTATATATACAAAAAGTACAGAAAATGTGAACAAAATACTAAAAATTTAAATCCAGAAGATCAGAGGAAACATTGCACATAGTGATAGAACAGATTATGCTATGCATGGTGAATTTAGGTATTGCACATAGTAGAGCACTAGAGCAGTAATAAATAAAGTAAGCAGTTTTATTGCACGTGGTAGAATAGAAATAGACTACTGAGTTTTATTGCACGTGGTAGAATAGAAATAGACTACTGAGTTTTATTGCACATAGTAGAAATAGAAATAGAGAACTGAGTTTTATTGCACATAGTAGAAATAGAAATAGACTACTGAGTTTTATTGCACGTGGTAGAATAGAAATAGACTACTGAGTTTTATGGCACATAATAGAAAATAGACTACTATAGAAATAGACTACTTAGGGCAGTGGCTGTTATAACTATCATGATGAGTCACATTGCATGTTTAAGGTGGTAGTAACTTCAGGCTCCTGCAGATGGCGCTGCACGAGGATGACAGGGCTATAAATACCCGCGGGGTGTGAGTGACAGGATCCATAGATTGGGAAGAGGTGGTACAGCACAGGGAATGTCTCGTTCCATGTGTGGGAATGGCTCCAAAGCAGATGTTAATGATTGGCTACGATGATTTTAATGATTGCATTTGTGTATGTAGCCAGGGTGTGGCTAAAATATGGCCCCACCTATTCACTAAAACTCTTTGTCTACTATAAAAATTTAATTCTAAATCAAAATCAAAACAGTTTCAACACAACTTCGCAAGAAGATCAGATAGAAGGGGGACGTCATGGGCTGGAGGTAAGGGAGCCAGGCTTGTGATCAGAAGGTCACCGGTTTCAATTCCCTGAACCGAAGGACGTGACTGAAGTGCCTTTGAGCAAGGCACCTAACCCCCAACTGTATTAACAGAGAGACTTAGAGCTGCAGGAAAAGCCTTTACTCTATTAATGTTGGAATGTTGCTGTGAGGATTTGACTGCATTTGGCATTCATAAGACTGCACTCTACTGTAATATATGTAGAGCAGGTGCCAAAGGGCGTGCCAAAGACCATGGTGTGAAGGAAGTAGCTGAATCTGCAGGTGTATGGAAGCGTACGGTCGTACGGGTCTACCAGCAGTGGATAAAATCCCAGTCTACAGGGAATTCTCCTCGGAATTGTGCCAGGGAAGGCATCCACCAAATCTGGACCAACTGACCAATTCTTTGATGTAAGAGTGTCTGAACATTGATGTGGCTACATCCATAAACTTGTCCGGTACATGGCAAATCCAATCACAGTTGTTATTGGTGCACGTGGAGGTATCACACGCTGTAAGGTAGCCTATGTTAAGTAACAGGGGACTAGTCTGGTGCAGGTTTAGCTGGTCATCTGGCATCAAAACACAATATATGCTTGTAATTAATTTGCTATGTCTACGGCATGTCCACGGCCAGTAGCAGCTCACTATGTACGTTACATTATTTCTAAATGGTCCAGACCAAAATAAGTAAAACTTTACTTTCCGGCTGTTAATGCCATCGCTGCGTCGCTATGATGGTAAAGTTATTCTTATTGGAGGGAGCGGAGGGCAGTATGTCACTATGTTTTAGGTTTGTGGCAAATTACTATCTATTAGCTTCCATTATTCATTAGATACATTAGCCTCGTAGTACCAAACACCTCTCGGCTGATCGACTACATTTTGGCTGACGCATCACATTAACCTAAACTACCAGTCAAAAGTTTAGGCTCCTCATAGCAGGTTCTCCGTCTGTGTATCTTAATGCTTTACTGTAGAATGAAAATGAAGACATAAAACTATAAACTAGCACTCATGGAATTATACAGTCCACCTTAAAACCCCCCAGAATGGACCTTTACAGGAGGATGAACCAGCTTTCTTAACCTACAGTGGAGGCTGATAGAACAAGGTTTATTTCTAAGCAGGTTTGGAGCAATTCTATTGGTCAGTCCCTCATGAATATTCACTAAACTGAAAGGAGAACTAGAGCTTTTACACTGTGCAGAAAAAGAGATCAAAGTTTTTACACCACTAAATATATATTAGAGGTGGAGATATGGAGAAATATCATACTGTGGTACATCAAGAGGATATGTGGGGTATCTGGGTATGTACTGGTTCAGACTCTCATCAGTTGGAGCTGTTACATGTACGACTGTAGAGTCTTTAAGATCACCAACTACATCCATTTAGAGGGGCGTGTCTAAACTCTTGACTGGTACTGTATGCAAAGTGTTTGTTAGGTATTATCCATCAGTGGAAAACCTCCTTTCAAAATGCTGTATAGTCCAGCACTAGGCTAGAGAACAAACGATTCACCCCAGCATGCGCCTCTCGGTAAGCAGGGCAGCCATTTCCCTGAAGGAATCAGAAGGCATGCAGTACTGTCTCAGATCTTCCAGCCGCAGCTTCAGAGCCTCTCTGTCCAGCTGGGCCAGCGCATTTCTGTCCAGGAAAAACAGCAGAGGACCCAGCAAGTCCATGGAGGTCCCAGAGAGATGATCCTCAGAAATACCCTGAAAAAGTGAGGCGGGAAATTGCTTCAGGGAAGACGGAATGAGGGAATATTTGTGTTGACTCACAAAAAGAGGAGGATTAGTTCAAAACTGCAGCAATCTGTAGGTATATTGATTCGACTCGGCCCCTCGATGCATACAGTAATATCATTCTGACAGGCGCAGACAGTGAAAGCCCAGGGTGTGCATTTTAATGCGCTCTATGTACTCTTATTGACCGCTGGAGAGTTCCTAAACAACGTGCTAACTCTTCCACCCCAGCAGAACGTTCCAATAGCCATTTCTCTTACCAGAACGTCGATAGCTTTCTCAGCCCAGGCCATCTGCTTATGTCGCGGAAGCTGCAGGAAATCGATGAAGTATCGTCGAACGTGGTTCAGGATGGCCCAGAGTGAGGCATTGGACAGGCGCTCCATCATCATCGGTCTGTAAGACAACATACGACACTCAGGCATGGGGAATGCAGGGATGAATCTAGAGTCTGTTGTTTTATCCGAAAGGTCACATGACTGTTACTATCAACATAAACTCATCATCTAAAGAACAGCTGCACCCAGAAGGAAGTGTGGGATCGTGCTGCTATTGGGAAGGAAGATAAAGTTTACCAGGAACAATAAATAAACAACAAGGTACACATACAGAAGTAGGGCCTCTCAGAATGGCGTCGGGCCGGCTAGCGCAACATGCCAGACGTCTCGGCATAGAGTTGTGAAGGTTCCTAATGGTGTCCTGTGATAATCCATCCCATGCAGCTTGAATATCCTCACACAGTTCCTGCAGATGGTGCGGTAGGGGTGGAGGTGGAGTGA
>CM067489.1:1558887-1572019 GCA_034552555.1 Semaprochilodus insignis
GGGTTGCTCTCTGAAACCCTATGGTAGAAAGCAGGTAGGTGTTTTCAGGGTTGCTCTCTGAAACCCTTTGGTAGAAAGCAGGTAGGTGTTTTCAGGGATGCTCTCTGAAACCCTTTGGTAGAAAGCAGGTTGATGTTTTCTGGGTTGCTCTCTGAAACCCTTTGGTAGAAAGCAGGTAGGTGTTTTCAGGGTTGCTCTCTGAAACCCTTTGGTAGAAAGCAGGTAGGTGTTTTCAGGGATGCTCTCTGAAACCCTATGGTAGAAAGCAGGTAGGTGTTTTCAGGGTTGCTCTCTGAAACCCTATGGTAGAAAGCAGGTAGGTGTTTTCAGGGATGCTCTCTGAAACCCTTTGGTAGAAAGCAGGTTGATGTTTTCTGGGTTGCTCTCTGAAACCCTTTGGTAGAAAGCAGGTAGGTGTTTTCTGGGTTGCTCTCTGAAACCCTTTGGTAGAAAGCAGGTAGGTGTTTTCTGGGTTGCTCTCTGAAGCCCTTTGACTGAAATTCAGATGTTTTGTAGAATTGTGGGATCAGCATATGGAGTTTGACACATGCTAACTCATGTGTGAGCTGATGCTTTATTGGCGTTTTCATGAGTCTTCTTACTTGGGTTCGACGACATAAAGCACTGCCTCAGCTAAGCACTATCACCGTCAAGCCTGACAGAGCGATTGATCTGAGCTGGGACTTTTGGACAGCATGTGACTGAAGCTGTAGCCTCTGCAGACTCTATAAACTCTTTATTTATTGTCCTTTTCCTGCTGAAGCGTGTTCATGTTTAACCTAAATGAGCTTCTCAGTGAGTAGAAGTGAAAGAGGTTGTTCTCTGTAGCTTGGGCTTCATGTTGTGCTTCATGTTTAGGGTTTCGCTGACGCAAACGCCAGTGAGTCATTCTCCAAAGTGACCCTGCATTCTCCACTCTGCTAATCTAGTCTGTGGTCAAGTCTAAACATGAGTGCCATTCATTGCTGGCTTGTCAGCCTTTTTTGGAGCTATTGGGGTTTTTCCACCATATGGACACTGCCAGCTGCTCTGTACGTCCTGTGAACACTTCATATATTCAAATAATTTCAAGCTATTCATAAAATCTGGGGTAGTAAATAAAAAAAAAAATCAGATGCAATGTCCATCTCAACTTCATATAAAACGTTCAGCAAATAAAATCCTCTTGTTGCTGTTTTGCATGGAGGTAAGAGACCACCACATGGGTGTCGATTCGATATATGGCAATATATTTCAAGTATGTCTGCATGATATTGGACAAACATTGACATTGCGATTTTTTTTTTTCCCTGAGAATATCAATAAATATTTTTTCAGTCCAATTATTTTACAGTGAATAATGTTTTCTAAATATTGCTGAGTGTGTGTGTATATGTGTGTGTGTATATATATATATATAGCAATTTTCAGCTGTATGGAGATATATAGCCTTTTTATACCTATTCATGTCATGTCTTTGTGTTCGGCACCAAATTATACTGACTAGCATCAAAAGAAGTATTGATAATCAGTACCAGTATCAATCAAATCCATTTATACCACCCCTAATTGAGTAATGCTTTGTTTTGTCTAGGTACTGGAGATCTGCATCGCCATCCTGGTCCACAAGAGCATCATAGTCTTCAGCCTATCAGTGAAGCTGGTACAGAGCGCGGTCCCGCCTTTATGGGTGGCCATCTACATCAGCGTCTTTGCCGTAATGTCGCCAATTGGCATCGGGGTGGGCATTGGCGTGAGCTCAGCTCGGCTCCAGGCAAGTGCCCTGATCCAGGGAGTTCTGGAAGGCCTGGCTGCTGGAACGTTCGTCTACATCACTTTCCTGGAGATCCTCCCTCATGAACTCAACTCCCCAGAGAGACAGCTCCTCAAAGTCCTCTTCATCTTAGTAGGCTTCTCCATTATGGCTGGCCTGTGTTTCCTGGGCTGAGGGGAAGCGCAAGGAGCTCCGAACATTCCACATACGGAAACGCTGACGAACGCTCAGAAGGCACGGAGAAGCATTTTAACCGGTTGACGGAGCTGAGATGTTTTAGGAACTGAGATTTTCCAAATGACCAAATTAAATAGACCTGCTTTAACGTGACAGCAGTTAATTATACACAGTGCCTGAGTGCCATAGGCCACTAGAAGTGCAACACGTGCTGTTTACCTGGAAAAGCGGATTTTTATTTTATCGGAAATCGAATTTTAACGGGAACTGACACATTTTAATAGAGTCGGACTAAGGAAGATATGTGGGTTATGGATTTTATAGTATGATCAATCTGTTTGTGCTTACGTTTGTCCATTTTTAAAGGGGAATTTTGATGAGTTTTCGGGAATATCTGCATAATTAAGAGGCTAAGATGGAAACAAAATCCGGAATGCTCTTCTTTACAGTGGTGGTGATGGGAACCAGAGGTTGCGACGTCTTTACTGCAGTTATAGCCATTATATGTACTGTCTGAAACCACCCGTGGACCCACAGGACTTTCATATGGAATGTTGATGATGATAAAATAGTGGTAAATATTCTTTACGGGTCTATTTGGCCTTAGAACACCCTGCATGTATCCCTCCACCATGATCGTGTTTTCAAAATGCATCCGGCAGCGTATTCATAACCATCTCACGTAATAACCTTCAGCGAGGGAGCTTGTAGAGGTGGATGTCTGGTTCCATTCACCACCACTGTGAGCAGCTCTGACTGCTCTCCAAACCACTCTGAGTGACTTTGTTTACATCTCGGCCATTTAATAATTCAGAGAGAAGATTTTAGAGTTGTTTTATTAATGTTTAGATACTAATGATTTAGCTGATGTACCAATACTGACACTGACCTGCCATTTTTCTTATGTTTACTTACATCATAAGATTTGATGGTGACCTGAAGTCTTGAAGCGCTTCATGCGGAGATGCTGTTGAGCACGTCTACGCGGTGCATTATATTTGTTCAGTCTACCGACTTCATTTGATCTGCAACAGATTTATATGTTCTAGTGTTTGCCATGTAGGTACAGCATTTCAGCGAGTACAGAATATTACAGGACTGTTCAGGAACAAAGCCACTTTCTGAGTATTCCGATAGGAGTAATTCCGCTCTGTACAGTGCCTTTGATTAAAGGACAGCTTGCATAAACATATGCATGCCATCCATTCAGACATTTCAATCAACCAGACATGCAAACTGGACTGAGAATTGTTGGATTTTATGGTCTGTACAATCAATAAATGCACTCTGGAGAGAAACATTGTTGGTCTGCATGTCCAATATATGCTGTCATATAGGGCTGGGCGATAAAACGATACCAATGACTATCGCAATATAACTTTAGTCGATGGAAGTATAACAAGGGTAGGACAAGTGTTGGATGTAATGGCTCTCTGGTGCCATTTTCCACTGCATGAACAGTGGCACAAGTCTGTTTTCACCACCAGAGGGCGCAATTCCGACACGGAGAGAGAAAGAGGGGGCGGGGTGGGTGGGAATGCAGTGTGTGAAGTGTCAGTTATCCTAACAAACTGGTGGACTGAGAGACACTCGAGTCTCTTCACCTACACTGAGCTGATTAAGAGTCTTGTTCCAGAAATGATAATAGGACATTAGAGCCATAATAAATCATGCTCCTGTTACTCTCCATACTTAAGTACATTTGAAGGTAAATACTTTAGTACTGTTACTCCAGTGGAGGTCTAAAGGGGGGAACTTCTACTGACACTGGAGGAGGACTTTACCTTGGAGACTTTAACTCATCTACATGCTTTGTGTACTTCAATCAATCAATCAATCAACATTTATTTGTCATAGCGCTTTTTACAACTAATATCTCAAAGCAGCTTCACAGAAACGCAGAGTCCATGTGTAGACTTAAGGAAAGGAACCCGGGTCCAAGCCCCCCCTTGAGCAAGCCAGAGGCGACAGTGGGATATCCAGGATAACCAGGCTCGAGGGGGGAACCCATCCTCCTCAGGTCCACACCGGATGAACAGAGAAAGACAGAGCTAACAGGAAAAGGAGCTTGGAACATCAGTTAGAAACATTCCGAGGTAGTAAATGCAAAAGTACAACCCACCCGTAGGTTCTCCGTTTATGTGAGGGAGTTCATGATCAGCGCCAGATGCTGGCGGCTCTATTGTGGCTCTATTTTAGTCAGGTCGTCTGACGAGCAGGAAAAAGACAGGACGGGACACCAGCCAATGGAGACGAAGCTCTGGTGACTCTAGCAGCTCTGGTGGCTCCCATGTGATCACTCAGACGAATCGTCACTCCTGGAGCTCAGTGAAGAGAGAAACAGAGAGTGTGGAGAGAGAGCGAGAGAAGGAATGAGAGAGCTTGATTAGCAGGACGAAGACTGAGTGTGTCTGAGCTGCGATTGAATGCTGGTACTGAAGTCTAGGCCAGGTGTATGTGCCTTGTGTAGATGATCTGGTGCAGAGTGACCACGCAGCATAAGCTTGTTGCTAGGCAGTTGCTAAGGTGTTGCTAGGAGGTTGCTATGGTTTCCCATGTGTTTGCTAAGGTGTTGCTAGGCAGTTTCTTTGGTATCCCAGGTGGTTGCTATGGTGTTGCTAGGCATTTGCTGTGATGTCTCAGATTGTTGCTATATTATTGCTAGGAGGTTGCTATGGTGTCCCAGGGGATTGCTGTGGTGTTGCTAAGTAGTTGCCCAAGTATTCCAGGTGGTTGCTATGGTGATGCTATGTGATGTCCCAGATTGTTGCTATAGTGTTGTTAGGAGGTTGCTATGTGATGTCCCAGGTGGTTGCTGAGGTGTTGCTAGGCAGTTTCCTAGCAAGACAGACAGGTAAGTGTTGCAAATTGTTGTAAGATTAAGAGCCTGTAATCCTGAGAATCAGTCCACCACGGCTCGTCAGAAGTGCTTTAATTAAAAGTAGCTAATTTTAAAGTTTGGTCAGGTATCAGTATCAGAAATGGATAAAACTGGTGATCATGTGGTCTGTAGGCTTTAAAGATGGCAGTAGGTGTAGGACCGAAATCAGGGAAAGAAAGTTTTCATATATCAACCCGACATGCAGCTACAGACCACCAGATGGCAATCTGGGCATTACATTTCTAGTGGTCATTTTTTGTGTTTAATTAGAGTTAAAATGATTAATAAAAGCTAATTAGCTTGATTCTCATGAGTTTCATAATTATTATGCTGTTATTTGATTTTTATGTCTCTTGAAACAGAAGACGCTTCACTGAGCAGAGAACTACTAGCCGGAGTTGTGGGTGGCCTCTTTATGTGCAGCTCATTATTCACTTCTTACTCACATGCCTGAACTCGCAGGGGGCTGTAGGGTTTCCTCAGGCGCTCACATGACCCCGTGTGCACTCAATAAATTGCCCTTTGAGACAAAATGGTGGGTCAGTCAGAAAGAGTTCAGACTGTTTTACCCCAGATGCAGTGCATCAGTAAAGTTTGGGATGTATACAATAGGCCTAATTTTTAGGTTTGCCCTATAGTTACAAGTGGCTTCTGACATGGTTTGGCATATTGCCATCTACTGTAAAATGCTATGCTAACTGGCTAATCTAGTCTCTATAGGTCTTCAGCACCTGTTTTATTTAATTTGGGCCCCATACGGAAATCTAATACACAGCCAAATATACAGTAGATGTCAAATATATGGTCATAACAGAATATTAGGTCCACCTCCTAGTATCTACACTCACTGTCCACTCTATCAGCTCCACTGACCATATAGGACACTCTGTAGTTCTACAGTTCCAGACTGTAGTCCATCTGTTTCTCTGTGTTACCCTGTTCTTTAATAGTCAGGACCCCCACAGGACCACCACAGAGCAGGTGTTATGTGGGTGGTGGATCATTCTTAGCACTCCAGTGACACTTTGGTCTCCTACTACAAGTGTTGAGCTCCTGAGAGGCTCTGCATGTGGCTGCCCCACATGGCCACGCCTCCCAGACATCCATGGCCATGCAAGACAATAGCAGGACGCTATATAGGAAAGCTAACCCAGTGACCTTAGGAGCCATTATGCTCATTACTCTGTAGCTCATAACGCCAGTCTGTTCTCCAATCAGTCTACAGCTAGCACCCGAATCTCTCTCTCTCACCCACCTCATGACGATCCATTGTTGCCCCCGCTAGGCCCCGCCCCCTTATGACCAGTTTTATCATGCAGATTAGACCCGAATTCCACACTGTGACAGGTCAGCCCCTCACTGAGTGACACTTCACATCATTCTGCACAAACACCACCCCTCCCCTTTCATAGCCCCCCTCCTCTGGGTGCCTGGTGGTACCCCTTTCCCTCTCTATCGTGCCCCTCAGTCTGGCTGTGGCAGCGCTAAGGTAAGGCATTGTGTCTGACCTGAGATTGTACACAGGATCCTTTGAACGCTGATACTGAAGTCTAGGCCAGGTGTGTGTGTGTGTGTGTGGTGTAGATGACTCTGGAATGATGTATGTCATATTAGTAATGTGTATTTAGAGCTGTGCTACAGGCCGTGTTGTGTTACTGATGTGGCAGAAGATCTGTTAGATCCATTATCTATAGGTTCTGTTAAACTACGTCAGAGATTTAAAGCAGTCCATATCAGGAGGACATGGTTCTGTTGCAGTTAGTGCCGTTATGCCAAAGCAAAGTGAACCAGAGACGTACCTGTCCTGAAGAAAATGCTAAGTGATTGAGCAGCTTAAGCTTGTTGCTAGGCAGTTGCTATGGTGTCCCAGGTGGTTGCTAAGGTGTTGCTAGGCGGTTTCTATGGTATCCCAGGTGGTTGCTAAGGTGCTGCTAGGCAGTTTCTATGGTATCCCAGGTGATTGCTATGGTGTTGCTTGGCAGTTGCCAATGTATCCCAGGTGGTTGCTAAGGTGTTTCTAGGCAGTTGCTATTGTGTCCCAGTTGGTTTGCGAAGGTGTTGCTAGGCGGATGGCATGGTATTGCAGGTGGCTGTTAAAGTGTTTCTAGGCAGCTGCCATTGTAACCCAGGTGGTTGCTATGGTGTTGCTAGGTGGATGGCATGGTATCCCAGGTGGCTGCTAAAGTGTTTCTAGGCAGTTTCCATTGTGTTCTAGGTGGTTGCAAAGGTGTTGCTAGATGGTTGGTATGATATCCCAGGTGATTGCTGTGGTTTTGCTTGGCGGATGGCATGGTATCCTAGGTGGCTGCTATGGTGTTGCTATGCAGCTGCTAAGGTGTTTTTCCGAAAACCAGTGGAAGAATGTTGGATCATAACGCTGTATACATGCATAGCAGTCCCGATCAGACCGAACATTCTGGAGTTGGAACAATGTCAATATTTAAAAAAAAACTGTGGGAGGAGTTAGCAGACAGAAAGTCTCTCAACCAAGAAGAAGAAGAAGAGGAAGAATAATATAAATCAGATAACAGTAGTGTTGCACATTGCACATTGATTGCCTTGATTTCCTATAGGCCCCGTTACATGGTGGTGCAGTGATCCACCATCTGAGTGTTTTACTGTTGTTCAGGCTGATAAGACTTTTATAGGTACAGGGGAGTTTACATGTCCCTCAATATCTACAGTATAATACCTGAAGAGTGGGCAGTTGCTAAGGTGTTGCTAGGAGATTGCTATGGTGTCCCAGGTGGTTGCTAAGGTGTTGCTAGGCAGTTTCTATGGTATCCCAGGTGGTTGCTTTGGTGTTCCTAGGTCCCAGATTGAGGACATAGCGTTGCTAGGAGGTTGTTATTGTGTCCCAGGTGGTTGCTAAGGTGTTGCTAGGCAGTTTCTATGGTATCCCAGGTGGTTGTTTGGTGTTGTTTGGCAGTTGCCAATGTATCCCAGGTGGTTGCTAAGGCGCTTCTATTCAGTTGGTATTGTATCCCAGTTGGTTGCAAAGGTGTTGCTAGGCGGATGGCATGGTATCCCATGGTGGCTTCTAAAGTGTTCTACAGTATAATGCCTGGAAAGTGCAATGGAAATGAGCCATTACGCTTTTGTTACACTGAGAGGCTTAACTCCAAATGGGTTCTCCGACCCTGCAGATCAGAAAAGACCCATGAAACAGGATTAGTCTAAAACCTAAATGCTATGCTTACATGTTTAAGTCCACTGTCTAATCGCCAATACAGTAACTAAACCCCCAAAGTGTTCAGATGTGATGACCTTTAACTGAAATGAAGAACCGTCTCTTTGTTTTTTAGTGTCTGGCTGCTGAAAGATCTGGACATCATGGCTTCTGTAAGTTCGGCATCCATACAGTTATGCATGTTGACATTGCTAATAATTCTACGGCAGGAAAAACATGAAATGTGCAGGACCTGCATGCTTTTGGAAACCACTAGCCTATACGATGAACCTGGATGTTTTCTGTGAGGTCATGTGAAAGAGATTACAAGCCAGCCACTGACCTGCATGATTGGACAGGGTGGGAACAGGGCAGAGGGTTGGCAGCCCAGTGGGTTACTGTCCTCAAGCTGCAGTCCAGCAGACATGGGATTAGGTTTCTTTGAATGTCAGCCTGTGACTGTCTTGACTCTCTTTGTTGTTCACTCAGACCGGGACTTTCCGGATGGTGTCGGAAGAGGAGCAGGCCCTGCGGTCCAAGCTGGAGCACCTGACCGTGAAGGATCACGGGGCAGTCTTTGGGCCCTGTAAGAAGCTGCCCGATCACACGGTACAGAAGGTAATATATGGGCTTGTTATTCATTCACCGATAGATTAATTCAAAGCCACTGATGCATCTGGGTCAGGGGGGATGCCGGAGCCTATCCCAGCGCTCAACACCCTGAATAGGTCGCCAGTCCATCACAGGGGCTTATTATTGTAGGACACTATTCAAGTCATTGGTTCCCAGCAAGTTAATGCTGTAGAAGGTAAAACAACTGCCCTATGTGGTCAAAACTTGCCAATGGAAGAATTCAGTCATCTTTTCATTCCTTCATTTTATCATACACTCCTCAAAAGAACAGCTGCACCCAGAAGGAGGTGTGGGATTGCAGTGCTGTTGGGAGGGAAGATAAAGGTTACCAGGAACAATAAATGATGATAGATTTAGACTGATATGATCAATATTTATTGAGCTACACATACAGAAGTAGTGTCTCTCAGTATGGCGTCGGGCCGCCATGTTGGCTTAACTGGTTGTAGAGGTTCCTAATGGTGTCCTGTGATAATCCATCCCATGCAGCTTGAATATCTTCACCCAGTTCCTGCAGATGGTGCGGTAGGGGTGGAGGTGGAGTGACATCAGGCCCTCTGGACGTGTGACAACAAACCTTTCATCTTGGCGCTGACCACGGTGCCTCCACACACGGATTCGTTGGTCGTCTCCACCAAGACAAAAGCGGGACTCATCACTGAAGATGACCCAACGCTATTCTGAGTCACTCCGTGACAGTCTGGCACGACACCATTGCAGTCTTTGGTGACGTTGACGTGGTGTTAAGGACAGTCGTCGTAACGGCCTACATGCATGTAGTCCTGTGTGGTGCAGCCGTCTGCCAATGGTGCTGCACTAACAAAATGACTCCTGAAGGGCATCACTGCTCGATGAAAGGTTCAGGCACATTCGCAGCTGAGTGTAGAACTTGAATCATTTGCACATGTCACGGTGTCAAACCTACCCACCAACTTTCATTCCTCTCGGCTGATTCCTTCTGGGTGCAACTATTTGTACAACTATTCTTATGATGATGAGTGCGGTAAAGAGGTGAGGGCTAAATTTGCTCTTCTCATTCCAGTGTACCTTCTTTACCAACAGGCGAAGGATGAGTTGAATGAGACAGAAGAGAAAAGGGTGTCTTCCTTGAAGGAGCTGAGGTCCCTGATCAAGGAGAAGGCTGGGGAAGGGGACGATCTGTCCGTTGGCGTGCGGGAGAAATTTGGGGACAAACCGGACTCTCTGCTCCTGAGGTTCATCCGTGCCCGGAAATTTGATGTGGCCAGGGCACACGAGCTTCTGAAGGGTATGTCTTGTCCTTATGTTCACCTCCAACACCCAAACAACAGGTTGACATGCCATCACCTCGGTGTTTATCTGGTCAGTTGTGGTCTCACTGATGGACAGGTTGGGTTATAAACTGTGCTGTAACTGCAGGGCTACTGTCAATAACTGTGTATGCACAGAGTGCACCTATGGTACATAACGAACTGGAGCTGAAAGTAGGAGGATGGAACAGACAGTACAGTTATGGGCATCTAAACACCCTTTGTGTCTTCCTGTGCATCTCTGGATGCTGTTGATCACTTCGCCTTAATTGGGGCTTTCTAAACACGCTCACAGAGGCTCTTTGTGTGCAAATGGGGCAAGCTAACTTTAACAAAAGCCTGTGGGATAGTTAGGCCCGGGCAGACAGGATGTGCTTTGACGCACTGGCCCTTTCACACACATTGGAGGCTCTGCTCTGGAGGTATGCATGGTTGTCCCCAGAAAGACATGCAAGCCACACTTCAATGCCCTTTGCGCCAGTGTGAACGGAATGCGCATTTTTGCCGGAGGCCTTAATTGGTCCATTACAGACTGTGCTAAGCCACAAGATCAAGCAGGACAGTGATGCTATTGTGCCTCTGTGTGGTTTTCTTTGCTAACCATGAAACATCAAGACAAAGGAAGCGATTTGTGCTGGCATCTTGTTCTGTATCTGTTTGCGTTCCTGCTGAGCTTATCTTACTTCTTCTGGCAGGTTATGTACGTTTCAGACGGGACTACCCCGAGCTGTTTGAGAATATGACCCCAGAAGCGGTCCGCAGCACCATTGAGGCCGGCTACCCCCGGATCCTCTCCACCCGGGACAAATACGGCCGCGTGGTGCTGCTGTTCAACATAGAGAACTGGGATTTGGAGGAGATCACGTTTGATGAAGTATGTCAATTACATTTTGCTACACCCACTGTCCATCCTATCAGCTCCACTGACCATATAGGACACTCTGTAGTTCTGCAGTTCCAGACTGTAGTCCATCTGTTCTTCAATGGTCAGGACCCCCACAGGACCACCACAGAGCAGGTACTATGTGGGTGGTGGATCATTCTCAGCACTGCAGTGACACTTAGGTCTCCTACTACAAGTGTTGAGCTCCTGAGAGGCTCTGCATGTGGCTGCCCCCCACATGGCCACGCCTCCCAGACATCCATGGCCATGCAAGACAGTAGCAGGGCGCTACATAGGAAAGCTAACCCAGTGACCTTAGGAGCCATTGTGCTCATTACTCTGTAGTTCATAACATCAGTCTGTTCTCCAATCAGTCTACAGCTAGCACCCGAATCTCTCTCTCTCACCCACCTCATGACAATCCATTGTTGCCCCTGCTAGGCCCCGCCCCCTCGTGACCAGTTTTATTATGCAGATTAGACCTGAATTCCACACTGTGACAGGTCAGCCCCTCACTGAGTGACACTTCACATCATTCTGCACAAACACCACCCCTCCCCTTTCATAGCCCCCTCTTCTAAGTGGTGGTGCTGTGTTAGTGTGTGTGGTGCTGTGCTTCAATGGTCAGGACCCCCACAGGACCACCACAGAGCAGGTATTATGTGGGTGGTGGATCATTCTCAGCACTGTAGTGACACTGACGTGGTGGTGGTGTGTTAGTGTGTGTGGTGCTGGTGTGAGTGGATCAGACACAGCAGTGCTGCTGGAGCTCACTGTCCACTCCTACCTTGCTGGTCCCACCTTGTAGATGTACAGTCAGAGACGATAGCTCATCTGCTGCTGCCCACAGGACATGGGGGTCCTGACCATTGAAGAACAGGGTAATACAGTATACAGAGAAACAGATGGACTACAGTCTGGACCTGTAGAACTACAGAGTGTCCTATACAATCAGTGGATATTGAACTTTTTTAGCTGTATAGTGCTCATAATTGTGCAATGTAGGGAACATTGATAAGGGGATGTTTCTAATATAGTAATGCTGTTCACGCCACCCTGTGTATGTCCTATCTATTATAAATGACAGACTCTGCGTGCATACTGTGTCATCCTGGAGAAGCTTCTGGAGAATGAGGAGACTCAGATCAATGGATTTGTCCTTGTTGAGAATTTCAAGGGCTTCACTATGCAGCATGCCTCGGGCATCAAACACACCGAGCTGAAGAAGATGGTGGACATGCTGCAGGTCAGAAACACAACACCACACATTCCACATTTAACGGGTCAAGATGGCGGGCACGTCCTGAGGGTCGCAATCATCTAAGCATTGGCCTAGATAGTAGTTATATGCTAGAATAGTAGTTCAATGCTAACGATGGTGTCAGTAAAGGCTACACTGAGGGTCTGTCCTTCTGTATACAGGACTCCTTCCCTGCACGTTTCAAGGCAGTGCATGTGATCCACCAGCCCTGGTACTTCACAACCACCTACAACGTGGTCAAACCCTTCATGAAGAGTAAACTGCTGGAGCGGGTGAGTGGCATCCCATTAATACCTTCACTCCGTCTAAACAGCCCTCTGCAAAACAGCCACAGGGGCGTGTCCCGACGCCAGTACACATTCTCTCATTTTACTCTCACCTGATTCACCTGCTGATCAGGTGAAGCTCATCTTACAGATATTCAACTAGGAAACTTACAGCATTAACGTTACTGAGGATCCTGCAGCACCAATAACACCAACAACTATCTAGAACGTTATATCTGTTATTACCTTAGCTGTTAGCATTAGCTACTGCTAAATGGCAAGAACTATCTGGAACATTACATCTCCATTTATATTTCACCTCAGCTGTTAGTGTTAGCTACCGCTAAATGCCAAGAACTTGTCACGGTGCGGTTGGGATTCGGACCCAAACGCAGGGCGGGAACCCCTTTGCGTTTATGAAAAGTTGTTAACTGCAAGCCAACGTGTTTCCTGGATGTGGATGCACGTGAAACAATGAGCGCAGGGAGTGAACTATTTGGAGGTGTGTTTGTGTGAACTGGTTAGGCGGGGATCGAACCCCCGACCTCCGGAGTGATAACCCCACGTGTTAGTCAGAAGGGGTTTTGTGAGGGAGAGGGGAAAAAGGCGGGAAATTCAAACAAAGGGGACGCCGGCGAGGCGTACTAAAACTAAGGGGAATGTTTATAACAGAACAGAAACAACCACAAGAGGGTTTAACAGAAAGGGGATATTTTGTTTTGCTGAGGCTTGGCTCAGTTTGACTCGCGCCGTGCTTTCTTTCTTTCTTTATTTATTTATTTACACATTCACAGAGCACGGGTCTGGCTTCTTTTCTTTT
>CM067489.1:1581449-1617495 GCA_034552555.1 Semaprochilodus insignis
ACCAGGATCAATAAATGATGATCAATTTAGACTGATATGATCAATATTTATTGAGCTACACATACAGAAGTGGTGTTGCTCAGTATGGCATCGGGCCGGCTAACGCTACACGCCAGACGTCTCGGCATGGAGTTGTAGAGGTTCCTAATGGTGTCCTGTGATAATCCATCCCATGCAGCTTCAAAATCCTCACACAGTTCCTGCAGATGGTGCGGCAGGGGTGGAGGTGGAGTGACTCCAGGCCTTTTGGACGTGTGGCATGTGACAACAAACCGTTCATCTTGGTGCTGACCACGGTGCCTCCACACACGGATCCGTTGGTCGTCTCCACCAAGACTAAAGCGGGACTCGTCACTGAAGATGACCCGCTGCCATTCGGAGTCACTCCATGACAGTCTGGCACGACACCATTGCAGTCTTTGGTGACGCTGACGTGGTGTTAAGGACAGTCGTGGTAACGGTCTGCGTGCATGTGGTCCTGCGTGGTGCAGCCGTCTGCCAATGGTGCTGCACTAACAGGATGACTCAAGGAGGACATCACTGCTCGCTGAATGTTCGCCATCGTGGCTGTTGGGTCAGTCAGGTACAGAGATAAGGCTAGTCCTTGCTTACGTCCCATGCGAGACCGAGCGTGAAACCTGAATCATTAGCATGTCTCATGATGTCAAACCTACCCACCAAGTTTCATTCCTGCTGATTGATTCCTCCTGGGTGCAGCTATTCTTTTGATGATGAAGCTAAGCTTTGAATCCCGACGCTGTGGTAGTAAACACATTCGTGTACTGCATACAGACTCCGAACTCGGTGTGGGGGTTGGGGGTTGTTGTGCACAGGGTTATGCTAAGACTAAGGCAAGATATATACTTGCTGTCTATACAAGGTGCAGTACACGCAAAAACGCTAGGGGCAGTCAAGGCACTCCTTGGCATCAAAAATAATGGAATTGAATCCACGTGAGGTTATACGGTACTTTCACAGGTTCACTAAGGACAGAGAAGTTCGGTAAACAGTTTACAAGGGTACATAAAGGCAGCAGTACCTGCGAGTGTGCGGGGAATGGTAAGCAGAGAGTCGTGCACCAGAGGGTCATCGGCAGAGTTCACCAGCAACAGTGGAACATTGACCTACAGCACATGCACAGACAGAAGACACAAGTCACTGAAAGAAGACTCAGAATCCAGTGTTGTTGCGACGTAAACAACGTAGCAGGATCCAATTTAAAAAGGCCACTGTGGTTTGTACTCACATTGTGGATAAAATGCACACAGCTTTCCTTCTCGTAGTACTCCTTTAAGGAATTGTGGCCATGGAATTTCCTGGAACATAAAACAAACCCCTTCAAAACCTGGACAACAGCACACGTTACAGGCACAACGCAAACCTGAATTTCAGCCCAGTGCAACACTGAATAGGGCATCAGCAAAATGGTCTGGTCTGTTCTAAAAGGCCGATCTGTTACCATAGCTGGTGAGAGATCACGTTTGCATAACAAATCCTGGTGCGTGCAGCTGCTAAGAGAACAGAGTGGCATTTACAGGGCATTTCTAGCAGCTTATTTATACCTTCCCCTCCCAAACTGTCCTAATCGCAGCGTAGATCAAAGTGTCCAGTTTCATTTTACATCACATGCACATACAGAGATAACATGGGTTCTCAAAGAGGAGGGCTGAACTGCAGAACACCCGACTCTCTACACGGTGGCAGATACGCACCTCATGATGTTATCGTCGATCTGCATGAGGGAGGTGGCGGTGTAGAGGCGTCTCAGGTCTGCATCCACCATTTTAGGAGAGCCTCTACCAAACAGGCTGTCTCTGTGGGACAAAACGCAAACAAACAAACCAAATAAACAACTTTACTACCAGCAGAACTGCAGAGAAGAAAGCAGACTGCAGAAATGAATTACGTTTCCCCTTTACTCCACATGTACTCCATCAGCCAAGATGTGACCTCTTTAGTTTGGCACTCAAGTTAAGAGGCTGATATCTGCTGAATCACACTACAAACCATCCAGTCTCAAATAGATGCTCACGTGGTTTCTAACACTGCCGTTATCTGCAATCACAAATGTATGTGACAAGCATGTTGCATGGCTCAAAACAGCATTTTAAGACCGTTTTGAAACCTGCTTTCTGCCTGGACAATGTTGGTACGGTTAACATTACGGTTATGCCATACAGTGTCTGAAACCACTTAAGCAAGTCTTCTTGAGGCTACCTAACTAAGGACATGTACTTAAAGGGTTTGAGATGGCAGTATTTTAATGCTTATCGAGTTATATTCCTTTTTTAATATGTATAAAAAAATTAAAATACACAAAAAACCCTATTACATCATACTGCAATTTTAAGTTGTTAACTAGAACACCAGCCAAACGTCAGGCAGAACCTTTGGGAACCCCCGGATGTGTTTTCTGCTTTCCTTTATCTGTGCTTGCTTCTAATATTCTAATAAACACCCCATTTCTGCAATACCAACATATTACTGTAAAAGCTAGCTTTGTAAAATAACTGCATTTAAATCACATAATAATGTAATCAGGGGATTATGTAAACAGCCTAAGCACCGAAATATATGATGGCAGACCATGTTACACTGCATTCACACAATCCCTTTAGGCCTTCTAGATAGGGCTGAGCGATATGGCCAAAAATCACAATACATTTTATTCATAGAAGTCGATATTGATAATTCTATATATATAATATATATAAGAAAATGTACACTATAATGCCATGTATTATACAGTCTGTGCATTATGTAATATAATGTATAACATAAGTATATAATGCAAGTCTGAAAGGCAGAGGAGCAGAACGTATGTACAGTACACAGTATCAGTGCAAATATATCAGTATCAGTAGACTCAAGTATCCTTAATAAGTATATATGTATCATACACATAGTGCACATAATGCAGTATAATAATAATAATAATAATAATAATAATAATAATAATAATACAAAATAATAATAATAATAATAATATTGATAATGGTCCTTATATAGAAGTGATACACACACATACATATACACACACACACACACACACACACACACACACACACACACACACCTTTTTTTTTTTATGTCTTCTCTGTTTTGTTTATGTTTTAATTATGTTTTATTGACATATCACTAGGATATGTGTAAATTGTGCAGTCTGTGCAGTTTATGGTCAGAACAAGACAAAAACACTCGCCAACCAGCTAAACATTTTACAAACCTGACAAGCCAAGTTTTATTCAGCTTATTCAGCACTGTCTGGCGAGCGGTGCTGGACTGTCATTTTACAGGAGCCAAACAGGTTAGTTTGAAAATACTAAAGCTGCAGTACGTACACTAAACATCAGACGGCTCGGTACATCAGTAATGGATCACACCCACTTATCAGCCCATATGAAGATATTGAATCACAAGGTAGCAGACATCTGGATTCCGCCATCCTGTCCTAGTAGTTCTTTTGTTGAATCACATGGGGGGGATAGCATGGCTATTCTTACAGTGGAACACGCCACCAGGGTGCTCTACAAAGCAGAAATCTGAGAATGATCCATTTTATCGATCATCTATCACACCTTTGTTATCGGGGAAAGGTTATATCGCAATAACCATGGTGATCAGTTTATCACCCAGCCCTAGATCTAGGCTATGTGGTACCTGTGTGACAGGATGATCTTCTTCATGTTGTCAGCCATGAGGAAGTTATAAAAGCGCCGGCACTGGTCCCACTGCAGAAAGGTCTCCTGAGCCCTGTACAGACATGGACATAAACAGTGTGTCAGCCATGTGCTGCCTGTCTGAACCCCCGGCGCACAAAACAGGCTAATCCTGCCTGTGTGCATGTGCCAGACGCACTGCAGTGAAGCCTTTCACAACATATCAGCTCCAGGACGACACAGAAACCAGAACAGCAGGATGTAGGAAGCATACGAAGCATACTCAGCAGAACGACACTTTATATTTAATACCCTCATATGAGATCGCATTCAATTAAATTCAATAAAAAAAAATAGACACAGTATATAATCTGTTTTGTGAAAGTTCATCCAGAAGGAAACTGCTGTAATCCTGCCCAAAGAGATCCACAGTGTTGGGCGAAACACCAGTTCTGCTGGCTTTCTAGAGCTGATTTTCAGCTGAGCTGCTGAGAACATTAAAAGGTGTGACAAAACCGGCCTGAAAACACAGCTGCCACATTCCTCTGCTGCTTCTCCGTCTGTCAAAGTGGCAGCCACAGGCTAACAGCATGCTGACTTTGTCCTTAGTTATGGGGCGTAAGGTCACGCTTCAGAAACTTCAACTTTGTTCATGCTTCTCTCATATAAAGGTTGTGTAATCTTACTTTACTCAGGCTGTGAACGCTAGACATGGGTGTTGGCATGATCGATTAGCATAAGGCGGCTGCAGCTGTATTAGACGTGTGAGAATGAGATCACACACAAACCACCTTTACAGTAACAGCGGCCCTACCGCGCTGATCTGTAGAACCCAGTTTTGGTTGGCCAGCTGAAGTCTCACTGAAAAACGGATCTGCAGGACTGTCTGTGGTCATCATGGATCACACCATCATGGATCAGGCCATCTGTTTACAGTGGTGGTGATTAGCGGTTGCAGGTTTTTTAAAACCCTGATTATATGAATTTAGAGGTATTTAGGATTCAGAACTATTTGCTGTTTGTGCTTCCACACAGAGGAATTCGTCTTCCACATTTAAACCATCTGTGGAGGGAAACACCCACATAGACACACACACTAGGGAGTGGCGAGCACACTTGCCCGGGGAGCAGTTATGCCTTGCTTAAGGGCACTTCAGGTGTATCCTGTCAGTTCAGGGAATCGAACCAGTGACCTTTCAGTTACAAGGCTGGTTCCCATGTCTCCTCTTAACATCTTGGTGTTTGGTGGTTTCCAACTCGAAATGACCAAAAAAAAAAAAAAAAAAAAAAAAAAACAACCTAAATATACTGCTAGGAGAATCATTAACTGGATAAATAACAGGTAATGGAAGTTTAAGGCATTCTGGAACAGCCTTTACCCACATAATGGACCGTTGAACCTTGAAACAAATAGCTCTACTGAACCCTGGACATCATGCCATCATGGATCATGGCAACTTTTTACAGAGGTGGTGATTAGTGGTTGCACGGCTTCAGATTTGTTTACTTCGACAACTGTATGTTGAGCCGATGTTGACTAAACTAAAGAATTTAAGATTCAGAACCATTTACCGTTTGTGCTTTCACACAGAGGAATTCATCTTCCACATTTAACCCACTCGTGCAGTGAAACACCCACATAGACACACACTAGGCGGCAGCGAGCACACTCGCCCAGGGAGCAGTTGGGGTTAGGTGCCTTGCTCAAGGGCACTTGAGGGGTATTCTGTCAGTTCAGGGAATCGTACCAGTGACCTTCCGGTTACAAGGCTGGTTCCCATGTCTCCTCCAGCCCACAACTGCCCTCCAGTATCTGGCTCCCATCACCACTGTTACGAACAAGCAGGGGGCCCTAAGTTTCTCTAGAACTGTAACCGGCATAACTGGAGCCTCACTGGTTTTAATGCAGTATCCATTCTCTGTATTTATTTGATAAAACAAGTTTTTGAGGATTCAGTGCTGTAGTGCTGCCATTTGGAATTACAACAGCAGAAAAAAAGCATTAGAGCAACGGTGGGTCCACTAAAAGGCCCCAACAAATCTTACTCCTTTTAGTTGGCAAGCTAAAGTAGTGATCATGCCAAAAGACCCAGTTCTAAAACAAATCTGAACCAATCCCAAGTTTGCCTGCTACCGTTTCACACTCAGCTCAAGCGACTTTTGCACTTTGGATTCCTGTACGGGCCGACAACACTGAAGTAGGCTGTTGAGAGAAAGCGAAGAGCTTGCCTGAGTGCACTGTAGCCCTGGCACACGCTCACACAGCACAGTACTCGCTCCTGGTTAGCACGGTTCTCTCCCAAGAACTTGCAAACGATGTTCCCCCCGAGGCTGAAGCCAACCACGATCAGCTGGGTCTGGGGGTACGTCTTCTTGATGTAGCCAACCATGGATGCGAACTCCCAGGTACAGCCTACAGTGTGTGAGAAAGTGCAGTGTGAGTTTATAGAGCACTCAGAAGACTTCCACAACTTAAACACGCAACTGCCATGCAACTCTGTCTGGAGGACAACATGTCCGGTCTTACTGTACGCCACAATGTTTGATTGGGCGAGTCATGGCACAGTCTCAAGCACGAGAGGCTAACGTTTTCTCAGGAGCTGCAGTGCACAGTTAGAAGAAACAGCCAAGAGCAAGTCGCTTTACACTGCTACGCTTTAAGATTAACAGGACTGTTTTACATGAACAGGACCGTACCATAGGTGAACATGCGGGGGGAGGTCAGCTCGATGTTTGGCAAGGCCCCGAGGTGGTTGAGCACGGAACAGCGGTAGCCCTGCCTCTGCGAGTGATCCACAAATGTGCGGATGTAGTGCTTCTCGCTATGGTTCCCGATCCCCGGGCAAATCACCATAGTGATGTCAGCTGTGGGGAAAAAAAAAACAACAACAACAACAACAACATGGTTCACCCTTTCCGCGAAACAGATTTGCATGTAAACAAATGCAAGCAAATTGATGAGATATGATTTGAACTGCCGATATATGGGAGGGAATGCAAATCTGGTGCACAGTAATGCTGGTAAAGAGTGTTTAGTGCCAGTCTCTGTTTATTTTTAAACCCTTGTCCACTTTCGGGGGAGGGACTTGGGTTGCCAAGTGGGGTTTAGTATTTCACCACAGTCTGAAGTGAAGGCAACTTTACCCCCGGGAGATACTGACCTCCGCTCTGATGATCCGCCAAGGGTTCAAAGAGGTCAAAAGTCGCTGTAGCTCCATCCTGCATTGGCAGATACTTGCGCAAGCCGGTCGGATGTGGTGAACTCACCCGGCCCAACTTGCCGTAGAGGGCGGTTTGCAAATGGCCACTTTTCCCCCACAACAAAGGAGGAATGTATCTGGAGGGGAAAGTCAAATCAGGCAAGAAATTAGCAACAGCATCGTTCCACTAAACACAAGTTCATCGGTTACTGTGTTGCTACGCTGCATTATTATGGCAACACGTTTATAACTGATGAAATGATAAGTAGCCCTTCATGACATGATAAGTAAGCTCGATGACTCCAGGCATGACCTAAAGTACTCATTACTCCTTCTTAAAGTCAGGCCAGGGTTTCATCTGGCCCCAACATAAGCAAGTATCTCACACAGACATACAAAAGAGGAACCAACAGTGTGCAAAAGTCTGGCACTTTTTTTTTCATTTCCAGCCTCCAAAAATATAAACACTCATCGTCAAAAATAACAGTTGCGTATATAGCTGCACCCAGAGGGAATCAGCTGACAGGAATGAAACTTGGTGTGTAGGTATGACATCATGAGACATGCTAATGATTCAAGTTTCACGCTCAGCCACGCATGAGCAAGGATGGGCCTTATCTCTGTATCTGACTGACCCAACAGCCACGACTACAGACATTCAGCGAGCAGTGTCATCCTCCATGAGTCATCCTGTTAGTGCAGCACCATTGGCAGACGGCTGCACCACGCAGGACTACATGCACGCAGACCGTTACGACGACTGTCCTTAACACCACGTCACCGTCACCAAAGACTGCAATGGTGTCGTGCCAGACTGTCATGGAGTGACTCAGAACGGCAGCGGGTCATCTTCAGTGACGAGTCCCGCTTTTGTCTCGGTGGAGCCGACCAACGAATCCGTGTGATGTAAGATGAACGGTTTGTTGTCACGCGTCACATGTCCAGAAGACCTGGTGTCACTCCACCTTCACCCCTACCGCACCATCTGCAGGAACTGTGTGAGGATATTCAAGCTGCATGGGATGGATTATCACAGGACACCATTAGGAACCTCTACAGCTCCATGCCGAGACGTCTGCCATGTTGGGTTAGCAAACACGGCGGCCCGACGCCATACTGAGAGACAGACTTCTGTATGTGTAGCTCAATAAATATTGATCATATCAGTCTAAATTGATCATCATTTGTTGTTCCTGGTAACCTTTATCTTCCTTCCCAACAGACCTGCAATCCCACACCTCCTTCTGGGTGCCACACAGTGATCAGCCACACAGTGATCATAGTACAGCCAAAACAAAACCACTGCCAAAGACAACCATTCAAACCTCTACACTGCACCTTTTTCGTACAGCAGAAACTAAAGCTCCTTCTTTGTGGAAACATGAATCGTAATGGTAATGATATGATAAACACAGCATGCGGAAAGCGCTGTTCGGCCTGCGGTCGCCCCCTTTGGAGCGCTGTTCTAGGATGCAAGCAGTGGGCGGTGATGCTGTGAGGGGTCAAATTACAGCTGACTGCAGGCAGAGCTCTGCAGGTGAACAGTGCACAGTTATGCAATGGTTCAGCCCACATGCAGCCATTGTGAAACAGCTCGAGGAAATGTAAACAAGGACAGGTTCCTCAAAACAGTCTACCAAAACAGGCTCTTTGCATTCATTCGGCAGGCCGCAATTATGCTGTGATGTTCAGCCCACGCCTCAGGGTGAAACCACCAGTTCCATAAACAGCTCAGAGACAGAAGATGAACATAAACTCCGATAAACATAAACATAACTGTTTCTGAGCGAGATGAATTTTTCAGCCTTGGAGGGCTAAAGCGGCGGCACAACACCGCATTGCATCACTCATCACAATCTGAAAGCATCCCCCTTACGTAAGGCGAGCCAAGTCATTCTCCATCCTGCACTGCACTTGAGTAGTCATCTCCCATTCACTACGCAGCAATGACACTCAATTATGCCTCCAATTGCTACATGAGCGGAATGGAACAAATGGACTGGGTGAGCAGTTTGGCCTCTGCTTGCGGAGACAGCCAAGGGTACTCGGTGCAGCAGGGAGGAGGAGGAGGAGGAAGTGTAGCCGTTTAGCACACCATGATACAATTAATATCTGTAGAGAGAGCAAAGTCCACTGGTATCCATTTCACTAACCTATCCCTCTTCCTCTGCTCCACTGCAATCGGTAACACAGGACCTGCCCTCTTACGTAAGACAATTACGCAACCTTTAATGTCTAATGGCACTTAATTAAGCGATAGTTAATGTATGAGTAGCACTTAAACATCGATAAAGAGAAGCAGGGGCTCTCTAAAACCCGGTCGCCACAGCGTGGGCTATACAGATGAGGAGATAAGCAGGCCAGCACAGAAAGAGAGCCGAGAAAAGAACTAACTAGAAGGGTAAATTTAGCCGCAGCTAATACAAACACAAAACGAAAGGTGACGAGACAACCCTAAAATAGCCTGCAACCGCCTATGGGTACTTTGGAGGCAAACACAGATGATTAAGTTCATTACATCCCATCGCTAGGAATAGAAAATTCTGGGGGAGGGGTTTTGCGTAACCCTGCTGGCCTGAGGCTTGCCCTGGACGCTATCTGTAAGCACCAGAAACCCACAAACGGCACCGATAAGAAAGAACGCAGCTGGGAGCTTGTGTTGTCTTGACACTAGGAGAGTGGGCCATTCAGCACCAACACAACATCACAGTACTCTGGTATATACACGGCATCCATCAAAATGAAGCCACCCGCACAAAATACACTCATCAAAAGAGTAGCTGCACAAAGAGCTGCACCCAGAAAGAATCAACTGACAGGAATGAAACTTGGTGTGTAGGTTTGACATGTGAGATATGCTAATGACTCAAGTTTCACGCTCGGCCGCACATGTGACGTAAGCAAGGAGTGGCCTTATCACTATACATGACTGACCCAACAGCCACGATTACAGACATTCAGCAAACAGAGGTTCTCTTTGGTTCCAGCTAGGACAAACGTTTTGGGTTCTGAACTCTTTGAATATCTATATATGGTGGAAAGGCGCCGAATGACTGGACTGGTGTGCAAACTGGAACGGGATTGGTTCCACATTGGTGGAAAAGAGCTCCATCGGTTCACTTCAGATGAACTTGACCATTAAGTTTGTTTCCGATAACAGAGGTAACCTCTGTTCTGACAAGACGACTGCACAATTATAACGACCCTATTTACAGCATGTTCTCTCAGAGACAAACTGTGATACACATCAGTGTGAGGAAATCACACATGGGTGTGTAAAATTATAGAGGAGGATGTGGTGGATGGCAACTGCCTTCTAGAACTACTAAGGAACACAGAGACACAGCAAGACCCTGTCGTGGCATTTGCTGGTAAATATAACTTTAGAATACAGAATATTTAGGAGCTCAACATTTTATATTTCAGACACTTTGTCAACCATCTTCGGTCATACAACACAGTCATATAATTACGGTTCAATTAAATACGGTTTCAGGCCTTTGACTTCTTACACACTGTCAGCCCAAATCCAATTTCTGGCATATCCAGATTGTATCCCGATTGACTTTTGGCAGTCTGGACAGCTAAAAACCACATGAAATCTGATTTTTGCAAACCGGACCCAAACCACATTTGAAGGTGATATGAAACGGGATTCCAACCAGATTTGTACAGATGTGTCTCAGTCTGGATGCTCTGGAATCTGCTCTCAAATCAGATTTCAAGGCATCTTTTCCGACACTTGCAACACGTCAACCAACGATGTCAGAGCCAGAGTAAAGGAAGCGCTGGGATTCAAGAAGAGCCCCCAAGAGTTGGGAACCCTGACTTGACAGAACGACAAGGATGAAACTCGAGAGTTTGGAGGGCGAGACGATGCACGTCCATCTCTCTTGCTTCCATGTATAAAAGCCACGGCACCAACGTGGCTACGTAGTCATTCAACATCTAAGTCATTACCAGACCAACCTATATGCCTGGGTTCCTGATGTCCGGGCACACCAATCCGATCTGATCACTTGCAAACAACAGTGCGGACAGTCGTCTCAAAAGATCTGATTTGAGAAAGAATTCCGATTGGCCTGCAGTCTGTACACAGCTCAAATCGGATTTCTAAGTGTCCTCTGCATCACTCACAATGTGCCAAACAATGACAATGTCTAATCCAGACTGACGGAAGTGCTGGTTTTCAAGAAGAGCCCCAAAGAGCTGTGAACAATGACTTGACTGACTGTTTGGAGGGTGAAATGATGCACCTCCTTCTCTCCTGCTTCCGCATACGAAAGCCAAGCCACCGGCGTGACTACAAAAGGTACTGACGCCTACGCCATTACCACAGCAAGGCTTGCAGACAGATTGTTGAGGTCTGGACACATTACCTCAATCCGATCACTTACAAATATCAGTGAGGACTGCTGTCTGAAAAGACCTGATCTGAACAACAAATCCAACTGCACACACCCTCACCCTGCATTCATACTAGCAGGCGACAAGGTGCTTACGTCGCCCCAAGTTGGTCTCTCGTGAAAGTGTACAAAGTCCAGGAAAGCTAGTTGGTTCTGAAAGCACATACTATTACTGATGAACGAATTTGTATGGAAACCTAACTACTTGCATTTGTGGCTAGCTTTACTGGCCGGTTAGCATGCCAGGCTAACCTAGCTAGTTACAGAGTGACCTAACTCTCTAGAGACGTCTACAATATCTGCTAGGAACTAAAAGCTCAGAGAGCAGAAGCTGGGGGGACCTCAGGTACTCCTACGACTGGTCTGAAAATTAGTTGGAGCCAATCGTTTAGAATGTTGCTTCACCGCATCGTAATTCATTTGCACAAAGTTGAATAAAGCTCAACTCCGCTTGTCGCTACATCGTGGCTACAACTCACGTACTGCCATAGGAAATGACTGGTCACTTGTTGCTCTGCCGCCTGCTAGTGTGAACGTAGGGTTATTCCCATCAGTACTCTGGTCCGAACAAAGAACTTTGGTACCCAAGGAACACTTCAACATCTCGAGGCATTAACGGCATTCATGAGCCATGCTGTGGTTCATGGTGTACTCAAATAAGGTCACTATATACTGTTCCCATCATAGTAGTGATAACATATCACGATTGCTCACCCTTAGACCGTGCTGGCCTATTAATGCGTTCAATAGTCCAGAACCACATCACACAGTCTGAGCTCAGGTCTGAGTTCCATCTACCAAGTCCAGAAGGCCTTTATACCTTGGAAGGTACAGTTCTGGAACAGCTCAGTCAATCGAGAATGCTGGAACCGTCAACGTAAAAGGGTTTAAAGTAATTCTCTGGAACAGATGAGGACGGTGGCTGGCGCTTCACTGCGCTGTGCTGCCACACTGATTGATCCTTCGGTCCCCAGAGTAGTAACTGTGCTGGAAACAAACGGTTACATAAGCAGACGGGTGTCACTCTGGGTTATAGCAGAGAAGCCCAACCGCCCACCACCTCGTGCTCAGGCATCACAGATGCTCACAGACTTTGCAGCCCGGGAGGAGACAGGACATCCGACAGCAAGACGGACCTGAACAAGTTGTGTCTTTTCCACTGTTTGAATGACACACTCCTTCTGGAATTCAAATATAAACCCAGCCAAGACTAACAGTGGGTTAATGAACCACCCTGCCTGAGCGTGAACCACCCCACACCTCCAACTCAGCCTTGTCTAGGTAAACATGTCTAATGTAGTGGCTCATAATGCACGCAGCTTTCTACCTTCGCTCTGAATAACAAACAGCTCACAGCTTCAAAACAGAGCCCAACGGTGCAGAGGAAGAGCACGCCCCGCTTTACAACAAAACCCTCAAACGGCAGGAGGAAAAGGGCTGGATTCACTCATGAGAGAGAAATTACATAACATGATGAATATCAAAGATGTTCTAGGCAGACAAACAAACGCTACAGAACTGCTATTGTGAAGTCTCTGTTGCTGGTTAATAGCTGGATATTGACTGAGCACCTCAAACGAGGGCGAAATACACTCATCGTCAAAAGAGCAGCTGCATCCAGAAGGAGGTGTGGGATTGCAGTGCTGTTGGGAAGGAAGATAAAGGTTACCAGGAACAACAAATGATGATCAATTTAGACTGATATGATCAATATTTATTGAGCTACACATACAGAAGTCTGTCTCTCAGTATGGCGTCGGGCCGCCGTGTTTGCTAACCCAACATGGCAGACATCTTGGCATGGAGTTGTAGAGGTTCCTAATGGTGTCCTGTGATAATCCATCCCATGCAGCTCGAATATCCTCACACAGTTCCTGCAGATGGTGCAGTAGGGGTGGAGGTGGAGCGACACCAGGACTTCTGGACGTGTGGCGCGTGACAACAAACTGTTCATCTTGGCGCTGACCACAGTGCCCCCACACGCGGATTCGTTGGTCGTCTCCACCAAGACAAAAGCGGGACTCGTCACTGAAGATGACCCGCTGCCATTCTGAGTCACTCCATGACAGTCTGGCAGGACACCGTTGGCGACAATGACGTGGTGTAAGGGCTGTCGTCTTAACGGCAACTGCTGTTAGCAATTGCTGATCGAATTAATGAAGATTTCCGTCATCTTGTCCCTTCAAACCAGCTTAGCATTTTATTTCCGCTGATAGAACAAGGTTTATTTCTAAGCAGGTTTGGAGCAATTCTATTGGTCAGTCCCTCATGAATATTCACTACACTGAAAGGAGAACTAGAGCTTTTATGCGGTGTAGAAAAAGAGATCAAAGTTTTTACACCACTAAATATATATTAGAGGTGGAGATATGGAGAAATATCATACTGTGGTACATCAAGAGGATATGTGGTGTATCAGGGTATGTACTGGTTCAGACTCTCATCAGTTGGAGCTGTTAAGTGTACGACTGTAGAGTCTTTAAGATCACCAACTACATCCATTTAGGGGGTCTAAACTTTTGACTTGTATATAAAAAAATAAATGAATGAAACTGCAAGGTCTGCAAAGGCCCAGTGCCCTTTCACTGATCAGCTTAAACAGACTACGTCTACATCAGTACATCAGGTCATCACAGATTAGATATGAAGGGTCCATAAACTTTCATGCCTGCTGTTGCAATACGCTGAAGCTTCATCTGCTGGATGGGCTACGTCTCAAGCACCTCTTTGAGCACATTCCTCAGGTCTGCTGTTTGATTTAACTTTGTTAACTAAAACCCTACTGGTACGGGATTAAGTTGTGCATGGGGAGGTGAGGTAATGTAACCATTAGCAGCATTTCTCTGAGATTTCAGTCGTGTCCTAAAGTGGCATAGTGACTGTACGCTTCCGCGTCAGTAAAGACTCCGGTGCCTTTTACCTTTACCTGTAAAACGGGCCACAAAAATGACCTCAGGTTATATCAATCCCTTGTTAATCGACATGTAGGTAAATATCCATCATGTCCTGTGGTAAAGGTGTTTCTCTCTGGTTTTCCAGGTACAAAGTTTCACCCTTTGTCCAGTTGCGTGTTGGCACCATGTTTTCCACTCGTTCTAAAGCAACGGAGCTCATGTATTCCGCACGCTGTTTTGGAGGTGATGGCAGTGCATACATCGAGTAGCCACTCCCATCTCTGTTATTTATGCCAAGATGTCATCAATTTTACAGACATCCTGTGGTACAGTTACATTACTCCACCTCCCCATGTAAAACAAATGCCTTCCAAATACAGCTTTAAGCTCTATTGGGACGATAACCAATCTTATAATCCACTATTATATAATAATATAATATTAATAATAAAATTTCAGTGTGTAAATTAGCAGGTACACGGTCATAACACATATGTAGGCTATAGGCTACGCTACACAGTGATTTACCTGAAGCTACCAGAAGCGCCACGCCTCTGAGGAGGCCTTTGGCTTGTCTTCTGGATGAAGTGAGTGTTGTACGTCATACAGCACCTGAGGTTTGCCACAGGCTTTAACGACCCGAGGTATCTGTGCCATGCATGACAAAACTAAATACCTCCAAGAGTTCCTCCGCACTTGAGAGAAACAGCGACATGACGAAATATTTACCCATATGTCTATTCACACGGGATTCACAAGGTGCAGACCGGGAACTCAATAATTACATTAGCTCACCTCGCCATGTACAACTAACACCGTCCCAATAGGGCTTTAGATTGTCTGCAGTGTGACATGCTGTGACCGTCATGAGTGGAAAGCCTGCTTTACAGAGGAGGGTGCTGCACTGTTGGTTGGGTTTAAGTTAAGCCCACATTCTCACTGATGTGCGGTTACATAGCCGTAGCACTTCTCTGGCTGTGCCTTGTTCAAAAAGCTGACTGTTAATGACTGAATAAAGCAGCTAGCTACAGTAGTGACACTCCATCACTAAGCTCTAAATAAACGTTTCTCATATAACCATTCACTATTTAACTGGAGAGAGATCCAGGTCTGTGACTGTTTCGCAGGAACTCTATGATATACAAACAGTAAAATGTTACAGCTTACATCGGTGTGAGCACGACTGCTGGGCCTACGAGCTTTCCAGTTGTTCCAGCTGGTTCAGAAACATCACATAGGTGTTAATACGCAAGAGCAGAAATGTTGAAATGCCGGTTCTCAATGAACCAATTCATATTTTTAATTTCTCCACTTCAATCTCTCTGATTAGTCACTACACAACACTGTACGTCTTTGTATTCGTTCCCTTTAAACGGCTCAGCTCTCCGTGTGCTACCGTGTCTCCTATGTCTGCGATAGTTTTGAATTTATATGGCTATGCAAACGCTTATTGACTTATTTCATTACAGCAACAAGATTAAAAAAAGGCATTTCCATATTTGTGTGTCTCCTTGTGCCGTCAGATTAAAACCAAAAGTGACCAACACATTTACGGTAATACGTTCACGAGCCAAACTCACTCTTTGGTCAGAAGGGGACAGGACTTGAGCAGGAAGCGGTTGAGCACTGTGTCCTGGTAGGTGAGGTCGGGAGGGGCGGTGGGGCTTTTCAGGTTCAGGCATCGGACGACGACGTAGAGGATGGTGGCGACGGCCGCCAGCTTCATCCCGTCGAACATGGCCGGCATCTCCGGCGCCACCGTGTACACCTCGGATTCGTGGGATGTCATGGCTGCTGGCCTGATAAGGGGAGACGGAGGAATGAGAGTGATGTCAAGGTTAGACCTTGTTAACGGTGGGCAATATGACAAACATATGATTTCATGACACTTCAAGACATTTATACGAGACATGATATGCATCATCATACTCAGTTTACTCAGTTTTTCTAATAAACTTGGATTTAATACACTGGAATAGACAAAATAGAACCTGAAGTTTATTTAGTATTTCACAAACTGCACTAGATCCAATTAAACAGGCTAAACAATTATCACTCTGTAATGGGGATGCAACAAACGACTGTTTTGCTAGTCGAATAATCTATGGATTTTTGAAGCGAATAATCGATTATTCTGATTATGAATCGCTTAATTACCAAATAACTCTTATGTAGCCATCAGGTTTTAAATTAAGCTTGAGGTGAGATGAACAACTCATTCAAAAATTCACTGTTTTAATGAACTTTCCCGCTAATACAGAATATAAATCTCCCATATCTGTATCCTGTCAAAATTTAAAACCAACAATGTGCAAAGCAGCAGCAATAAAATACCACAAAACTAAATTAGTTGTCCCCCAAATCAAGCAAATAAAAAAATCTATCCAGATATAAAATTTTAACAGTGTAATCTGTGCTTTGTGCATTCTGCTGTCTGTCATTAGTTGCCAACTAATTTGATAGTCGACTGTAGTCAACAATTAATCGTTGTACTTCTACTTTGTTATGAAATGTGTAGTTAGCCCACGTACCGACTACATTCACAACATGCTCAGAAAAGCATTCTGTGAGATCATTTAATTAATCCTAGTAACAGTAAAATACGGTCATATTACCCAACCACTAGCTATACTACTATACCACATTTCCTCCGATACCAAAACAAACACTGAAACCTTGAGTATCGGCTTGCGCTGATTTAGTATTACTCCTTTAAAGACTACTAATCTTTAAATAGGAGCCCTAAATTTAAAGCCAAGCTATGTAAGATGTTTCTCGTTAAAGTAGAAAGCAAAAAAAAAGCATTTAAAAAAAACATGCTAAAATGTGGTGAGCTTGAGCTGCTGTGGGTCACCCTGTTAAGCACGAAACTACAATTTAAAGTCGGAGGTGTCAGGTCGGGAGTTTTTTGGACCATGTCATACGTCTTAACGCCACACGGATAGCCTCAAAACGAAGGTCCGGCTCGATGTTTAGGTCTCAAATGATCTCAAAATCGACATTACGCTAAATAGATACGATGGCAGCCGTAGATCATTCACCGACATCAGCATAAGACACGCCCTTCGCCAAGTTGGGACCAAGTTCCCTCTGGATTCTCTTTCAATCATCAGATTTATCAAAACGTGAACAGGGTCTGAAGCACAACGATCAACTGTACTCGGCGTGCAGTTACACTTTTCCACCAGAGGGGTCGCCAAATCCCCAAATCCTAAAGCTTTAACATGATCATCTAGAACTGTGTTTCTTCCACCCTGGTCCTGGAGACGCCCTGCCCTGCACAATTTTGAGGGTTCCCTGCTTTAACACACCCCCTGCAACTCTGACAGGACTTGTTAATGAGCCGGTGAGTTGAAACTGGTGTGTTGGGAGCAGGGGAAGCACTACCATGTGCAGGGCAGCGTGCCTCCAGGAGGAGGATGTCATTCTGAAACTGCTTAATCACCGTCACGCCCCAGGAAAACCACCACATCACACAGTGTGGGTAAGGGCCAGTTCCTGAAAGTGAGGAATGTTAATAGTGCAACTTGCTGTTGCGAGGTGTGTGTGTGTCCTAACAGTACACAAAACAACAAAACAGGAAACGGAGGAAAGAAATTGTGTTAACTCTGAAATGATGGTGCAACTCACTCTGTTCCTCAAGTTGACTTCTAGAATGTCGTGCCTGGTCAAAGAGGTCGCACTTGGAGTTTTTGGTCACAGTGTTCAGGTCCAAGCTGTGAAGAAAAACAGGCGTTACACAACAGAAAGGCTACACTCTTCAATATAAACGGAAGTGGAAACTGTCAACAAGTTATTAATGATAACTGACTCTGCTGATATGTGGTGGCTGTTTTGAAGACTGATCTGTTTAACACAGAGCTTGATGAAGGCAGTTTCAGAACCAGGTTTCTGGCTAGTCGCCATCGTCATAAGTTATGTTAGATAAGCATCACAAGCTCAGCCCAAAGTAAATTAAGAGATTACGGCAAATTGAATAATGCTAGACGTCCTCACGGCAGGGAATCCAGAGTCTAGTCAGCAGTCCCAGCCAGAAGCAATGCACTATATTGAGTTATGCAGAACCGGTTATGGTACTAAAGGCTCCAGAACGAATGGAGTATGAGGGTGCACTCAGGAAAAAGTGCTGGATCAGATTTCAAAGGGAAAATGAGATTTAATCGGAATGTTTTAAGGTCTATGTTAAGTTCTTTGGTTGAGATGACAGTAAATGTGAACCACAGTGTCTACACTGAGCTGCTGGAGAAACAGGTTTGGCCGCTTGCTAATCATCTTACCGACGAACATAACATTCCTATCCCAGTATTCCAATATAAGAGTTCTGGCATTCACAAGGCTGCAAATGTGACTGATTGGCCTGATAAACATTCAGGAGTATTCCCACATCTAGACTGGCCCGCAAAATCCCCAGATTTGAAAGCTTTTGGAAACCTGTGGGAACTACCTGGAACGACCTCAGAACAACTACCTGGACATTCTCTTCGGAATTGTGCCAGGGAAGGCATCCACCAAATCTGGACCAACTGGCCAAGTCCTTGATCTAACAGAGTCTGAACATTGATGTGGCCTACAACCAGAAACTTGTCCAGTACATGCCAAATCCAATCACAGCTGTTATTGGTGCTGGTGGAGGGGTTACATGCTATTAGCTACGTTTTAGTCACAGCGGATTCACTGTTTGACTGGTGAGCTTATATTAGCCAGTTATTAGACTCTGGGAAGACATTCATGATGCACACGGATTTAGGTTCTCCGGGTCTTTAAAGGGGAAAAAGAATGGATTTTATTAATGCTTCAAATGATCAGAAATGAACAGCAAAGTGCTTTATGACACCTCTAGTTATTTATGAAGCTTTCATTATGATTACCATCACGTAAATTCCCCTTGCTCTTAACTTACTCATTACTGGGAGGAAATATGATGAGGGGGAAACATGGAACAGCCTCTAGCATGCATAGGATGTACATAAATTATAAGCTCTAACATGAACTTGATGGCTTCTCTCACATCAGTTGAATAATAGTGATGTTTGCAGAAAATATGATTATAAATAACATTTATAAATCACAAACACACATATAGATACATATACACATACATACATAGACATATATATGCCCAGCAATATTTGTTTTGTGTTTATATGTATATATATATATATATATATATACATATACATATATGTGTGTGTGTGTGTGTGTCTGTGTGTTAAATATATATCTTTATTGTGATCAATTAATTAACAGTTTGTGTATGTGGTCAGTACATGCGGTTGGTCAGAAACACTGACACTGACTGGCAGAAACACTGACCAACCGCAGGCTTCATTATAAAGAGAGCAAAATTCTGTTCAACTGCAATTTAACTAGACTAGTACGTAAAAAGACGGCTTAATAAAAAAATCACTGGGTTCGCAATTTCTGGTAGCATTAGTAGCTCTAGTTTCAACTGACCGGAAGTCTAAAAAGTCCAAATATCGTGTAATATCGTGAAGTATCGCGAGATTATATACAATCACACACAACCAACACCTTAAACTGACCGTATGATTTTGGGTTGATTCTAATGTATTATTTCTGGCATCGTGTGAAACGATGACATGCGGTTATTTGAGATCAAAAGCTCCGAGAAATGTTCTAGAAAAAAATAGAAAAGAGAAAAATCTATTTTTGGTTAAAGTGCGTCGTGACTGCTTCTGGTTCCAATTTTCCCCTTTCCACCTTAAATGGTGCAACAGTTATCGCACCATTTAAGGTAGAACTGGGAAACTCGAACAATGTGAACAGCTGACTTCATATTCGTTTTGCTGGCCGTGTAAAGCTGTCCACCAGAAAAGAGAACATTTAATTGAGCTAAAAATCTGAAATGTCCCTCTTTTTCTTTGGTGGCTAACTGTCGAGGCCCCTGTACCGAGCCCTGCTAGCTAGCTAGGTAGCTAACAACAACAAACAACCGTCACTGAGCATCTCTCCCTCAGCCAGCGCTGACACCGCAGCGGGCACACATAAAATATCTGGAAAAAGGTAAAACAAGCTACGACTTGCCTATTTTGAAGCAAATATGAGAAACGTGTTGGAAAGCTAACTAACTGAGCTAGCCAACGTTAGCTAGCTACCACAGCTACCGAGCGAGGAAACACAGCACCAGCATCATTCAGCGCCAAAACACAGCGCGGACAAAACGTACCTGTTTCCCCAAAGCCTTCAGCGACAGCTCCCTTTTCCCGTATACATGTACACCTCAGCTGTCTCCACACCCTTCCATAAGCAACCCCGTGTCTATAAGAGGTGCAGCATTTATCCGCCCTCCTTTTCTAGCAGCTTCTCCCTCCTCTCATCCACTCGCATCACGCTCAGCAGGGCGGACACTTCCTACTGTACCGCTGCTCATTTACATGTCACCATTCTGATTGGCTTGAAAGCCAGCGACGTCACTGGACACCGCCTCTCATTGGCTGGACCCCAATAAGAGTATCTTGACCCCTAGATAGAACGCATAGCTTGCAAGGGTTAGCCTAAGCTAAAGTAAGCGAGCAAAACATACTGTACCGCTGCTTATTTACATGTCACCATGCTGATTGGCTTGAAAGCCAAGGACGTCATTGGACACCGCCTCTCATTGGCTGGGCCCCAATAAGAGTCCCCTTGATAGAACGCATGCAAGGGTTAAAACATAGTGCCCTTTTTTAGGACAAGACCTGAGTAGTGCACTTGTTCTGTCGGGAAACGCTAATTTGCATACGCTTCTCCTATTGGCTTATACTGTTCTTTACGTCACGACGTCAACACGCTCCTCTGTTTTCCAAACACGAGGGTTACGAAAATGATTTACAGGTACAAAGGAAAGAGAAAATTGTGGTCTGTTTGAATGTATTGTATGTTTGTATGGACAGTGTATGATTTCATATTTTCCATAGGATATTAAAATAATAATAATAATATAAAAAACGTGGGAAAAAACACCACGTGACAAACACGATTACATCTAAATGACGAACTGCAGCCTTCAGTAGTGTACACAGTATTTTAATAATCGATATGCTTTATGCTATTTAGACCACTTTATGATTGTTATTCAGTCAGTTGGTTTGTTTAGCTCTGGTCAGCCTGAGACCTGAAGTCACATGCCTTCCAAAAATTAAATATCTAAAAAGGGCAAAATTTGGGATTGTAGTTTGTGATGGTCCCTAAAATGGCTAAAAGTCATTTTGGTACAAACAAAATGAATTATGTGTCATGATTATAATTCTATGAAAGTGTGATCATTCATTATTAGTGGCATAATTTACATAAACAAACATCTTTAGAGTGGTCAGAGACTGAGTATGTCATATTTATAATGGAAAATAATGATCATAAATGCACAGTTCTACGTTCTAACCATATTTAACTTGTTCAGATGAAAGAAAGCAAAGTTTTAAAGTTTACAAATCCAACCACTTGGATGGTGACAGCTTATATAACATATGGGGGCACTTGGTGGTTTGAAAAAGTTCCTATACAAACATAATATTGGTATATATTGTATTTGCCTATTTTCAATTCAACGCAAAACAGGAAAATAGAATGACAGCAAAGCAGAGATATTAATAACACATAAAACATGTTTAAAAAGTAAATGTTCTTTGGAGTAAACCCTTTATTAGACTTATCTGGCTCAGTTCATAGGCTGTGTAATATCCTAATCCCCTCAAGATGCTCATTAGGCTCCTTAACGGCCTGGGACTAAGACCACAGGAAGTTATTAGGTGAACTGGGGCAGTAATAAAAACGGGTTTGTAGCTAATGGAGCTCTTTTCAGGGCAGGATTGTTCAGGTTTGTCCTGTATCACTGGCTAAAGAATCCGTCTGTCACAAGCAAAATGACTTAAATCCGTCAGAGTTGGAGCTGGCAGTGGAATTCCAGTGCTATGCGGTCTGCTGGTGCCCCCTGCTGGAGGCTGTGTGTAATGACTGGTGATTTGACTGAGCTCACATGGATGTGTGTCAGGAGGCCAAACTTTACTGAGCTCCTCAGCCAGAGCTGAAGGGGAATTCCCATGAACTTGTGAAGGCCTGTCAAAACACTGGGGAGGCGTGTCTGACCCTTCATAAAGATAAGAACTTCCACCGGACAGCCTCTCTGTGGTGTACCGCATAGACATTGCACTTCTGTATGGAGCAATTATAGGTTATTAGGCAGCTATGATCTCGCAAATATACAATTAAACTAGAAGACAGTATATGAGTACAATGGCATAGGTCAGTGTTTCTCAGCCCCGGTCCTGGAGGCCCGTAGTCCTGCACATTGTAGCGCGGCTGTGTCTCAGTTGTGCACTACACATTAACACTACACAGTATACACTATGTACAGATCTTAATAGTAAGAGTTTGGCAGGCTAGGCTAGAAATGGCATACTACATACTACTCGCCTACTAAATCTACCTAAATGTAGTATGTAGTATGCACTATGTGACCAAACCGTAAATCGTGTAGTCCTCCAGATGTTCTAGGCTGTATTCGAAATGGCACACTCCTATACTGCACACTGCACACTACAGTAGTATGTACTGCACACTGTATACGCCCCCTGTGTGTAGTATACAGTACAGTACCAAGTTCTGACCTACAGTGTAGTATACTAATACAGTCACATGACCAGTTACCTCACATTTACCTCAGAGCTGTTATTACTGTAGCCACTGTTTAGAGCTAGCTGCTGCTAACGCTGCTCAGTTCACCTGAAATACGTTTAGCCTAGCTGTTAGCTACCCTCGGCTATTTCACTCTAAAACTGATCCTCTAAAGGAAAAATGTAAAAACGGTGCAAACACAGGCTGGTTCCCTAAACAGGGCCAAGGTTCTAAGAAGCCTGAACAGAACCAGTTGAAGAACCAGAATTTTTTTTGGCCGGAAAGGGCTGTACGTGACATATTTCCACTTTCTCTGAAAGTCACATCTTTCTGTTTAATGCCTGAGTTCTTTAATCTTCCGCTCAAGCTATTTCAATGGTAAGATCCCACTTCTGACACCAATGCAACAGCATGCTGAAGAAGAGTAAGGCGAGGTCATCATTTCTACCCAGAAAGCTCTTTTATTTTTGAACACAGCAGAAAAACCACACAATAGTGACTCCTACTTGGCTTGCTTGAATCCTTGACTGACTGCCCACAAACTTCTGGTTGACTCGGCCAAAAACACCCCCACACAGCCAGTGGTGATTCTAGAGTCTGACGTTGATAAGAGTCTAAGAGTCTAAAATTAACAGGGGCCCTCCATAATCATCACCACCACGATGCTATAAATAATCTGACACCAATAAAAAACTACAAAAATGTACACATTTTTATTTCAAAACGTTCACATCACTATTATTTTCAAATATACAAAGAAGTTAAAACAGTTCCGAGTGTGCCTGTAGAACAGATCATTTCACACCAAACCCACTCTGAGTGACTCTATACACCTACACGTGTCACATGACGTTTTAGACATAATGCAGACAATGGTGAAATGGTTGTAGATCAGCAACACCCTAACAACCACCTGGGATACCAGCTATACACCTTCTTAACTACACACCCACTGGTCACTTTATTAGGTCCACCTCCTTGCTTCTAAACTCATTGTCCATATAGGAGCTCTTTGCACTTTGTACTCTGGACTGAGAATCGTCCACCAACCAAAACTATCCAGCAGCCAGCGTCCTGTGGGCGGCGTCCTGTGGGCAGCGTCCTGTGGGCAGCTTCTTGTGGGCAGCATCCTGTGCCCACTGATGAAGGCCTAGAGGTTGACCAACACTGCACTGTGCAGCAGCAGATGAGCTATTGTCTCTGACTGTACACCTACAAGGTGGACCAGCAAGGTAGGAGTGTCTAATAGAGGGGACAGTGAGTGGACACCGTGTTTAAACACTCCAGCAGCACTGCTGTGTCTGATCCACTCACACCAGCACCACACACACTAACACACCACCACCACGTCAGTGTCACCGCAGTGCTGAGAATGATCCACCACCCACATCATACCTGCTCTGTGGTGGTCCTGTGGGGGTCCTGACCATTGAAGAACAGGGTAATACAGTATACAGAGAAACAGATGGACTACAGTCTGGAACTGTACAACTACAGAGTGTCCTATATGGTCAGTGGAGCTGATAACATGGACAATAATGTGCAGTCACTAACTTAATTTGACCTTAGCAAGGACACGTGCAGAGCTGCCCTCACTCTCACTGCTTTACATTAGCAGTTATTGAATAACAAGCCCGGTTCAGGATTCAGGGTATTCATTGTGCTGGTGGCTATACATTACATGGTGCTGCATACCAGATGCTATAGACAAGGAAGAAAACCTCCATGTCTCTTTACGAACAGTGAAGAACCCAGAGTTCACTCACCCTAACTGTGACTCAGAGCTTTCACCATAAAAGAATAACTGCCAGTGTGAGCAAACACCGCCGCATGTGCCAGGTGGTTGACCGCTGAGTCAGAAACCTTGTCTTCCGGCATCAGCCTGGACCAAGGCTAACCAAACACTGGCCAAAAAAGGCCTTGATCAGCAGCCTTGCGGGCCCAGCGTGGAGAAGGGTGCTAACTGAACCAAGCAGCACTTAAAGGGACCGTAACTGCAGTTGTCTTCATCAAAAGAGACCTAGATCAGAGTTCTAAGACCCCTTTTATACAGTGACAGACACCATAGAAGAACACTGCTGTGCACTGCAGGCCTATTTTCCAATCCACATCAACTCGAGTGAAGAAGACCCACTGACCTTTTCATATTCACCTACATGAACTGTGCTTGTGTCATACATTATATCTCTTTGAACCATCAGAGCGTGCTGTGAACTTGCCCTCCAGTGAAGCACATAAACTGCACAATAAAATGAAAAGAATTAAACTGGATGAATCTCCTCCCACTTGAACTTTGGAAATGGTGTGGGTTGAGGACATCCAGCATGCGTAAACGTCTCCATACCTGTCCTGGGAGCTGGTGTGGGTGAGTAGCACCTCTTCGATATCCTCTGAAATGACTCTGATAAGGCTGAATTCCTGCTCGTAGTTTCGCTCGGTGTTTAGCGTAACTGCTTTCCTTTAGGTCTGTGACGATGAAAGCTGAGAAGGACTTCAGAACGAGCATATATGTGTCATTTGCAGGCTTTCATTGGGCTAATAGTCAGTATGAAGTATATGGCAACTTCTATGAGGCTCATATGGGAGTTACAAAGGATAGAGGTGGTTTACAGTGTCTGATAATGCCTGATAAGTGGACTGTTGTGTGAATATCTATCATTTTTTTTATGTATAAGATCGTGTACCATATACACTGGCATTCAGAAGTTTGGAAATGCTGTTCCAATGCTGGTTTGTTGCCAGTAATATGAAACTAGTATGTTAGATTATTCAGAGTTCTTGGAAAATTGCATATATTCTGCAGAATTCTTGAAATATTGCATACAAACATCTTAAAATTGGCAACCTTCTTTTGATTTTTGAGTATACATTATTAGTGTGTATAAAATAACCAAACATATTAATTTACCAAGTGATTTCAAATGTTATCCTACAGTCATATGCCAAAAAAAAATACAGAACAAAACCTCATATCTTAATTTTTTGTCGTTTTTCAGTTTTTGGCATCATTTGAAAGTACCTGTTGCCCTTTACATTATGTGTGAATTTCATGATGAATGCACTTAAAGAAATGGCCCAAAATTGCTTGTAAAGACGTCTGGTTCCATAGACTTACATTAAAAGCAAAGTAGGTTTTTTCCTTATCCTGTAAAGTTATCATTTTGGTTTGTTCCAGCAGCAACAACAATATACACATTCTTTAAAAGTATAAAGCTGAAATTTAATGTATGTCTGATTTAAGTGAACCAGTTATTAGCTGAAACGGTCCGTTACTGCGCTGCCTTGCCTTCTGGATGAACAGCTGTGCTGTAAAGTGAAATAAAAGGAGGAAAAGTTGGAATAACATGCTGGCAGCTGTTGTATTGACGTTAAGATTTTTGTGAGCTTCTGCAGGAGATGAACATGCTGAAATCTGCCTGCCTGTCTGACAGTCCAGGATCAGTTAGAACAAGCACTGTGAGGGTCATATAAGGGTGTATTTTACCTTTGGATGATGTGTCTTGATGATTAAAGCCATCGATCCAAATCCATGAGGCAAATTCAAGCTGCTGCACATGCTGTGCTCACTGTGATTTCTTGTTTATCGTGCTGGCAGACTCAGATTCAAGAAATGCTGCGGCTGTGGATAGCGCTGTGCCTCACGTGGCAAGGTAACAAGCTCTCTTTTTATGGGATAGAATCAAATAATGATGTTTGCACAAGCTAAAATAACTTTATTTTATTGGGATGTTTTGCTTAAGTTGGTTTATATAAACTGAACGCAATGAAAATACGTGACGGGTTGTACGGCCACACACAAAGTTCCGAATACACCAGCCAAAATACATGCTCTATAGATTTTCTGAGTGAGAATAAGTTAACACATCCTCTAGAGGGAACCTTTAATAAAATAGAAGATATAATATAATAGAAAAGTGCCTGAAAGGTAGCTGGCAGGTGATTTAGTTATATACTGTACGTACAACTAGAAATAGTTTGGCATTTTTGTGTCTGATTTTAAATTTTAAAATAAACGCCATGTTTGGAAAATAAGAATTCAGTCCGCAAGTTCTTACCTCCTCAAATGTCAGGCGGCACAACCAGAAACAAAGGACTTTTATGACAGAGAAACCAGGGGACTGCACCATAAAGAAGAGCACAATGACCTTTATGATGCAATGCCAAGGTCAATACCATGAAAATGTGTAATACTTATAATGATGTTTATTTATTTGAAGAAAAAAATTTATTAAATTAAATATTAAAAATAAACTCAAAGTCAAAGATGAAAGTTTGTCTAAGCAGAAGCCTGTTCAGTTGAGTCTAAAAAGTCAGCCGGCACAACCAGTAAGTCATACGGTGCAACCAGACCAGAACAGCTTTAATAGCTTAACTAGGACAATAAAAAGCTTTGATAACACAAACTATGTTTAAGATATGAATGCAAATACTGTTTATATGCGCGCACACACACACACACACACACACATATATAGTTCTTACTTCCTCAGATGTCAGGCGGCACAACCAAAACCAAAGGTTTTGACTTTTATTTTGACATGCCATTATGACAGCAAGGCCAGTGGATTGCATCATAAAGAAGACCACAATGACCTTTATGAAGCAATGCCAAGGTCAATAATCTGAGTCATTTTTGTTTGGATGGTTCAGTTTACCATGTCAGGTGGTACGACCTCCTCAGCAAAACCATGAAACTTTATAATCCTTATAATGATGTTTATTTATTTGACGAAATTAAAAAAAAAAAACTTTAATTCAGGAATGAAGGTTTCTGCAGGTCTCTAAGCGGATGCCTGATTAATTTGCAATTTGTCTCAAAAGTCAGGCAGAACAATCAGTATGTCATATGGTGCAACCAGACAAGAACAGCTTTAATAACTGAAATAGGGCATTAAAAGCTTTGATAACACAAACTTTATTTAGGACATGAATGTAAATACATATGCACACACTTTGTTTACGCAGGTGCAAGCAGCTTCATGATCCACAGTGCCGTGGAAGGCCGGTGTCTGGAGGATTCTGATGAAGGAGTTCAGTTAAGGAGATGCGGTGTGGACTCAGTTCTCCAGCAGTGGGTCTGGACAGAGGAGTGGTTTCTCATGAACGTTGGCACAGAGAGATGCCTGTCCCCCCTCCGCGACGACCCCGTCCAGACAGTCGATTGTGCGAGTGAACAAAACCTGCAGTGGGACTGTAGGAACCGAAGGCTGATTAGCGTGAGCCGTTCTCTGGAGCTTGCCACAGACGGAGGGGTGCTGACTCTGACCAACCGCGGAAAGAACACTGGGTGGAGGTCTCTGGACGAAGCCGACTTCTGCCAGGAGAAACTGAGTGAGTCTGAACATTTGTCACGAGTTTGGTGTGGTATGTGAACGTTAATAGGCCCATGTCCTGTATGGAGGGGTGAATAGTATGTTTTGAAATATTAAAAACAGTGTTTTGCATATTACAATAAACGCATTCATTAAAAACAGCTCATTTACATACAGTACATAAGGGCCCAGTCTTAAAGGGCCCATATCCTACATTTTCTTGTATTTATTGCATTTTCTTATTTTTTTGTCCCTTGAGACTAATGCGTATCATTTCAGAAGGTCACAATTCATTGTACATGGCCGTTTTCTAACCTCTCGTAATCGCCTAGAATGAAACAGGCTGTTTTTGTTACGGTGCCTTTGAGGCTGACCTCCTTCAGAAAAGCCCTTAGAGAAGAAACACTCCTTAGAGCTTCAATATGAGGGGGAGGGGCTAAACTGCTATAGGCTGAATAGGTGGATATATATAAATGAGTTGGTTCCTGTGAAAGAGAGTTTCTATATATGGACTTTATGGACTGGAGAGCGAAGAGTGTTGAATGGTTTTGAAACTTTTCACAGTGTTTATATATTACTTCGCATATTAAATAGGACTGTTTTGTATACATAAAACCAAGATAGGAAAATTCAGAGTGTGGGCCCTTTCAACCACACTGGCTATAGATCAGCCTGCATTACTGTATTTTGCCCAAAATAAGGTACAGCCTCAAATCACTGACCTCATGCATCCTGTATCCACATGCATGGTGCATGTGTCCAGTTCTGAAAAGGAAGGCAATCTAAAATAGTTCATACTGTGATATTACAAGGCTTAAGATAACTGTGGATTGAGGTCAGGCAGCTGGACAGAAGAGTCAAATAGAACAAAGACAACAAAAGAAGCCTACACTCATCCTGACCTGAGAACGGGTCACCAATCAACAGCAACCACCCTCAACTCCCTCTGACTCCTACAAGCAGCCAACAGCAACCACCACCCATCTCCCCCCTCCCCTTCAAGAAAACTAAAGAGGTCTCTACTCAACCTGACCCGAAAAAGAGTCACTAACCAACAGCAACCTCCCCACCCCCCCACAAGAAAACTAAAAAGGTCTCCACTCCACCTGACCTGAGAACGAGTCACTAACCAACAACAACAACCTCCCCACGCCCACAAGAAAACTAAATAGGTCTCCACTCATTTTGACCGGAGAACGGGTCACTAACCAACAGCGACCCCCCACGCCCACAACAAAAATAAAAAGGTCTCCACTCAACCTGACCTGAGAATGGGTCACTAACCAACACTGAACACCCCACTTCCCTCACCCTCTCAAAGAACCTACAGAGGTCTCTACTCAACCTGACCTGAGAACGGGTCACTGACCAAGTGAGCTGCTGACTCTGCTGGACTGAGTGGAAACGTGTCACACTGCTGCATTAGGGTCACACAGTGATTTACTGTTTTAAGGGCGTAACTGATTTTTGTGTTTTTTGGTGTTGGCCCAACAGGATCCAGAAGGCAGAGTGAGCCCAATGAGTTTGAGATACCAGAGGATGATAGTGCCCAAATGGGGCCTTCCCTGACCCCAGAACAGAGGGAGTATCTGAAGTGGTACTATCGCTCTGAGGACCGTGAGTATTTTACCTGCCCTGTATTTCATAATACAACACCTCGGAGTGGAATCATACCGGTCCTGAAAGTACACAGAACATTCAGAGACTGTGCAGATACACCTGTACTGACTAGAAGTGTATTCCCAGAGTGACTGCATGGCTCAAGCATGCTAAGATGCTGCTAGGCAGGTGCTATGGTATCCCAAGTGGTTGCTAACTTGTTGTGAGGTGTTTGCTAGGTTATTGCCAGGTGGTTGACATAATATGGTTAATATGGTGTTGTTAAAAGTCTTGTATCATTGTAATATAAGCAGGCTGTCATTCAGCACTATGGGGGAAAATAGTCTACCACTTAAAGATAATTGTGTCAAAAAGCTGCACACCGTTCCCAGTCAGACTGAACATTCCGAAACGGGAATGGTATTGATATCGAACACTGTGGGAGTTGGAAGACTAAAATTCTACAGAAGGAAGAAGATGAATAAGAATAATGTTGTGGTGCAGGACAGGGTGTTGGACCACAGTCAAGCTGCTATTTAGCAAACCATTCATGACCTGAACGAGGTTAAGAAGATAATATACTAAACATGCTACATCATTACAGTCATTGTCTTTTCTGGCCAAATTTGCTCTGTGGAAATGTAGGGGTTAGGGTTTATCGCAAAAGTTGGGGTTAGGGTTTAGTGTAAATGTAAGGGTTAGGGTTTAGCATTAATTTAGGGGTTAGGGTTTATCGCAAAAGTTGGGGTTAGGGTTTAGTGTAAATGTTGGGGTTTGGGTATAGTGTAAATATTGGGGTTTGGGTTTAGTGTAAATGTTGGAGTTAGGGTTTAGTGTAAATATTGGGGTTTGGGTTTAGTGTAAATGTTGGGGTTAGAGTTTAGTGTAAATCTAGGAGTTAGGGTTTAGTGTAAATATTGGGGTTAGGGTTTGGTGTAAATCTAGGAGTTAGGGTTTAGTGTAAATATTGGGGTTAGGGTTTGGTGTAAATCTAGGGGTTAGAGTTTAGTGTAAATCTAGGAGTTAGGGTTTAGTGTAAATATTGGGGTTAGGTTTTAGTGTAAATCTAGGGGTTAGGGTTTAGTGTAAATATTGGGGTTAGGTTTTAGTGTAAATCTAGGGGTTAGGGTTTAGTGTAAATATTGGGGTTAGGGTTTAGTGTAAATCTAGGGGTTAGGGTTTAGTGTAAATATTGGGGTTGACACATTTGGTCAGAAACAGTGAATGGAAACTGGTGGGAAGTCCATTTGCATAGTTACGAGTGGCACCCAGCACTGGGTTTATTCCGTGGCTAACAACAAATTGTCCCCTGTTTTTTACAGCAACACCATGGGTGTTTGGAATGCTGATCTTTTCTTTTGTGGGTCTGCTGTTGGGTTGTGTATTCCTGGTCATGGGCATGATGGGAAACAGGTCAGTTTTCCCATTAGAAAACCGGTGATGGCACAACAGGCTAGCGCTACAGACTCGGTTTTAGAGGAAAGGCAGTTCTGACCTTTCTTTTCTTCTCTCCTGCAGAAACAGGAAAAAGATAGCCAAATACAAGGCTGCTGCTGCTGCAGCTTCTACCCAAGCTAAACCTGAGATGGAGGAGCTTCAGGTCATCACTCATGCGAAGGAGGACATGAACTCCCACACTGCTCCCAAGCAGGACAATCACACAGACAACAATGAGTCAGTGGGGGGCGCCAGCGAGGCAGAGGCACTGAAGCCAGGAGAGATCACGGTCACTTGGCACGATGGAAATGTCTCATATCTGTACCCTGAGGACGGAGAGGATGATAGGATTTAGGGGTTAGGGTTTAGTGTAAATGTAGGGGTTAGTGTAAATGTAGGGGTTAGGGGTTTAATGTAAATGTAGGGTTAGGGGTTTAGTGCAAAAGTTGGGATTAGTGTTTAGTGTAAATGTAGGGGTTAGGGTTTAGTGCTAAAGCTGGGATTAGTGTTTAGTGTAAATGCAGGGGTTAGGGTTTAGTGTAAAGAATTTGGGTTAGGGTTTAGTGTAAAGAATTTGGGTTAGGGTTTAGTGTAAATGTTGGGTGTAAATGCAGGGGTAAGGGGCTTAGTGTAAATGCAGGGGTAAGGGGCTTAGTGTAAACGTAGGGGTTAGGGTTTAGTGTAAATGTAGTGGTTAGGGTTTAGTGCAAATGAAGACTGTATATATATTTAGTTTATTTCTATCTCTATTAATGCCTTGCGTTTAAATAGATCAGACGATAATCACTGTAAATACCTGAAGTCTGAATATTTGATTGTTTGTTTTTTTTTTACTGTGCGGCTGCAGTTTGGACTAATCCAGCAGAATTGTCCAAATACAGTAACGTCCATAAAACATTTTTCAAATGTTGGACTGAGCATAAATTGTTCTTTTGTTATCATGTAACGTAATCTGTGGCCCTGACAGGCCTATAGGAACATTATCAGAACATTACAAACATCTCTAAAACGTTCTTTGAACATTAAATTAACATTAAATTTCTTTTTAATTAAAACTTGTTATTAGAACCTGTAGGTAACATTAGCCAAAGTTCTGGGAACGTTCCCTGCTAGCTGGTAATGCCATGCAATCCAAGTAGACAGCGGTACATGTGCAGTGAGGGTGAAGAATTCTGTCCATGAGCCGCTTCCGAATGGAAGTGTGACAAATTGGTGTAACCCAAACGATGCAGAGAAAGTCATTTTGTTCATGAGAAACTGGAGTCGAGGGGATCTGCCAGTACCTCTTGGTTAAACCCAAGGATGAGTTAAAACAGGCGGCACCTAACCGAACAACCAGCTCATCAATGCATGGTAGACACAGCATTGAGCCACTGGGGTCTTGGGTCTCGGACAGGCCACAACGACTGCAGTCTTGTGAATTTGGGACGTGGAAGCCCAGATACCATATCGCCCACCCATCCAGTCCAGCCTGTCTCAGCAACTTTAGGACGGCCCTCAAAAACTGGGGTAAAGGGGATCTGCCAGTATCCCCTGGTTAAACCTAGTGTTGAGTAAAACGAGCAACGCCTAACCGATCAAGCAGCTCATCAATGCATGTAGACACACCGCTGAGCTTTCTATAAAGCTCCTTTCTGGTTATGGTCCTGGTAATCCACCCAGTACAGGATAATCCCGTTGGGCCTCAATTACATCCACGTTATTACCAGTTCATCATCCCGAACCACATTTTCTTTGTGTTTGGGCAAGCAATAAGGCTGCCATCTGGCAGTCCAGCGATGAATTGCCCCAGCACCAGCTGGTCAGAAACTTCTCAGATAGAAGCCACCTCCTGCAGGAGACGCTGTGCAAAGATCCGACTAAACTCCTGCAAAGTCAGCGTCGAGAACCACCGCCTGGGACGTTCTGCAGACCAGTCAACCCTATGAAGGACAGCCTTTTCCTCCCATCATACTCCAGCTGCACCAGAGCAGGGAGTTGTTGGGAAGTGAGTTTGGCCTCCCCTTTTAGCAGGGGAAGTAGTCGGGGTGCCCAATCCTTCTTTGGCCCCCATAGTCCTCTGCCGCTCTAAGGCCTTGGAGTCGTCCTAGGAGGTCCGAGATCTTCAGGATTGGAGATGCTGCTGGCGTGACTGAGCTTGGCAGCATGCTCCGCACCAATTTCCAATCCACCTCTTGACCCGTGGTCAGGGCTTCAAGTCTGTCCTTACTTTGCTGCTACGTCTTGAGGAGGGCTTCATGCTGGGTCTCCTGCAGGAGGGACAGGGTTATCCTGGGTTTCGGCACCACTTTAGCTATCAGGACACAGGAAGCAGGGTTTGGAGACGCAGAGCTTTCTTCTCCTATCAGCCACTCAGCTTCCAGGCCACCATCTTGCTTGTGACACTTGACCCCCAACACCCCCCGCCCCATGTCAGGCATAGTGAGGCAAAATTATTACATTACATATTACATCAGATTTATGACTATAAATATGACTATTTTCCCACCACCGTTCCATAGGAACACTCAGTAGACACGTTCACTGGCGGTTTAGGTAGTAAATTAAGTGTCTGTATGTGTGTTGTAGACCCCTGGCTCCAATCACCACCATCACCACTCTAAAGAAATCAGACTTCTTTTTCCACATTTATTATAAATGTATTTATGAGTAATTATGGGCATCTGTGGCTATGAAATCTGAGATATAGGCCAAGACATAACTCGGTATATCTGTGATTGTGGACAGAATATATTTTGTAACATTTATTTTGTTTTGTTACCAACAAACACGATTTACAACAAAACAAACAAAGGAATACGGCTAAAGTGCCAAAGGTTTGGTCATTACAACTTACACCCTTTGGAAGTGCAGCTGGTGCAGAAACATTTCTTTGGCATGAGGAGTAAATTTAATAAAGAGTGTGAAAAGAGAGTCAGTCATGATTCAGCACTTCCTGAAATATTTAAGAACACTCCGGCCAAAACGACAAACATAATCATTGCCTCGACTGCTGTAAACCTGCCGAGTCGCCTCCTACAGCAGTGCCACAACAGTTTCCAGGGCGGCATTTTCAGATCCGAAGACCAGGAAAACCTCTGTCTGATAAAGTGCCTTGAAGGTGGTTCTGAAAAACTACAACTGCTTTCGGGTGGAAGCTAGCAGGTGGGCCATTTAAAGAAGGAAGCCAGAGAGCTAACACTAGGCCATCGCAAGCACAGCACAGGTACTGCGTAGCCGCGTACCCTGCGCTGTAGCCTGTCTACATGTTGTGGTGATGTAACTTGACCAAGTTGAAGAGAGATTAATGAAGTGATAGTGCCAATGAAGTGATAGTTTTTAGAAACAATATCCGGTTGGTAAAGGCTGATAATCAAGGCTTCTATAGGGGTAAAAGTGGTTCTGTGCCAACCCTACCAGCACTGACCACTAGACAAAGAGTGTCCATTGCAGTACACTGAATAAAGCACATAAGGCATATAAGTAGCATAAGCAGCCATACAAGTCAGGGCAGTCTGATGCTAACGTGGCTTCAGATAATCAGTCTCCATTCACACTTGGCGAAAACCACACAGTACCAGTCTAAAGTTTAGAGACGGCTCCTCATAGCAGGTTCTCCTTCTGTGTATCTTAAAGCTTTACTGTTGAATGAAAGTGAAGACATCAAACTATAAACTAGCACTCATGGAATTATACAGTCCACCTTAAAAACCCTCCAGAATGGAGCTTTACAGGAGCTTTCTTAACCTGCAGTGGAGCTGATAGAACAAGGTTTATTACTAAGCAGGTTTGGAGCAATTCTATTGGTCGGTCCCTCATGAATATTCACTAAACTGAAAGGAGAACTAGAGCTTTTACACTGCGCAGAAAAAGAGATCAGAGTTTTTACACCACTAAATATATATTAGAGGTGGAGATATGGAGAAATATCATACTGTGGTACATCAAGAGTGTATGGAGCATATCAGGATATGGACTGGTTCAGTTGGAGCTGTTAAGTGTATAACTGTAGAGTCTTTAAGATCACCAACAACATCCATTTAGAGGGGTGTGTCTGAACTTTTGACTGGTACTGTATGTGCTCCCCCTAACACCGTAATGTCCCGTCATCAGCAGGTCAATGTCTAAACAGTATCCTTGAGTACATTCCAACTGTCAGTCGATAAAGCTGGAGAACTGTAAAGACATGTTTACGCTGAGGTCGTCAGGTGAAGTTCCCATGTTTACAATATGTCTGTCCACTCTAATGGACCCGTCGCTAATTGTTTGACAGCTTGGTTTACCCTGCTAACCTGGTACCGTGGTACTCGGCCCAGTGATACAACATACTTCAACATACTAAGTCTGTGAGGACCATCTGAACAGGCCACTTATCTCCCAGTGCCAGGAGGGGGCAGCGCTGAGTCAGAAAATCTTGAACCCTTTGAGGAGGGTCAGTGTGGGGGCCCTGCGCTTGCTCTGAGCTCTGGAGGATTTGACAGTCACCAGCTTGGCTGTCGCCGGGGTGGGCAGCTCCTTATAGCAGGGCAGGAGCGGAGGGGCGGCTGAAAGGCTGATGGCGGGTCTGTCTTCACTGATGAAGAGCGGCCGGACCGGCATGCTCCTCTCCGTCTCGCGCCGGACCTCACGAACCGCTTCATGGAAAACGTGCTGAACAGAGGAGAAATCCAGACAAGCGGACACCTCGAAGAACAGACAGCTGAACCGGGCGGCCAGAGACGCTCCATCAGATTTACTGACCTGTCTGAGAGAGAGAGAGAGAGAGAGAGAGAGAGAGAGAGTGAGGGGAGAGAGAAAGAGAAAGAGAGAGAGAGAGAGGAGAGTTAAACAGAGAGTGAGGGAGAGAGAGGAGAGAGAGTGACAACAGGAAGAGAGACAGGGACGGGGAGAAGATGAGAATGGATGAATGACAACGATGAGAGAGAGAGGAGCGAGAAAGAGAAAGAG
>CM067489.1:1622472-1633260 GCA_034552555.1 Semaprochilodus insignis
ACCAATCAGAACCCACTGCTCTCATCGGGAGGTGTGGCTTAAAGACACAGGCAGGCAGACCCCAAATGATGAACTCTGAAAATGATCATAATAGGCCCCCTTAACGTTACTGCTGCATTTACAGGACAGAAGGCTGTTGCGTGCTTTAGCGGTTGTGCCAATGGAACGTGCAGGTACATATATGCTGCTTACAATTTCAGCACCCTGACTTAAAGGACCTTCCTGCTTCCCTGGGCATGTACCTGTATCTCTCCATGTCCACTTTGTTGCCCAGCAGAATGATGGGAGCCTCAGGCTGCAGGCCTTTGGTGTACAGGGTGATAGACTCCAGATACTGCTGGCACACCTCGAAGCTGTATCGGTTATCGATGCTGTAGACGACGAGAAAGGCGCTCGCCCAACCCAAGTAGCGCTCACAGTTTACTGGCCCATCCTGATAGCACACAAACAAACACAGACAGGATCAATATCAATGCCAAGTCCAAGCAGAAACACCATGAGACGTTTACAGGAGAAGACAAGAACATTCTTAAATTCTGGAGCATTTATATTAGAGATTTCTATTTGGAACATTTCTATTTTCAGTTCTGGGCCAATTCCCAGAATTCCCAATTTAAGGCCAATTTCCCTCAGTCCTGTTTACTGGGTTTATTTCTACCAGCACTTATATAGTGAAGGTGGAACTAGTCCTTGTTTACATTGCATTCATGCTCAGTTCTGGAAAGGCCCTGGAGTCAGCCTAATGCCGATGACCAAGCAAGGTAGACGTAGCAAGGCTCAAAGCGAACTGACAGCATGAACAGTCCACGTGTGAGGCAAGGCTGTGGCCAAATACAGCCCTACATAAAGCCCTATGGGTTGTGTAGAAATGCCATGGTAACAGTGGTAATTCTGGGCATGCAAAATGGCCTTTCTGTCAAGACTGCCGAAGCACTGGACGCATAGAGTTGAAAAAAATTCGAAACCATTGTTCACACCAGCGGTCAGCGACTCCAAGCCCAATTCAGTTATTCAGCACGTCTCAGTGCTCCACCGTTACTACACAGGAGATCACGTGTGGCTTGAAATGTACACAGAGAAAGGCAGGCAGTCTTTTAGATACACAGATAAATGCTAACGTTCAGGGCACATGACAGGCCTTATCGCTGTACATGGATCCTCTGCTACCCATCTAACTGACCCTACAGCCACGATTCCAGACATTCAGCGAGCAGTGATGCCCTCCAAGAGTCATCCTGTTAGTGCAGCACCATTGGCAGACGGCTGCACCACGCAGGACTACATGCACACAGACCGTTACGATGACTGTCCTTAACACCACGTCACCGTCACCAAAGACTGCAATGGTGTCGTGCCAGACTGTCATGGAGTGACTCAGAACGGCAGCGGGTCATCTTCAGTGACGAGTCCCGCTTTTGTCTTGGTGGAGACGACCAACGAATCTGTGTGTGGAGGCACCGTGGTCAGCGCTAAGATGAACGGTTTGTTGTCACACGTCACACGTCCAGAAGACCTGGTGTCACTCCACCTCCACCCCTACCGCACCATCTGCAGGAACTGTGTGAGGATATTCAAGCTGCATGGGATGGATTATCACAGGACACCATTAGGAACCTCTACAACTCCATGCCGAGACGTCTGGCGTGTTGTGTTAGTTGGCCCGACGCCATACTGAGAGACAGACTTCTGTATGTGTAGCTCAATAAATATTGATCATATCAGTCTAAATTGATCATCAGTTATTGTTCCTGGTAACCTTTATCTTCCTTCCCAACAGCACTGCAATCCCAAATCTTGTTACGTAGTGTAATCATGATAGTCCTAAATGAATTACAGGGAGAAAAGGCCACTAAGCCGTAATGTTCATCTCTCGTGCTAAGAACTCATAGCGGAGAAATGCTGCTCCAGCGTGTCTGTTTCACATAAAACACAATCAGAGCGCTGCGGATAATTACCTGGTCAGCCGTGTCCATCACTTTGACCAGAACTGGCTGCTGGTCCACGATCTCCTCTGAAGAGTAAGTGTCCTCTACAACACAGAATGCGAAAAACACATTTTCATTCCAGGAAAATCCACAACACATTTCCATTAGACTTATTGACATACTCCTTTACTTTCGGCATCGAAGCTCTGACCATCCATTCTCACCACATCAGTTGCGTAACGGACTACATGCTCTTAGGATTAAAAAGGGAATTTTCTCTGCAATCCATCTGCCTACCATATGACTAATGACCTAAAATTTTACAGTTTGAGTGAGACGACAGCGTGATATACTGTAACTGCAGCTTATTAACCATTTCAAAACACTTATGAACGAAAGGGCCGCTCCCCGCTCACGATCATGCCAAGCTCTCAAAATCACACTGAGCTGATTTCCTGCTGCTTTAATCGGCCTAATTTATCTTCGGACGTGGACTCATAAACGAGCAAAGGGCAACACACTGGACAAACACTGGGTGCAACTCACCAAGGTTTGGGTCATATTCACTAATGAACCTCTTTGTCAGGAACTTCACAGTCAGAGCTGCAAAAACGAAGGGGAAACAAACGTCCAGTCACTACAAGCATGAAGTTACAGTCAGTTTACAACATGAGGTCTCTGTGGGACCATGGGAAGAGCATTTCCCCAAAACCATTCTCATGAAATATGACATCTGAGTAGGCACTTCCGTCCCCTGAGACTTAGGCCCAATCCCATTTCTTATTTTCACCCCTACCCTTTGTTTTCGAGTGTAACCTTCCCCCCCTTGAAACTGAGTTACAGGGGGTAGTGGTTGAAATCTTCCCCCCTATGAAATGGGACAACCCTTCAAGAACCGGATAGGTCATCAGGTGTCGTCAGCGGCTTTTATGTAAACAGACGAAAAGTACGGACTTCAGTTCTACACATCAGTCAATCTAACAAGTCACCCAATAAACAAGAGCACAAATAAAAAACTACATGACTTCATTAACAGGCTGCTAGCGGTGCTCTGTAGGCGACCCTGCCAGTCTGCAGTGACAGCAGAGGAGCGTGGAGTTCAGCTCCTCACATCATATGCCTTCAAAGAGGGGGGGGGCAATTATTTATTATCGCCACCAAGAATGCTTTAGTGATATGAAGCTGAACTTAGCTCTTTAATCGCCAGCTTGATCATTGAATTTCCCCGTTCCACCTTAAATGGTGCAGCAACCTCAGGTACCAGAACGTAACTGCTGCACCATTTAAGGTGGAACTCGAAATTTTCTCATAACACTCAGTTTGGAGTGTGCCTCTGAAAAATCTCTGTTTGAAGGGCCATGTAGCCCTAACACTTCGCCCCATCCCGCAAAACGGAGGGGTAAGGCTAAGTGTTAGGGGCAAGGGGTGAAATGGGATTGGGCCTTACACACTGTTGGTTAGACTCAGAACTGAGTTTAAGTCTCTTCTCTAGGCCTCAAGTGCCTATAGACATGCTGCATCCTCCTACAGTGTGAGACATTTCAGCTGTACGTATATCTGCTCCCAGGATGCCATCATACGTCTGCTTCATTTAACTTCCCACATTGCTTTTACTGTGACAGTACAAGGAATAAACAGGGTAGTCACGTGTTTCTATGACTTAGCAAAGTGTGGGAACTAAATAGTTAAGCTGTGGCCATGACTTAGTAAGGCATAAGAACCAGATAGTTAAGTTGTTCCTATGACTTAGGACAGCATGGAAACTAAATAGTTAAGCTGTGGCTAAGGTTTGGTACGGCATGAGAACGAGATAGTTAAGTTGTTCCTACAACTTAGTAAAGTGTGGGAGCTAAATAGTTAAGTTGTGGCTATGACTTAGTAAAGAGTGGGAACCAGATAGTTAAGTTGTTCCTATGACTTAGGAAAGCACGGGAACCTATTAGTTAAGATGTGGCTATGATGTAAGGCATGGGAACAAGATAAGTAAGTTCTTCCTGTGAATTAGTAAAGTGTGAGAACAAAATAGTTAAGTTGTGGCTATGACTTAGGAACAACCTAACTATCTTATTCCCATGCCTTGCTAATCTTAGCCGTAGCTTAAATATTTAGTTCCCATGTTTTCCAAAATCATCGGAACAACTGAGCTATCTTGTCATGAGAACTAAATAGTTAAACTGTGGCTAAGATTTTGTTCAGTAGTTCCTACGACTTAGGAAATTGTGGGAACTAAATAATTAAGTTGTGGCTATGACTTAGTAAGTTGTGGGAACAAGATAGTTAAGTTGTTCCTATGACCTAGGAAAGCATGGGAACTAAATAGTTAAGCTGTGGCTAAGATTCAGTAAGGCATAGAAATGAGATAGTCAGGCTGTTCCTATGACTTTGTAAAGTGTGGGAACTAAATAGTTAAGTTGTGGCTATGAGGCATGGAGAATAATCCTAATGAATTTCCACAACTACGGAGTGGTTACCACTTAGTATGGTGTGGGAACAAGATAATTAAGGTGTGACAGTTAAGTTGTGACCACAACTTAGTAATGAGTGTGAATGAGATAATTAAGGTTTGGTAGTTACATCATGGCCACAGTAAGTTGAGTTACCAAGACATTTAAGTCGTGGCCACATAAACAGGTTCTCAAACTTGGAAGTATCCGTATTTCCCTGCAACATTCCCACTTTTACTTTTTTTGTTGGAGCAGGAAAAACGCCTAAATGTGTGCAGGGCAGAGGGTTCTCCAGGACCAGGGATGAGAACCACGACCCAATCAGCCCTAAGAACAGAGTATTCAGACTACTGTAGACATCTTACCTGATTTGCCGGAACCCAGAGCTCCCAGTACGGCCACATTGCACTCCGCAGGCTCGTGCTCCGGCACCGTCACGATGTTGCACGTTCTAGCTTTCCCAAACATAAGAGCCATCCCGAGCTCGGCTCCTCTCCACCTATCTCCTGGATGCTCCGCAGGGTGGTCTTCGTGCTGCTTCCTCAGTCCCGCGGGGTCTTCTCTGATCTCTTCCCCTGAGCGCCATCTCACAGTCCAGGCTGCGCGCAGACGCTGTTTGGACAGGACTATCTGGCCGAACAGCTCATACTGAGGAATGTCCGAGCTCCGGGACAGACGAGAGGAGCTCGAAGTTCAGGGAAGTTGGTGTGTGGATGCTGAGGCTCATGTGGGCTTGGCTGTATGGAAGCCCCGCCTCCAAACTGAAGACTTTTTTTCCTACTTATGGGATTTAAAGGGGAACTTCACCGACGTTTCAGATTTGCTCTATAATTAAAGGGTTGAGATGGAAACAGTTCATTCAGAGTGGGTTTGGTGTGAAACACTCCGTTCTAGAGAAACTTATTGCGTCAGAACTGTTCACAGTGGTGGTGAATGGAACCAGACGTCCACCTCTAAAAGCTCCCTCATAGAAAGTCATTGCACTAAATGGTTATTAATATGCTGCCTTAAATGTTTTTGTCATAGTTTTTTGAGAAGGTTTTGAGCTGAAACATTTTGTAAAGTACATGTTTTGTTTTAGGTGCTACATAAAATGGCTATATTTGTGTTGTAGCCGTTTAGCTTTAACCTCCCTTAAATGTTATGAATCCCCCAAATTAATGTACAATACTAGTTCAATCATTTACAGTTTATTTTCATTCATTTGTCCTTCAGGCACATGCCAAATTCACAGTTCATTATAATAGCAGGAGTAACCTGGCAAAAGTGCTGCTGCGCTAATGCTAACCTTTGCTGTGATCACATAACATGACATAACATAAAAGTTGAACACCTTGCGAGTTGTAAGCCAATCATATCAGACATGGGGGAGGGGCTATGGTTTGACCTGTTCTATCTATCTATCTATCTATCTATCTATCTATCTATCTATCTATCTATCTATTATTCTGCCTGTTTGTCTATCTATCTATCTATCTATCTATCTACCTATCTATCTATCTATCTATCTGTCTGTCATTCCGTCCGTCCGTCCGTCCGTCCGTCCGTCCCTCCGTCCGTCCGTCCGTCCATCTATCTATCTATCTATCTATCTAGAATGGGTAGGATAAACTGTTAGAACACGTGCTAGTATACGGGCTATGGTAGTCATATCACTTTGTGGTTTATCAGCCTTCTTTAAGAATGACCAGAGGAAGTGAAAACCACTAGTAGTCTGGACATGTTCAGCAGTGAAGCCTGAGTGGAGGTCAGCTCGTAGGGCTACCGCACTGGCAAAGTGTTTTAAGAAGGCTGCCGGTCTAATAACATCTGTTGTAAAGGGCGCTATGTGAATAAATGTTGACTGACTGACCGAATTATGACACAACCTTAGGCGGTCTACTTACAGGACGGGTATGACAGTTGGTCTGAATACAAGCATTGGTTATCCACCACAACACATCCGAGCATTCCTCCTGGAAGACTCTTTACTCCTGGGTCACTAATTAGGTCGATCACAGTGTCACAACATATCAAATGACCCCAAGAAGGAAAGTTTTATTTTGAGCGAGCACGTGTGGCAAGACAATCGATAGGCTATATTGAGCCCTTGCCATTGTTGTGGCTCCAAGCCTAAGCTCTGCGATGTGTGAGTATCAGATTTACATGCTCTGAAATCCTACCAAGAACAAAAGGTGATAAATCAAGAGGGGAATGGCTGCCCCCTGTACTGTCCTTCTCCACACTCTCGTTCAGCTGTCTCTGTTACCGCCGCAGCATTCTGTATGACACCGCTGCCACGCTGTTTGCTTCTATGTATAGCCAGCTCTATCCCTGTAGCTGTTAATGGAAAGGCAAACAGTGGACACTCCGGCTGTGCAGCAGCCCAGTTAGTGCTGTCACTATCAGGAGACGTCGTAGCCATGAAGTTCCAGGTGCTCTGAATTCCTTCTAAGATTTCCTGTTTGGGGCAAACTCAGATGAAAATCACTGGTAGTTACCTGATGGAGCCCAGCAGCTGTGCTGGCTCAGGATATGAAGCTGCGAAGGTCTGCCAAGGTCTGGTGGTGGAGAACCCTTCAGTCAGAGTGAGGATAGAAGGGAGCGTTTTCACAGTGGACAAAGCGCTCTTGACAGACAACTGCGACTACTTCCGGGCTCTTTTCCAGTCGGGAATGAAGGAATGCCAGCAGGAGGAGATTCATATCCAGGTGGTGAGTGCTTGCGGTTTTCTGACTGCACTCCAGGTGATACGCGGCGAGAGACCTGTTCTGGGGGATGATGACATCTTTAGAGCCATAGAGTGCGCCGCCTTCCTTCAGGTACAGCCTCTAGTCAGACATCTCATAAACATCGTCAATTCCGATAACTGCCTTCTCATGTATCACACAGCTGCTACTTACGGCTTACTGGAACTCTTTAAGAGCGCAGCCTTGTTTATTCGTGACATGTACCAAGACTTGAAGGAGCATCTGAGGTGTTTGCCGCAGGAACTGATTGATTACGTTGAATCACTCGTTCCTAGCACATTCGTTATGGTTGGCACACATTCTCCCAGCGTCAAGCTCCTTCAGGACTTCATGAGGACCGTTTGTTATCTCGATGAGGATGAGAAAGACTGGAAAGTTCTCACCCACCTTCCGCTTGATGCTAGCACCACCATGGCTGGGGTTGCGGTTCTGGATAACAAGCTCTACATTGTTGGCGGCGTGTCCAACATTAGCAACAAAGTCGTAGACTTCGGCTTCTGCTATGATGTGGGCTCAGATACCTGGAGCACGTTTTCCAGTCCCCAGCAGCTTCGCTATAACTGTACCCTGGTAGGACATGAAGGTGCCCTCTATGTGCTCGGAGGCGAGTACGAAAGAACCACCATGTCGTCGGTCGAAAGGTATAACGTCTCCACAGACACGTGGAGCTTTGCCGCCCATCTTCCAAGACCTGTTTCTGCGGTAGCTTGCACCAAGAGCATGGGTAGGATGTTCATCTGCCTCTGGAAACCTAAAGATGCTACGGAGATCTACGAATACCTGCCAGTCAAGGACGAGTGGATTCTAGTGACCACCCTAATAAGACACCAAAGTTATGGACACTGCATGGTAGCCCACAAGGACAACTTGTATGTGATGAGGAACGGGCCGTGTGACGACTTCTTGAGATGCATGATGGACTCTTACAACCTGACCACTGGTCAGTGGACAGCCATGTCCGGGCAGTACGAGAACAGCAAAGGGGCTTTATTTACAGCAGTGGTGAGGGGCGACTCAGTTTTTACGGTGAACCGCAGAGCGACGGTGGAGTATTCCATCGAGGACGACAAATGGAGGACGAGAAAAGAGATGACGGGGTTTCCAAGAATTGGCTCCATGTGGACTTTTCTCCTGAGACTGCCAAAGAAAAGCAAAGAGCCTCTGGGAAAACCAGATTTGACCAGTGGCCAACATGCTGAAGTCCCTTCTGACCTCCTTCCAAGCTCCTCTGTAGAATGCTATGATTGACTCCCATAAATATAACCAGACTTTGAAATAAGTGATTATTTATTGACTCGGTGACTCAGGTCAGGCGCTATTCTTTTCACTATAGTACTGAATTAGATCCATGTCAGCTATATCTAGTTTCGCTTGCGCTTATATTTTCATCCTAATAAAGCTTTGATGGCATTAACGAACCTTAAATCAATCAAATCGCCTTTGAACACAGTTTAATTTCGGTTCACAGTAGCAGAAAATGCAGTTACAGGCTATTTTGGACCTCCCAAAATATTAAACTGCTGTGGTAGTAATACAAAACAGGAAGCAAGCATCATAACAATTGAAAAGATAAGCTGCCCGGATAAATAATGAGTCCTCTCTGTGAGGTTCTGGAGTTGTTTTAGTTATGTGGAAATGGGTTCTTTGGCTGAGGTGTCAGTAAATCTGTTACAAGTGCCTACACTGAGCTGCTTTTGCTCATCATCTTACCAAGAAACATTACATTCCTATTCCGGTATTCCAAGATGACAGTTCTCGCCTTCACAGGGCTGGAAATGTGATTGATTGGCATGATGAACATTCACGGGCATTCACACATCTGGACTGGCCGGCAAAATCCCCAGATTTGGAACAACCACTACCTGGAACAACCAGTAAAACTCCAGGGAAGGCATCCACCAAAACCGACCAATTCTTTGATCTAAGAGTGTCTGAACATTGATGTGGCCTGCATCCAGAAACCTGTCCAGTCCATGCCAAACCCAATCACAGCTGTTGTTGGTGCTGGTGTAGGTGTTACACACTATTACGTATGTTTCAGTCACAGGGGACTCGTTTTTTGTCCGGTGAGCTGACCAACCAAGGAATGGTCACTAAAAAAGGGGCTATGGTAATTACAACTGACAAAAATGAACCATATTCCAAAAGGAGCAACTTGTAAGATGTCGCAACCTGTCAAAATTCATACTCCAAACAATAGGGGGCAGTATATCACCAGAAAGTTGTCCACCCCTTTCGTAAGAAACAAGGAAATGCACAGTCCCACCTCCTCAATCTTCATCCCTGTACTCGCCAAGACCGTCTCCAGCTGTGGAAAGCAACACCAATGTTAACTCTTGTTTTACTGTGCCAAGAGTTTCACCCATTGTTGCGTTTACTGTTCCTTTAATTGGCTACTTGCTACTCTAACCGGGAGCAACACCTTTAACATGACTGATAAAAGGTTAGAATACGCCGTCGGGGCAGCAGAGCTACTTCTTCATCCTCTCATGTTGGACTGATTCCACTCCTACAGCACTACAGTGACTCACTATCACCTCTTCAGGTACAAAGTGGTCTTACAAGACAGGATGCAGCATGCAAACTTCAGTAGATACAGTATCTCTGCAACATCCTACGTAGCTGTCTTTGACACACCGTCAAAACTGCTATTTCTTCACGTTCTGCTGATCATTTTAGATCATTCTGGAATGCCTTCAACAAAAAACAAATCTTACATATTGCACCTTTAATCCAAAAGATCTAAAAGAAGACTGTCATATAGCCTACTATAAGCATGTGTATGTTGTTTTCATGGCTACGAAGGAAGACTGTGCCAAGAGCCAATCATTTTCCTGTATCCCTGTCCACTACAAATCTCATAACCATCCGTGCCAGAGGAATGAGGTCATGAAAGGCCAGCCAGTTACAACAGACTGCAAGGAAAGGAAAGATGTCCGAAAAGAAATCCAATCGCTGCAATTATTCTCAAGGCTAGGCCTCAAACACACACATTCCTGTGTTCATCGTAACCCCTGAAGTGAGTTCAGTCATTACATCGTTAGCACCGCGACATAACTAATCAAGCCGCAAACGAAAACACTCTTTCTCCAGAGGCCAAACGTCCCATTCTTTGTCTGTCAACTGTCTTTGTCGAGTCTACATTCCATAAGACTCTTGTCTTTTAAACATTCTATAAGTACACAACCATATAAGACGTCCTTGTAAATATCACAAACATGACGAACGAGGAGCACGGCTGAACTTGCTGACAGCTTGCTGACCTTCTACGGCGAGACTGCTCTGCTCTGGAGGTGGAGAACGAGGAGACACAGCAGCCATTGTTTAGATTGACTTTAATCTTCCATTATCAGCCAAATATTCCTTGGCGAACAGCCCATTAGTTAATTGCTATCCTTCATCTTAAGATGTAAGTGATTAGACGGGTTATTCGAGGACATTTCATCAGGAATGAGGACAGTCCACTTGAAAGAGCATACATACATAACCCTTAGAGTTGCAAATGGAATGTAGTAAAATGTGGTAATAGATGAACAGTTTGTTGTCACGCATCACACATCCAGAAGGCCTGGTGGCACTCCACCTCCACCCCTACCACACCATCTGCAGGAACTGTGTGAGGATATTCAACCTGCATGGGATGGATCATCACAGGACACCATTAGGAACCTCTACAGCTCCATGCCGAGA
>CM067489.1:1642344-1657686 GCA_034552555.1 Semaprochilodus insignis
TGAAGCCGGCTTCATATTGGCCAACCTTTTGTTCTAATTGTCCCATTCCACCTTAAATGGTGCTGCATTTAGGCCACATTCAGGCACCCCAGCTTGTGGTTCCAGTTTTCTCATTCCACCTTAAATGCTGCTGCAGTTAGGCCACATTCAGACACCCCAGCTTCTTGTCCTAGATTTCTTGTTCCACCTTAAATGGTGTTGCAGTTAAGCTACATTGAGGCACCTCAGCTTCTTATTCCAAGTTTTCTGTTCCACCTTAAATGGTGCCACAGTTAAGCTACATTCAGGCACCTCAGCTTGTTCTAGTTTCTCCAGTTCCATCTGAAATGGTGGCATCCAGGCTGTTCAGGCTAACTGCTGCACCATTTAAGGTGGAAGGGGAGGTTTGAACAAGAAGCTGCATCTGAATGTAATTGCTGCACCATTTAAGGTGGAACAGGAAAATTCCAAACAGAAGCTGAGGTGCCTGAACGTAACTGCTTCACCCTTTAAGGTGGAACAGGAAAATTCCAAACAGAAGTCGAGGTGCCTGAATGTAACTCCGGCACCATTTAAGGTGGAAGGGGGATGTTTGAAAAAGAAGCCGAGGCACCTGTGCTGCACCATTTAAGGTGGAACAGGAAAATTAGAACAGAAGCTGAGGTGCCTAATTGTAACCCTTAAATCAATTAAGGTGGAAGGGGGATGTTTGAAAAAGAAGCTGAGGCACTTGTGCTGCACCATTTAAGGTGGAACAAGAACATTCAAAAGAAAAGCTAAGGTGCCAGAATGTAACAGCTGCACCATTTAAGGTGGAACGGATAAATCTGAACAAGAAGCTGAGGTGCCAGAATGTAACAGCTGCACCATTTAAGGTGGAACGGATAAATCTGAACAAGAAGCTGACTTCACGGAGAGTGGAAGGGCATTTAAGGATGCTGCTGTGTTTCTGCTGGACAGGTGGAGAACATAACTTATTTTGCTGTTTTATTGAACCAGTATGTCCTTCCTGTTTGCTAACGTTTGTGATCGCAACTGGTTAATATCACAGCAACAACTGTAGCAACACTTTGCTAACCCACAACATTAGTTGCGTTACTTGCGGAGTTGTTGTTGAGCTGTGACATTACATCGTTATATTCGCTGATTTGCTAGGCAAATTCAGTCCTGCAGAACTAACTGGATGAGAATCCGTGCATTCTTAAAGATCCTGATCTTTTATGGCCGTTTAGACTCTGCATCTTGGTTTATACAGGGTTTTATGGTCAAGAAAATCCTAAAAAACAAGTTTCCTAGTCCACTGTCGTTGGCCTTGGGAATACAGGTCCAGGAATTGTGAGGGTTCTTCTGAAGAAGCACTGAACGAAGAGGTGTATTTGTTTTGTTCAAATATCAACAGACGTTCTCCAGAATCACTTAGTGCGCATTAAGTGGTTGAGATGTAAACAAGCTTGTTCAGAGTGGTTTGGTGTGAAGTGTGTGTTCTACAGAAGCCTCCTGAGTCAGACCTGTTCATACACTGCAAGAAATGATATCTCATCTTCATAACTGTAGTTTAAACATCTCTTGTTCAGATTGCAAGCTGCAGGCTCACTATTGGTAACTAAAATGAATAAAGTTACAGCAGGGGGCGGAGCCTTTTCATACAAAGCCCCCCAGCTTCCAGTCGGTGTTCGGGACTTCCCCAATCTTCAGGTCTAGGCTTAAAACCTATCTGCTCAGTCGAGCCTTTGGTAATTACTTTCCCTGCTAACTGCAAACAACGATCCTGCTGTTTAATCACAGACCAATCAGACATTTCTTCCTCTGCCTCACAAACACTCAACACTCCTCCTAAATCACTCAACACTCCTCCTAAATCACTTAACACTTCTACTAAAACACTCAACACTTCTACTAAAACACTCAACACTCCTCCAAAATCACTCAACACTTCTACTAAAACACTCAACACTCCTCCAAAATCACTCAACACTTCTACTAAAACACTCAACACTCCTCCAAAATCACTCAACACTTCTCCTAAAACACTTAACACTTCTACTAAAACACTCAACACTCCTCCTACTCTCACTAATAGATTATCATCCCAGTCTTCCATCTGCAATCAGTAATCAGTAATAGTCAATATTACCTATAATTATAAACTCTGATCCTTTCTGTGTTTGTTGCTATGCGGGGTCGACCTGAAGAGGACGGGTTCCCCTTTTGAGTCTTGGTTCCTCTCGAGGGTTCTTCCTCGTGCCCTGAGGGAGTTTTTCCTTGGCTTGCTCATTGGGGGCTTGGACCCGGATTCTCTGTAAAACTGCTTTGTGACAACATCTGTTGTAAAAAGCACTACATAAATATTGTGGGAATATTATAAGATATTTGAGCTTATTCTAATGTTTTTTGCTTATTTAAAGTCGTTATATAAAGTAATAGTATCGCACTATATTGGTATAGCCAAATGATCTGCCAATACTGTACAGTGGGACAACTGTACTTACTAAAATGACTTAAAAACAACCTAGAAATATGTTAAATAATCTTAAACAAGCTAAACAGTTGAGAAATTTGAAATATTAGATTTCTTAACTCGCATTTTACTTGGTGGTAATAGGAACCAGACATCTAAAGAGTCGAATGCCTTTAAAAGCTCCCTCACGGAACTGCTTTTGAATCCACAGATGGTGTTTTGTGCTAACATTTTGACCTAAGCACTTTTTAAAAAATCCATTCAAGGCTAAGAGCATCATGTTCGATGAAATTGAAGACTTATTAACACTTCCTATGAATTCTGTATTCATAACACGCTATAAATGCACTTATAAGGCATTATATAGCATACATAAGACCTTATAATACTTGGTACAAGCTTGTTTAATGTATATTAAGTAGTTATATGACATGCATAATGCTTAACAATGCAACAGCATGCAACTTTATAATGTCAGGTTTCATAACAGCTTATAACATCTGCCCATAAGAACCCTGTAGACACTAATGCTGTAATTCACCATGTAATGCAAGACTTCATAGAGGTTTATGCCAGGTTATTACATGCATCATTTTTAACATAATTTAAATGTTGAATAAATGTCATTCTAAAGTATATTACACCTTATAGAGCATTATAAGTGGTCTTTACAGGCTCTATGTGAAGTGAGATTGTCTAACTGGTTATACAGGACATACAGTGTGAATACGCTGCTCTGCTCTAAGCTGGTTTAAAGCCAAAGCCAACCTAGTACAACATTCATGCTTATAATGCTCTTATGAACAGACATTATAATGCATTATGAAGCCTGACATTATAAAGTTGCATACTCTAGTTTTAGAAAGTGTTGTGCGTGTAATTATAACTAGTTAGTAATTATACAAGCTTATGCCTGCTATCAGAAAGCATTATGTATGCCTTATAATGCCTTATAAAGGCATGTAGATAGATTATGAATATAGGATACATAGTAAGTGTTAACGAAGACATTTTTTCAGGTTTATGACTATTTTACCATCATCATCAGCATTCAGCAACTCAGAAGACACATGTAGGTTCACTGGTGGTTCAGATAGTATGTAAAATGTCTGTATGTGTGTTGTAGACATGGAGAACCCTGGTTCCCATCACCACCACTGTAGAGAACATCAAAGTTTCTCTACAATGAGCCATTCCACATCCAACCGCTCTCAGACATCTCAGTAAATATGGCAGTATGGAATATGGAAGCCAGATTGATGCTGCTGCAACAGTATGGCCACAGGACGTTAGTACAGCTGTTAATATGCTATATTAATATGCTGGTTTTGCCCCCCAGCCCGACTCATCTCCGCAGCTCCGTGATGCAGAGCTAATAAACAGCAGGTTGTGGAAACTTTAGGAGGATATGGTGTCTATTTATACTGTGCTATTCTTTCCCTTTCGTCATGACTAGAATCAGATTAGCGTAGCTGGAACCAGATGTTTTGTCCATACAGAGGAGCCGTATTGAAATGCATGGCACAGGGAGAACCTAGCTACGTGAAAAAGACTAACCCTGGCAGCAGACTCACGTTATATAACTCATGTCGTCACTGCAGAAAAATGTATCGCGCTGGCTTCCGCACTTTCTGTAGCATTACATTTAAAGACCCAGAAATCCAGTGAGGTCAACAAGGGGACCCGGTGTTCCTGAGATTCCGGTGCATATCTAGCAGTGGGCAAATATTTGCTAGAGGCTTTAACAGTTGAAGGGGCCATGTTCTGTACTGTTCTGGTATTTGCTTGTTTTCTTTTCCCCATTTATCGCATTTGCGTCTGTACCAAAAGGAATTTTGCCTATTTATGTACCAAGAATAGGCAGAATTCCTTTTTTTAACATGACGGCTTTTTAACCTTTCTTTATTTTTAAAGGTGCCATAGACCAGAAAACTGTGTGTACATTCCCATAGCTGAATAAGGACTGTTCAGTCCATAGAACTGACATACCGTGAACCTCAAACACTGTTCCTCCTTAAAATCCGAATCCTGCATTTCCAAAAGAGGTACAATAAAACGGGACATTCCAAAATCCTAAATCTACAGTGTCTTCACCATACATGTATAATAATGCTGCTGCACTACCTCAACACTACTGCCTCCACCTCAACACTGCTGCATCTACCTCAACACAACTGCATCTACCTCAACACTACTGCCTCTACCTCAACAGTACCGCCTCCACCTCAACACTACTGCATCTACCTCAACACTACTGCCTCTACTCTCAACACGACTGCATCTACCTCAACACTACTGCCTCCACCTCAACACTGCTGCATCTACCTCAACACAACTGCCTCTACCTCAACACTACTGCCTCCACCTCAACACTGCTGCTCTACCTCAACACAACTGCCTCTACCTCAACACTACCGCCTCCACCTCAACACTGCTGCATCTACCTCAACACTACTGCCTCTACTCTCAACATGACTGCATCTACCTCAACACTACTGCCTCCACCTCAACACTACTGCCTCCACCTCAACATTACTGCATCTACCTCAACACTACTGCCTCCACCTCAACACTACTGCCTCTACCTCAACACTACCGCCTCCACGTCAACACTACTGCATCTACCTCAACACTACTGCCTCTACCTCAACACTACTGCATCTACCTCAACATGACTGCCTCTACCTCAACACTATTGCCTTACTGTTTGTAAATAATGTATAAACTGTATATTATTTGTAGCTTGTTTGTTTCTTGTATATTGTGTATGTGAAGATTGTATATTGTTATTGTCTGTATTTATTGTGTTTATGTGGAGTCATTGTGTATATTGTTACAGTACTAGAGAGACACAAACTGCTGAAACCAAATTCCTTGTGTGTGTCAACATACTTGGCCAATAAACCTGATTCTGATTTACACCCCCGACATTTACATACAACCACAATGGAGCAACAGCAACCGAAATGGTGGACTATGTGGAGAAAACTAGTGTTCCAGGCTGGGAAGGGGATGTCGGCACTTCTCATACCCTTCCCAAGGAAGCCGACTGTCAGCGGTACATGGTTGATGCTCATCTTTAAACCAGGCTGAAGTTGTTTCCTATTCACCATCTCTTTCCTACCACTTTAAACACACAAGGTGACTCACGTTTTGTCTGGGGAGCTTATATAGGCTGTTTGAACTGGGAGTGGGGGAGAGGTTTAAAGGGGCTATATCATAGAAAACACAAATCCGTTTCGTTTTTGTATGATATGGGCCCTTAAACCCTTCTTAAACATCACTTTGGGAATAAGTTGTATTATCACACACATTTTTTTTTATGTTTGCATAATTGACCAAGGCCTAAAAAAAGGCTGCAGACATTTTAGGACCACAGTGGCAGGAAGCCACAGAGGATACCCAGTGGGACTTGTGGGAAAGGATGTTGCATAAGCTAAAAAAAGTTCACAGAGATATTCTGGGTAATGGAGTTCGGACCTTTGAAGTGTGTGCAGTGCTCTGGAACATTGTAAGCACTCGACCGGATCAAAGCATGCATGAAATCTCCTACGCTGGGGCTCAGATAGCATACTTCCCTGCTGTACTCGCTGCTGTTAGAGCAAGTCGTGTGGTAGACGTAGCTGTCTTTTAAAGGACCTATATAAGAGTTTGCTGTAATATGTAAACACTAGACCATGCGGTCTATATACTTACCATATACCACTGACCATATAGGACACTCTGTAGTTGTACAGTTCCAGACTGTAGTCCATCTGTTTCTCTGTATACTGTATTACCCTGTTCTTCAGTGGTCAGGACCCCCACAGGACCACCACAGAGCAGGTATTATGTGGGTGGTGGATCATTCTCAGCACTGAAGTGACACTGACATGGTGGTGGTGTGTTAGTGTGTGTGGTGCTGGTGTGAGTGGATCAGACACAGCAGGGCTGCTGGACACCAACCAAAACTATCCAGCCAACAGCATCTTGTGGGCGGCGTCCTTGTGGGCGGCGTCCCTGTGGGTGGCGTCCTGTGGGCTGCGTCCTGTGGGCAGCGTCCTGTGCCCACTGATGAAGGCCTAGAGGATGACCAACACTGCACTGTGCAGCAGCAGATGAGCTATCGTCTCTGACTGTACATCTACAAGGTGGACCAGCAAGGTAGGAGTGTCTAATAGAGTGGACAGTGAGTGGACACAGTGTTTAAACACTCCAGCAGCACTGCTGTGTCTGCGCCACACACTAACACACCACCATGCTGGACTGGCTGCAGTTATGGACTCTGCTGCCAAGAGGCTAAACTCTCCTGTAAGCTTGACACCACTGAATACGGTGCATACTGGCCGAGTTGAGTCACAGGATTATACTGCACTGGTGACAAAGTGGGATCAAGCACTGACCATGTTCAAGGGCGTCTAAGCCTGCATCTGAGCCTCAACTCAAATTTCGCTGCGCCCTCCTGACCACTAGCTCAGCTATTCCGGCCCCACTGACCTGCTCTAGACTGCGCTGGCCGGTCTTCTGCAGGGCGATGATGGCCGTGCGCAGTGGGTAGCCGCGCTCCGTCACTGCCTCCAGCAGCTGCTGCTCTTCAGGGCTGAGAGCGGAGAGTAGCTCCACTGAGGAGTCCTGGGGGACAGCGTGGGAACCCAGAGGCCGCGAGGGGGCCAGGGGCAGGCCTGAAAACTACAGGAGGAAAAATCAACAACAACAACGGAGCCTATAAAATCCAAATCCCCTGAGAGGAGAGGAAACTCTACACTGCTGCTGAGAAAATCAGCATGGGAGGAATACAACAACAATAATTACTAATAATACTATAATAATAATTAAAAAAGCAGCTTAACACAACAACACAACAGCAGTATAGTAATAATAAATAATGACTGTAATACTGAAGCGTAATACAAAATTAAATAAACAGGGAACAGGGAATTGTAGCCCAAAATATTCATATAAATATCTAAATATTATATTCATATTAAAAAGTTAATAGCTAATATTTAAATAGTTAATAGTTATTTTAGTTAAGAGTTAACAACATATTATTATTATTATTTTTTACTTTTATATTTCACAGATTTGCAGATGTATTGTTTAGAGAAACACATAATAATAATAATAATAGACCTGAATTGAAGTGTGATAAAAACACAACAAAACACAAAATATATTTAATATGTTTTAAATATACAATTTAAGTGTCACTGGATATGTTTCAAACACATTTAATTAGTTATTATTTATTACTTATAAGTGAACACATTTTTATTAGAATTATTGTTATATTTATTTTTTTATCCCAATATGATAAATACAGGAATGTTCTGTAAATTAACAAGTTTTAAATGATTATGCTTGTTATTCCCTGTAAAGAATGTGTCATTTAGAAAATCCACATGGTCCTTTACAGACCTTTGAACCAGCATTTAAAGTGGTGGGAGTAAACAGAGCCAGGAAAACAAACAAACAAACTAACAAACAAACAAATACAACAATACACCAGTCAATCAATCTTTGGTCATAGGCAGCCGTCTGTGGGAGATTTCTGTTGTTCCAACAATGGCCACATCCCAATCCGTGATTCATCCCAAATATCTTCACTTGTTAATAAAAGGACTTTTATTTCCCTTTAATCCCCTTTAATCCAACCCTGCACTCCGATACAGCACATAACATGCAGGTGATGTCATGGAAAGTGACAGTGGACAGCATTAGTTTATGCCATCAGCTCACGAGTGACCTTGAAACTCAGCACTGCTGAGAAAGACGTTTAGCTGCCCATTCCATGTGCTAATCCGAACAAACTTGTTGCAGCTTGGGGAGATTCCAGGAAAAGACTTTACACCGGATATTATTAGCCACTTCATCTTCAGGGACATTTGAGAAATGTAGACTGATAGTAAAAGTAGCTGTCATCAGTATGAATGACGCTGGCTGTGCAAAGACTCATTCAACACCATTAACCGTAAATAAACAGCTCCCTGGTCTAGTTTCAGGAAGAAATACACTCGGAATACAGAAACTTAGGGATCTTGGAGCTGCTCCGAGGCTGGTCATAGTGGGGACTAAAATACTCAGGACACAGCGCAGGCACTGAGGACAGCTTTAAAGGGGATTAGAATGAGGACAGAATCAGAGCGAACTGTTTACGTCAGCTAAGGCCTCCATTATATTATATATATATATATATATATATATATATGTATTTATATATACTTGTATCTACTCTCAGTGTCCGTCTTATCACCTCCACTGACCATATAGGACACTCTGTAGTTGTACAGGTCCAGACTGTAGTCTATCTGTTCTTCAATGGTCAGGACCCCCACAGGACCACCACACAGCAGGTGTTATGTGGGTGGTGGATCATTCTCAGAACTGCAGTGACACTGACGTGGTGGTGGTGGTGGTGGTGTGTTAGTGTGTGTGGTGCTGGTGTGAGTGGATCAGACACAGCAGTACTGCTGGAGTGTTTAAACACTGTGTCCACTCACTGTCCACTCTATTAGACACTCCTACCTTGCTGGTCCACCTTGTAGATGTGCAGTCAGAGACGATAGCTCATCTGCTGCTGCACAGTGCAGTGTTGGTCATCCTCTAGTCCTTCATCAGTGGTCACAGGATGCTGCCCCACAGGACACTGCCCACAGGATGCTGTCCACAGGACACTGCCCACAGGAGGCTGTTGTGCTGGACAGTTTTGGTTGGTAGACGATTCTCAGTCCAGCAGTGACAATGAGGTGTCCAGCAGCCCTGCTGTGTCTGACCCACTCACACCAGCACACAGGTCAATTTGAACCAGGAATAGTGTAAGCTGACTATTCCGATTTAGCTGACTATTCTGAGTACTATTCCGAGTACTATTCCGAGTATTGAGTAACAAAGACGGCAAGCATTTTTCTCAGGACCAGCTGGAACGGGAACTGAAGAAACGAGGAATGCTGTACCTCAGTGAGATATGAGGAGATGAGCTTTTCTTACCTGTGCAGTGCACGAGGAGAAGTGTTCCGACTGCCATATGTTCCGATGTGAGCCGCTATGGTCTGTGCTTTGGCTTCTCCTGAAGTTCCCTCCTGTGGGTTTGGAGTCTGAGAACAAGGTCTGCTGGAAGTTGACCTGCCTCTGAGCTGAGAGGCCACAGGTTGAAGGCAGGTTGAGGAAATTTGAGGAGCAGCGAGGGCGCAGGCGTGTTACGCCCGGCCCCTGTCTCATTAGGCCTGAAGCGCTGGATTTTGGTCCCTCGTTCTCTGGGAAGGAAGCTTCGTCGTTATCGGAATAGTTGTCGTCCTCCGAGTCTGAAATAGTGAATTTCACCCGACCTTTCATGGCCCGGTAGTGAGCCGCATTCAGGCTTCGGCTGCGGGGCCGAGGGTTCGGCTCCCAGAAGTCGCTGCTCCAGCGGCTCGCTAGCCTGCTCTCCTGAGGACTGCTGAACATCATCCAGTACGGAGGACAGGTTGGGGACATCCCGGATGGTGAATTGGGATGGGGTGTGCTGCTGTAGCCACCCTGCAGGCCCGTCAGAACCCAGTTCTCCAGGCTAAACACGTACTGCCAAAGCAAGAGACAAAAAGAGCTTTGTTATTGCTATAGCAACGCTACAATAAGTAGGGACTGTATGTGTTTAGCCTCTCAGGTTTTTGTCCACTAAGTAGTCCTGCGGTTTTTTGAGATATCAACACCATTCCAACTTGGGAATATTCAGTCTGATTGGGAATGGCTCGTTTGCATACAGCTTTTTGATCCGACTTATATCTAACCTTGTTAAATTCCACATTTTTCCCATTAAGAAGAAATGGGATGGAAAAGTGCATGCCTATCTACTGCACTTCTGCTCAACCAATAGCCCCCGTTTCCCATACACTCTCAGGGCAGACCCCCCAAGCATCTGTTTGTCTTCCTCCCATAGACTCCCATTCATTTTCACCCCATTCAAACCCTATTGGGTACTTTAACCTACAGCCACCAAACTGCATGTACTCACTCCGGGCAGATCCCCAAACTCTAATGCACAGCCATACTGACCCGCACTCCTCTATGGGTGTTTTTTCAGCCCTCGTTCCTCCCATAGACTACCATTCATTTTAGCAACAGGCTAGAAATAAGCTTACACACTGCGCAGTCACTCTGCATTTTCTTCAGGAATGGCACTCTTCTAGTTTGTAGTTATGATCTAATACCAGGTTTAACTGATCAGTGCATCGTTGAATGAAATCAGATTGACTTTTCAAATGTCTATGAGAAATCTGGAAACTTTCAAGCTGGAATTCTTATTGAAAATACACGTTTACTCGTTTACTCGTTTACTCGTTTATCTCTGCCATTGGAACAAAACTTTGTGTCTCCATTTCTATTGTTTTTCAGTTTTTGACATAATTTGAAAACACCTGTTGTCCTTTATGTTTTAGGTATAGTTTCAAAAAAGTCTGGTTCCATTGACTTACATTGAAAGTAATTTATGTTTTTTCCTTCTCCTGTAAAGTTATCATCTTAGAGACACATGGTTTTGCTCCACCAGCTGTAATGTGTTGTATCTATTATTCTAATGTGTCTTGGTGTTTTCACTGATGGAAACACACAGGCTGATGCGATTAATGGTATTTTAGGGTCATTTTTAAGGTCTAGGTCATTTAGACTAAGACTAGGCACAGTACCATGGCACGTGAACATAAAGAACGTATGTAGTATTTCCAGAATTATGAGATTGTTATAGGAATATTACAAGATTATAGGGATGTAGGATAGTATAGGAACTGTATCGCATTGGCCGATAATTTGCATGGGGTCCATATTTGGTGCCACTTTTATCGGATGCTGGAAAGGGTGACGTTTCTTTGTAGCTGTGTTTCAAAAGTGGAGCCCAAAAGCTACAACCACAACAGCAAAGCTGACGGAGTTTACCGCCCTGGGTGATCAGCTGTTCTCTGATGCGTGAGCCACGTTACACCACCTAACCCAGCTCCGGTCATTTTTACCATGTAGCTCAATCGGAGCTACACAACTGTAGCGACTGATATTCCCAAGCTTATTGACCATAATGTGGTGTCCAGGAGCCTTAACACAGACATCTGGACAGCTTCAGCTTCAGCTTCGTGTGAACTGTCCTGTTCTAAGAGTGGAACTGGATGTTCTCCTCTCTCTTCAAGATGAAAGTGCTGTTTATCTGATGGGGACAGATTTGTTGCTGTACCAGGTCTTCCAGGTGGTTGTTAGGAGTCTCTGTAGCTTTTAATATTTTTTTTTCCCCATGCAGGTAAGTTATCTTACATCTAATCTCCACAGAAAGATACTTAGACATGCAACATTCATCGAAAATGACCATCACTGATATTATATGTCCAGTTCACCCAAAGTGGTGGCTGATGTTTCCAGAGGAATCCAGATTTCCAAAGAGCATATTTCATGAGCTTATGTCGCTTCCTGTGCTAATTTGCTGTCTAAATGCCAGATCACATGTCATTAGAAGAACGTAAATGCTGTAACATGAGGCAATTCCCTCCGAAACCACAGTTCTCTTTCGCTTTCATCACCATGATGGATCACAGGGCCTCGCTGGACAGGCATGCATGCGGCGAACATTAGCCTAGCCAAAGATTACGCAACAAATTTCAGCCCATTCATCCCACTTTAAGGTAATACTGTGCAAAAATTTGCTCTGAGGCAGGTACCAAATGTTGGTTCTGGATGGACAAAGGAAAATAAAAGAGAGCACAGAAACCAAAGGCAGTGCAGCCTGCTTCCATAAAAGGCTCCGGCGAGCTCGTTTCTGATCAGATAACAATAGCCGCCACTCAAATTAATGGCAAAGAAAGGCTGCTTTCCCTGCAAGAGCCTCCACCCCGAACAACACAATCATCTGAACTTTAAGTGCTGTTGTCATTTAGTCCAAACAGATCTACTGTGCTATCTAGTGTCAACATTAGCCGTCAGCCAGCAGTCTTTTTATGGACAGTGCCATGAGCTGAGCCTCAAGTTCTGTCTGAAGAGTAATTGCATTTAAACCGTTCTGTGAAACACAGTGAGTTTTGGGAAACACGCTGTGCCTCTAACTACAGCTGCACATCAGCAGAGTAAATGCATATACAGTACTGTGAGACTCCTAACAACCCTCTGCATGGAAATGGTCGACCACCAAAAGTGTCCCCATCAAATAAACAGCATTTAAAGGGAAGGAGAACAACGTTCATGTTCATGCGACACACAGGAAGCCACACAAGTTCATTTCCGTTGTTTCCACAGCTGGATTCCCCTGGAAACATCAACCATACTTTCGGTGAACTTCACATTTAATTACATTCCCATTTCCAGAAAAGTTGGGACGCTGAACAAAGTGTATTTATTAATACAATGTCTAAAGCAACAAGTTTTAACAGCACTCTGTAAGTGTTTTGCTGTAGTTCTGAAATTGAACTGTTTCCATTGATATTGCACTCCAGCTGCTCCACAGTTTGGAATCTCCATTGTCCTGTTTTTCCTTCCATAACATTCCTATCGTATTCAGTGGGTGACCGGCATTCTGGACCAGATCAGTTCAGCACCCGGACTCTTTCACTATGGAGCCATGCTGCTGTAATACGTGCAGAATGTGGTTGACTGTCCTGCTGAAATCAGCGAGACCTTCCCTGGAAAAGACGGCGTCTGGATGCAGCATATGCTGTTCCAAAACCCGTATATACCGTCCACCATTAATGGAGCTTCACAGACGTGCAGGTCACCCAGGCCATGTGCACTAATGCCCCCCACATATATCATCAAGGTGGATGGTCCCTTTTGGGTTTGGGCCACAGGATCCACAATTTCCAAAAAGAATTCCAGATCCTGATTCCACAGGACACTTCTCCACTTCTCCTCATCTCAAACGAGCTGTGGTCCTGAGAAGGCAGTGGTGCGGTTCTGGATCTGTTTATATGTGGGTTCTTCTCTGCTTTGAACATGCGTTTGTGGAGAAGTGTTGAACTGTGTTCAGAGACGATGGTATTGGGAAGTGGCTCCACTCCAGAATCGTAGGGTCTGTTTTTAATGTAGTGCAGTCTGAGGGTCCGAAGATCACCACCATCCAGTACTGATTCTGGTTCTTGTTCCTTGTGTACAGAGGTTCTCTGGATCTTTTAATTACAGTATGCAGTGTAGATGATGATCATCTCCAAGTTCTTTGCTGTGTTACGTTAAGGAACGCTCTTCTTGAATTGCCCTGCACTATTGGTCGTTCACAGAGCGGTAACTCCTCCCCCTCTATACATCTGAAAGACTTAAATATAGTGTTTAAATCATTTAAACAGAATACAAATTTACATATACATCCAAGCGGAATCTAACTGTGCAAGCCTTTTTATAATCCAGGAGATGTTTCTAAGAAGATTAGATAGAAGACAATCCACCTGCTCAAGGAAGGAGAAGGATCAAAGAATAAAAACCAGGAGCTTCCAAAACTGGAGTCCAAAAGGTGGTTAAATGCTACAGAGACTCCTAACAACCACCTGGAAGACCTGGTAGACCCATTAACACTGTCCCCATCAGACAGCACTTCCATCTTTGAGAGAGAGGAGAACATCAAGCTCCACTCCGGCTTCAGATCTGAGAACATCCACAGGTGTTTCCGTCCATCCTTCTTCCACTGTGTGCAGACACCTGAACGCTATGGAGGTCTGAAAGGAGGTGTAGCTGTTCAAGAAGCTCCTCACTGAGAAAAGGAGACACACACATCCAACAAAGAAGCTGCTGGTGTTCTCAGAACAATGGACTGACCAGCCCAGAACCTCAACACCACTGAATGCACTGAATGTTATTTGGATGGTGAGTTCTGAGTTCCAAGACTGAACTTTGGAGCTGTGGATCTTTGAGGAACTGAACGTGAGTCTCCTGGAAAGAATGGATGCTGTAATAAGAGACACACTGTTGTGGAGGGCAAATAGATGTTGAAAAGGCAATAACACACATGCTTATTGGTTGCTAGGACTGGAAATTAAAGGTGTCAGATGTTTGCACAGCACTGCAGGGGTGGGGGGGGACAGATGAGCGATCCATCTGTGTTTTCCCGTGACGCTGCTAGCGTTCTTAGCGATAATTACATTAGCGGAACAAACTGTTGGAGCCAGCAGATGTTCTTCATCAATTACACTGAGCCTACATTGAGGTCAGAGCTACCTTGGATGTGGGAGTACAGTATCTGAGATCTTCAGAATAAAAACAATATGCCAAGAACAACATCCCCTGAGTAATCTTCAGTGTTTAAGCCTAGCAGGACGGCCTAATTTAGCGTAAGAGCATTGTGTGCAGATGATCTTCTTCCAGCCCTAAATCAAACGACCTCGGGCTGTTTACTGACAGCCTTCAAGATGCTGAAGTACACTACAGGACAGAATGCTGGAAGCAAGATGTTGTTATCAAAACATGGTACCAAATGTATCAAAACTGGATTCCACCGTTTTTAAAGGTTCTGCTTCATTAAGAGGTTAAGCAAAGTCATTTAGAGTGGGTTCTAGAGAAACGTGCAGCCAGAATGTTTTTACAGGTGGTTTTAGAGGTGGTGAATGGAACCAAACGTCTAAAGTAAGCGCTGTTACATGACAATGTTACATGACTTCACTCATGGTGGAGGGATGAAGGGTGTTGTGAGGCAAAATAGTCCCCAAAGAAAACATATTATCTTATTAAGTTTATCGTTATTTCATTATAAGCAGCATCAGCATTCCATATACACCGATCAGGCATAACATTAAAACCACCTCCTTGTATCTACACTCACTGTCCATCTTATCAGCTCCAATGACCATATACGAGCACTCTGTAGTTGTACAGTTCCATCTGTTTCTCTGTATACTGTATTACCCTGTTCTTCAATGGTCAGGACCCCCACAGGACCACCACAGAGCAGGTGTTATGTGGGTGGTGGATCATTCTCAGTACTGCAGTGACACTGA
>CM067489.1:1658082-1669604 GCA_034552555.1 Semaprochilodus insignis
CAGTTCCAGACTGTAGTCCATCTGTTTCTCTGTATACTGTATTACCCTGTTCTTCAATGGTCAGGACCCCCACAGGACCACCACAGAGCAGGTGTTATGTGGGTGGTGGATCATTCTCAGCACTGCAGTGACACTGACGTGGTGGTGGTGTGTTAGTGTGTGTGGTGCTGGTGTGAGTGGATCAGACACAGCAGTGCTGCTGGAGTGTTTAAACACTGTGTCCACTCACTGTCCACTCTATTAGACACTCCTACCTTGCTGGTCCACCTTGTAGATGTACAGTCAGAGACGATAGCTCATCTGCTGCTGTACAGTGCAGTGTTGGTCATCCTCTAGTCCTTCATCAGTAGTCACAGGACGCTGCCCACAGGACGCTGCCCACAGGACACTGTTGGCTAGATAGTTTTGGGTGGTGGACGATTCTAGGTCCAGCAGTGACACTGAGGTGTCCAGCAGCACTGCTGTGTCTGATCCACTCACACCAGCACAACACACACTAGCACACCACCACCACGTCAGTGTCACTGCAGTGCTGAGAATGATCCACCACCCACATAGTACCTGCTCTGTGGTGGTCCTGTGGGGGTCCTGACCATCGAAGAACAGGGTAATACAGTACACAGAGAAACAGATGGACTACAGTCTGGAGCTGTACAACTACAGAGTGTCCTATATGGTCAGTGGAGCTGATAAGATGGACAGTGAGTGTAGATACAAGGAGGTGGTAACAAGTAAGCTCTGTTTTCTCCAACCTCTGTCTCCTGCAGGATCTTCAGATAGTCTGGCATGGTGACTTTTGGAGCGGTGACCAGCTCCACCTCCTCTTTGACTTCTGCAAGGGAGCCCAGAGGGATTCTGAGGGGCATCTCATCCAGGCAAGCCATGTTCACCGTCAGTGGTCTGGAAACACAAAATCAAAGGACCATTCGAGATCAAACGCGTCTGGCGGGGACCTCGTCCAGAGGAAACCTACACCAAAAAAACACAGGGTGTTCATTCGAGTTGAATTTACAGACCTGTGCCTCATTTCCACACGCATAAACATCATTTTAATGCATCACTTTTTCCAGCGTGTAACAGATGATGGAGATTTCCTAAAAATCCTGGAAAATGTGCCGTGTTCCAAAATAAAAGTGATGCACTGATTCAGATGTATACTTCTGTTCCACATTAATAAAATGTTGTTATTATATTACATCAACACAGCTCTGTGTTTACGCTTGGCAGGAGCTGTGCTGATGTAATATGCTTTATTTACATGGAGATGATGTTCACATTTGAGGGGGCTCAATGCATGATGCATGATTTCCTTACAACACTGCAAAGCATCTTGTGCTCTTAATGAAAGACCGAGCCGCCCTGTCGTTCCCCAGAGAACTCCCACATGTGTCTACTCCTTAACGTGCTCGCTATGTTGGTTTGTGTTTGTTCTATTACACAATACTGGACGGGAACACCGGATTAGGGATTAGAGATTACAGAGCCTTGGCCATCTGACTGTCTGCAGCATGTCAACACTTGAAGAAGAGCTGCCGGTTCTCTGTCTGAGAACACTTTAGGAGATGGGTTCTCTTTTCGATATGAGCCCTGGTACATTAAATATGTGCAGAGTGACTGCACAGCTTAAGCTTGTTGCTAGCCGTTTGCTAAGGTGTTGCTAACAATGAATGGGGGTCTATGGAAGAAACAGGGTATGAATAAATGACACATAGAGGAGGGCGGGTCAGTATAGGTGTTGATTAGAGTTTGGGGATCTGCCTTGAGTGAGTACATGCAGTTAGGTGGCTGTACGTTAAAGGAGGCAATTGAGTTTGAATGGGGGTGAAAATGAATGGGACTCTATGGGAGAAACAAGGGATGAAGAAATGACATATCCAACACACCAACACTGCACTGTGCAGCAGCAGATGATCGTCAGATGCTATCGTCTCTGACCGTACATCTACAAGGTGGACCAGCAAGGTAGGAGTGTCTAATAGAGTGGACAGTGAGTGGACACAGTGTTTAAACACTCCAGCAGCACTGCTGTGTCTGATCCACTCACACCAGCACCACACACACTAACACACCACCACCACGTCAGTGTCACTGCAGTGCTGAGAATGATCCACCACCCACATAGTACCTGCTCTGTGGTGGTCCTGTGGGGGTCCTGACCATTGAAGAACCGGGTAATACAGTATACAGAGAAACAGATGGACTACAGTCTGGAACTGTACAACTACAGAGTGTCCTATATGGTCAGTGGAGCTGATAAGACGGACACTGAGTGTAGATACAAGGAGGTGGTTTTGATGGGTGTAAACATGAGGTTGTTTAGAGTGGGTTTGGTGGAAAATGCTTGGCTCTAGAGATACTTCCTGAGTCAGAACCATTCACAGCGGTGGTGGTGATGGGACCCAGACGTCCATCTCTAATAGCCTCTCTACAACACCAAACCACTCCGAATGACTCTGCCTGCATCACTGAATAATACTGACCCCTGAGAACTTGCACTAACGTGCAGTCCAGTCATGTACCTCAGTACGGGTCCTAGATATGAAGGCATTCTTGCCTCCTGAGATGTGAAAACCAAAGTAACAGCTTTGACGTAAAGAGTCAGCTGGCCAAAGCGAGCATCATTGCAAAGCTGGTGGCAGGATGTCAGGAAATCTGCTCAGGCCAGACTCTCTCGTGAGCCGCAGCAGATGGTTCTGGACTTTAAAACCAAGTCCGGGTCTTAGCCGCCAGCTGCTCGGTAAGCTCTTAAGTTGTTCTCCTTTTCTTCTTCTTGTGGAAAGTCCAGGAAGTCACAACGGGTTTGTCTCCAGCTGATCTGTAAGAAGGGTTTCGCCATCAAACCAATGCAATTCCGAGGCCTCCGAGTGACAAACTGGCAAAGGAAACTCTGGTCTGGTAGATCATTCGGGGCTGATAAAACCTGGCCAACTGAAACAACAAGTCACAGCCACGACAGGACCTCTTGCAACCCACAACCGATCAGCTAAAACACCATAAACGTCACTCTCAGACTGTAAACAGTTTGTAAATGTTTAAAATTAGGCTCAAATATTTATTTTCCCTGCACTACACTTCTGTCTACATGAAGGCAATCATTACATAAAAGCTGCGTATGACTTTAGAACCCAAATTAGAACGTGCAAGGCCATCGCTCATCCATTTTAATATGCAGTGTCTGGACGGACTCACGAACAAGAACACCTGCCGGACCATCTACACCATTTATAGACAAGCCTTGTCAAGCGGTATTACGGGCTGGCAGCACACTTAAACTCTGCTTCTCAAAGAAGAAGCCCACCAGACCTGGCATAAAGGCTCCCAGCCAATCAGGTCCCACCTTGAAGAGCACATTTCTCATATTTCATTCTGTAAAACAAACAAAAACAAACCTCACCCAAAGCAAACAGCGGAGTTGTGTTGGCCTACCTGTTTCCTGTATGTGTGGTGTCAGGGCTGGAGCTTGAGTGATGCTGCTGCTGCTGTCGTTGTGAAGGTCTTAGGACTAGCAGACACGCCTGCTTACGTCCGTAGCGCTCTCTGCTCCACTAATCCACTGACATAACACCTCCACACCAGCTGTTTACCTGAGTCTATAACACCTTGTAACACACACACACACACGTACACACACACACACAAACTGTGATCACTGATCTCATGAGCTTTATTGACCTTTACTGACCTTTCATACGCTTTCATTTAAGGTGGAGTTTGAAAACCCAGCACATTTGTCTGTAACGCACATCACCGCGTCCTAGTGGCCACATGTAAACACCGTAAACAGTTCAGAGAAGACGTTGTGTAATCACTAATGCTCACTAGTCAACATGCTTTGTTACTAAACCTGGAGATCTTCTCGGGACGGTCATGACTCGTGGTTTATTCCAGTGTGGTATTTTTACACTTCCTTTACACTAAAAACAAGCCAGTGGACTTACAGGCTGTACCCAAAGTGGCATACTACATACTACTCATGTACTAAACCTACTGAAGAGTAGTATGTAGTATGTGACCAAACTGAAGATCTGTAGTGTACTGGAGAAACCTGGATGGTGTTCTACTCCAGTCAAACGTTCTAGTGTACAGGGGGAGCTATCTTCATGGTGTACTGGAGATACCCGGATGGTGTTCTACTCCAGTCAGGTGTTCTAGTGTACAGGTGGAGCTATCTTCATGGTGTACTGGAGATACCCGGATGGTGTTCTACTCCAGTCAGATGTTCTAGTGTACAGGGGGAGCCATCTTCATGGTGTACTGGAGATACCCGGATGGTGTTCTACTCCAGTCAGATGTTCTTGTGTACAGGGGGAGCCATCTTCATGGTGTACTGGAGATACCCGGACGGTGTTCTACTCCAGTCAGAGGTTCTAGTGTACAGGGGGAGCTATCTTCATGGTGTACTGGAGATACCCGGATGGTGTTCTACTCCAGTCAGAAGTTCTAGTATACAGGGGGAGCTATCTTCATGGTGTACTGGAGATACCCGGATGGTGTTCTACTCCAGTCAGAGGTTCTAGTGTACAGTGGGAGCTATCTTCATGGTGTACTGCATCCCATCATGCACCGCGGCCTCACCAGCTCTCAGCCTGCTTCAGCCAGAGAAAATGGCGGGGAGCAACACTGGGGAGCAAAACGCAGGCCACTGGAGTATAAATGTGGGTGTAGTGATTGTAGTGGGGCTGAAATGTGTTCCATGTTCTACTGTGAATGAAATATGGGTCTATGAGATTTGCAAATCATTATTAAAAGTAAATATAAAGTATCATTAAGTTAAGATACTTAACAGCTCCAACTGATGAGAGTCTGAACCAGTACATACCCTGATATACCACATATCCTCTTGATGTACCACAGTATGATATTTCTCCATTTCTCCACCTCTAATATATATTTAGTGGTGTAAAAACTTTGATCTCTGTTTCTGCACAGCTATATATGGATATGTATATAATACGTTTGCTTAAAAAAATTATCTTTATTTCGTCCGTAATATTTAAATTGTGTTTGGTTAGTACTTGTAATCCAGGACGTGGTGCAGAGTAAGAATATCATTGTACAGTCCAACTGCTCGTTCCTGCATATGACAAACTCATGAATGTTGAATTTGGTAACATTTTATTTGGCTGCTACATACAGAGCGACTTCATAACACATGCATAAGCATGTGACCATATTTACACACCAGCACATGAGTTTCATGCAGGACTCATGCCAGTGTGTACATATCAGTATGAAAGATTCTGATGCCCGCTCTCTAGTGTATACTAGCTGTAGCTGTTCACAAATACTCAAGAACCAGCTTTCTGAGCACCCCCTGGTTACCATCAGTACTAGTTTCTGTTCCAACATGTCACAGAAAAAAATAATAAAAGTCATAAATGCAAACGACTGTGTCCTGTGAACTGTCTTCACGTATAATGCTTGTGTATGACGTTTCTCCTGTAGGTAGAGCTCAAATTAAGAGTCACCTTTTATTTCTTACTCACCACAGTACAAAAATATAAAGCTTCTCAGACATCTGTACAGATGTGCACATTCTGCACTGCCACTGCCGGAAACGCAGTGCAAATAATTCCTATTCCAACTGTTAGGAATATCAGTCATTCAGTCAGTGGCATTCAGGAGTAATTCAGCAGTCAGAACCGCCTCAGCAGGCAGATTCACTTCTCCAGAGCAGAAGCCCAGACGTCGTCTGCAGGAGGGTCCGGCAGAACCCAGCCCTGAGGGATCGATGTGCCATCGGGATGATCCACCGGAACCAGAAACTGATCCCATTCTCTCCTGTGAGGACACGAAAGCAAAAGAATGAAAGAAAGAAAAAATATTTTTAGCCCACATCATCACAGGACACCCACAGGAACCTCTACAGCTCCATACCGAGACGTCGGGCATGTTGGGTTAGCAAACACGGCGCCATACTGAGAGACAGACTTCTGTATGTGTAGTTCAATAAATATTGATCATATCAGTCTAAATTGATCATCAGTTATTGATCCTGGTAACCTTTATCTTCCTTCCCAACACCACTGCAATCCCACACCTCCTTCTGGGTGCAGCTGTTCCTCTGATGCTGAGTGTATATGGAACCTCTTTATTTAAAATTTAGGTATATTTCAACATACTAGAAATATGTACTTAAATATGTACTTAAGTATCTGTAAGTGAATTTTACTGGCGTCTCAAAATAGTACAGTTAAGTACAGTTAGTTCTATTTACCTATATGTTTAACAGCACTAATTATTATATTTAGCTTACTAGGTAGATGGCTAGCATATGACCTTCAGTATGAGTACAAGGAAGTATACTAGGTACACTTTAAGTACTTCAACGTCCTTTTTTCCACCTCCTGGGTAGAACCAGGTCCACTCAAAGCATATCTGCACATTAAAAATGCTCCATTGCACGAAGAAATGGTTCTATACAGCATCAAAAAGTTGTATGTAACCATAGAAGAACCCTTTTTGGTGCTCCATAGAACCACGTTCACACTTCATATTGAACTAAAGAACAATTTCACCATGTATAAGAACCATTTAAAGCAGAAGGTTCTTAAGAGTGCTCACAGTTCTATATAGATACATAGAACCATAGTCATAACTAGGGAATCCTTGAAGAACTGTGAGCAGGGATGTTGTTGGTAAGGAAACAGTGACTGCTGGTTCTTCACCTGATCTGGATAAGGGCAGGTACAGAGCGTTCCGCCTGAGTGTAGTATTCCCGGAAAGGTTGAAGTGGATGATCAGGAGGCAGTTCAGCTGAGAGAGGAAAGAGAGAGATCATGTGAGAACCAAGCCAAACACACACTCTCACACACACACACACACACACACACTCACACTCACACTCACACTCACACTCACACACACTCCTCTCAGTGAAGCAAACAGCATTCCAGCACACTTTCAGGGTAAAAGCCCCAACGGGAAGCAACGAAGACGGTACTCCTGCAGATGTAACAGGCTGGTGCTGCCACCTGGTGGTAATTACCAGTCAAACAAGCTCATTACTTGACGATTACCTCCGAACAGCATGGCATCTATCTCCTGCTTCCTAAGCAGCAGCTTTTCCCTTTCTTTCTTCAGCCGCTTTTCCCGGTCCCGTTTGCGCTCCTCCTCCTGTTCTCCCTCCAGCATGACCCTCAGAGCTTTCTCTTCAGCACCATAGACGGCTGTACGCTTTCTGATCAGACTCCTCAGCCGTGTCAGGTGACCATCGAACACCTCGTCGCACTCCTTCTCCGGAAACATGCCTGCTCAGAACCGAGATGACAATTGGAATCTAACTTTAGGATGAACACAAAAAATTCCTTAAATGAACTCATCATCAAAATTCCAATGAAGAGTTCTAGGAAATACTAATGTTGAGGGAACAAGCAGACAGCACGAGCAACCATGTGTCCATATACACTACCAGTCAAAAGTTTAGACACGCCCCTCTAAATGGATGTAGTTGGTGATCTTAAAGACTCTACAGTCGTACACTGAACAGCTCCAACTGATGAGAGTCTGAACCAGTACATACCCTGATACCCCACATATCCTCTTGATGTACCACAGTATGATATTTCTCCATATCTCCACCTCTAATATATATTTAGTGGTGTAAAAACTTTGATCTCTTTTTCTGCACAGTGTAAAAGCTCTAGTTCTCCTTTCAGTTTAGTGAATATTCATGAGGGACCGACCAATAGAATTGCTCCAAACCTGCTTAGTAATAAACCTTGTTCTATCAGCCTCCACTGCAGGTTAAGAAAGCTGGTTCATCCTCCTGTAAAGCTCCATTCTGGAGGTGTTTAAGGTGGACTGTATAATTCCATGAGTGCTATTTTATAGTTTGGTGTCTTCACTTTCATTCTACAGCAAAGCTTTAAGATAAACAGACGGAGAACCTGCTGTGAGGAGCCGTCTCTAAACTATTGGAGCTGTTTCAGCTGCTATCTGACGGAGCACATACACTTCCAAACTGGTTACGTTGGATGGATCACTTGCATGTGACTATCCAGTCCAATCACACACTCTCACTTAGCGATCCTGACTAGATTTAAAGTGATCACAGGTGAGATAAGGTGATTCATCAAGCCCCTTGTGCCTCTATGGAGAGCAGGGCAGTTTGTTGCACTCGAGAGAGGACGCTACGTTGATGGTTGGCATGGCATTGTGACATGGATGATGGTTCGGTCAGAGGAGTAAACACATGTGGAGAAACAGTTGCTCACCTTTCCTAGACGCAGCCTCCTTCCTGAGTTTCCTCAGCTTTTCCAGAGCCTTGAGGATGTCCAGCATTCGTTTAGCGTCTGCTTGCTTCTTCCTCACCTCAGACAGGACAGCGTCAGCAGCGAGCTTCAGCTCACGCTCCTGTATATGGAAGCAAATGCATACATAGGACTTTAACTCCAGACCGATCCAGGTATGATTCCAATATCATCAAACGTGTCCATTTAGATGATCTGTGCTAAAGCTACAAGGCTGATGCACCCAAAAGTAATGGAGGTCTATGTAGCTCAAGTCACTTCTGGGTAATTCTGACTTTATATACTGTTTAAACTACATTTACCCAAAGATTTGGGTACCATAGACTTCCATTACTTTTCTACTACATTAGCTTAGCGAGGTTTTGGGTACCATAGACTTCCATTACCTTTCTACTACACTAGCTTAGAAAGGTTTGGGGTACCATAGACTTCCATTACCTTTCTACTACACTAGCTTAGAAAGGTTTTAGGTACCATAGACTTCCATTACCTTTCTACTACATTAGCTTAGAAAGGTTTTGGGTACCATAGACTTCCATTACCTTTCTACTACATTAGCTTAGAAAGGTTTTTGGGTAACATAGACATCCATTACTTTTCTACTACATTAGCTTAGAAAGGTTTTGGGTACCATAGACTTCCATTACTTTTCTACTACATTAGCTTAGAAAGATTTTGGGTAACATAGACCTCCATTACTTTTCTACCACATTAGTTTGCAAAGATTTTGGGTACCACAGACCCCCATTTCCTTTTAACTACATTAGCCTGAACAATCCTGGGTACCATAGACTTCCATTACCTTTCTACTACATTATCTTATAAAGATCTTGGGTGACAGACTTCCATTCCTTTTAACTACATTAGCCTAAAAAGATACTGACATAGATTTCCATTGCTCTTTAACAACATCAGCCTAGAAAGAGTGAGTGACAGAGACTTCCATTCATTTTGGCTACTAAAAACAATTTGGGTGACAGACTTACATTCCTTTTTTTACATTAGTCTAAATGATTTTCTATGATATACAGTTGCATTAGTAACATACACTATCCTTCCTTTTTTTGCTACATAAGACTAAAAGGATTTTGGGTGACACAGACTTCCATTACTTTTCATCTACATTAGCCTAAAAACACTTTGTGTGACAGGCATCTACTGCTTTTAAACCATATTAGCCTAAAACGATACTGGGTGTCAGAGACTTCCATTTTTTTTGCTACATTAGACTAAAATGATTTTGGGTGACATAGACTTCCATTACTTTTAAACTCCTTTAGCCTAAAAAACCTTGTGAGGCATATTGTCTCTGTCCAAAGAAAAACAAGTGTCTCCAAAATGAAAGTCAATGGAACAAGACCTTTTTTACAAGCAGTTTTGGGCCATTTCTGTTGGTCCATTCATCATTTAAGACAATGTGGGAGCGCCCCCTGCTGTATGTACAGAGGAATACATGCACCACCATCTCACCCTGTTCTTTTCCTCCAGTTCTTGTATCTGCTTCATCTGGTACTTGTCCATTGCTGCCTCCCTCTCTGCAGCTCTCCTCTCCTCCTCCAGCTTCTCCTCCATCCTCTCTGCCTTCCTCCTGCGCATACGTGCCCGTTTCTTCTTGATCAGCTCCAGTTTCTTCTTCACCCTGCTGATGGCCTCCTGGTCCTGCAGAGCTGGCAGTGTCTCCTGCAGGCTGCTCTTCAGCTCCACCGCTCTGGAGTGTGACTCAGCCCAAACGCTTTCATTTTCCAGGTTGTCTTTCAGGGTTTGGCAGAGCAGAGAGAGTTCAGAGAGCATCTGAACCGCACCGTACAGCTTCTGTCTGAAGTCAGAAACAGACTGTTTGGAAGCAGCCTGAGCTGCTGTGGCTGTTTCCTGGCCTCTTCTCTGCAGGAAGCCTTTGATCCACCGCTGGTCCTGCACCCTCTGCTCTGCATCTGGATCAGAGCTCACTGGCCTGGTGGCGGTGGTAGAAGAGCTGCTGTGCTCCCAGTTTAGTTGATTTTGGTGGGACTCACCTGGCCAGGTGCTCTCTGATGATGCATACAGGTGTGGAAAGGTGCTGGGTGGTTTATGATGATCCCCACTGAAGTTTGGACCTGAGCTGCTGACCGGAGGAAAACAAGGCTGGTATGTTGGTGGTGGAGGAGGTCCAAAGTTGGTAAAACCGACCCCTTGATGATCAAACTCTCCTCTATCAGGCACCGGCGGCTGCTGCCCCCTGCTGGCGGGAGGAGGCCAATGCCCAGCCTGCTGCTCACCGAAGTAACCTGGAGGTGGTCTGCTGGGGTCGAAAAGCGGCGGTTGAGGGTACGGGGAGGGTCCACCCGGAGGCACCGGGGCCTGAAAGGGAGGCCAGTGGCCGTGCTGGACAGGCCAAGGCGGCGGCGGCGGTTGTGGAGGGACCGAGCCGGGTGGTGCTCCAATACCAAAGCCGTCTCCGCCAGCTAGCGCATAGCTCCCCGCGCCCGCTACCGCGGGGCCTCCTGAGTAGGCCGGCTGGGTTTGATTCGTGTCCCTTGCAGCCCTGAATGAATCCATGGTCGCTGTGTTTACTGTAAAACCCGGACTGCGGAGCGACTCGTAGCGTATAGTTTCCAATGTGCGCCCCTCTAAGCGGAAGCAGATTTCGTCACTTCCTGACTGCGAGGGTTTGGGCTGCGTTCCAAAGCGAGTGAACGCGCTAGACCTAGGGCACTTGAAAGAAAGCACGCTAATGGCGACCACCAAGCAGAACCGTTTCAAAACAGTTGAAACGGACTTTTAAAGAAGGGAGGAAATGTATGAAATGCGAATTTCAGTAACACGAAAGCACGTTGAAGTGGAAAGCCACCGGTACTCCCAAATTTCTGCACGTAAACACGGTAGTTTAGATGCTAAACGCCTAATTTTATATAAACTTACTGAGTCAGAACTGTTCACAGTGGTGGTGAATGGAACCAGACGTCCACCTCTAAAAGCTCCCTCACAGACAGTCACTACATGAGATGGTTACAAATACACTGCCTGATGCCCAAGACACGGTTTATGACAGTTTGGAGAAGACTTCATGGCGGAGGGATACAAAACAGCGTGTTGTGAAGAAAATAGTCCCCAAAGAAATATATAATTTTTCTGATTTATGACGATTTTACCATCATAAACATTCTATATATAAGCCCAGAGGACACGTGTAGGTTCACTGGTGGTTTAGATCGTAAATAAAGTTTCTATATATGTGTTGTAAACACGGAGACCCCTGGTTCCCATCACCACCACTGTAAAGACCATCTGAGG
>CM067489.1:1699282-1732168 GCA_034552555.1 Semaprochilodus insignis
GGCGAGCGGTGGCTGGGGTGAAATGCACAGCGAGCATGGTTCTAAAAACAGGCTTCTGGAGGGTCATTAGTGATTTTCTAAATAAACAGATCTAAATACAATATTTGATCTGGAATTTGGGAGACGTGTTTCCAGTAGGGTATAGAATCAAACAGAACTGCTCATTTGGGTCCAACACAAACCCAGAAACTGTACAACTAGAGGAACTTTCAGGTGCTCTCTTCAATTTCTCCGGAGCTGTAGATGAGCTAATATGCAGATAATATAGATGAATTAGAGGAGAGAATGACTCGGTCCAAGTGAAATCATGGGCTGGAGGAACCAGGGAACCAGCCTTGTGACCCGAGGGCCGCCAGTTTGATTCCCTGAACCGGGAATAACGACTAAAGTGACCTTGAGCAAGGCACCTAACGCTCGACTGCTCCCCGAGCACCAAAATGGATCCACATTTCACCTCATCCACCCACCACTCCACCAACAGCCTTGTTATATATGTTCCACAATCCGCCATTGCTGGGAAAAAATGGTCCATTGGGACTAACGGAGGTGACGCAACTCGCTTTCTACTTGGCTCTGGTTCTAGCTAATGGAACCTGTTCTCCTTCAGTGTTCTGTGCTGATGATGATTGTAATAGACGTCAGGGTCAGACTAATTACTGATCTTCTATTAAAGACTGGTGGACTGAGAGACACTCGAGTCTCTTCACCTACACTGAGCTAATTAAGAGTCTTGTTGCAGAAATGATAATAGGACATTAGAGCCATAATAAATCATAATAATAATAATAATAATAATAATAATAATAATAATAACATATTCCCCCAAAATTCACCCCTTTATGTGTAGTATGGGTGGTCCTAATCTTGGGTACTGCTTGTGTGAGCCGTCACAAGGCTTCTGTGGCTTTTCCACCAACGTGGCTTTAAAGCAAGCCAAAGCTAATCCAGCATGCATAACTGTCTTATCTTCTGCTTTTGGGAAAGGAACCTTTTGTTCTAGGGCTTTGAGGCAAATTGGTCTCATTCCTCATTGATTGGCTAACAGAGTGCCTTCTTTGTGTTTGCCGTTTAGCTGGAGAGCCTGAACCAGAGCGAACTGGCCTCCAGGCTCACGCTGAACTGCCAGAACTCCTATGTGGAACCTCACAAAATCAAGGACGTCGCGGTCACCATTATGGATGTAGGTTTGGTCCCCCAGAGTTAGTGGACTTGGTCATCGCGAGTTGTACGGTACAGGATTCGGTGTTAACGGCTTGTCGTTTCCTGTTTGTGTTTTGGCTCAGGTTTTTGATCAGAGTGCTCTGTCAAATGAGGCCAAGGAGGAAATGTATAAGCTGTACCCCAACGCAAGAAGGGCGCACCTCAAAACCGGCGGGAACTTCCCTTACCTTTGCAGAAGCGCCGAAGTGAACCTTTACATCCAAGTGAGTTCAAGCTTTGCTAACGTCAAGATTAACAGACATCAGAAGACGTCAGAAACGATCCAGAATAATCATAAGTAGCCTCACCGGACCAAAACCGAGTCCCCTGGGACTGAAATGTACCTAATAGCCTGTAATACCTCCACCAGCACCAATAACAGCTGTGATTGGATTTGGCATGTACTGGACAAGTTTTTGGATGTAGGCCACATCAATGTTCTGACACTCTTGCATCACAGAATTGGTCTGTTGGTCCAGATTTGGTGGATGCCTTCCCTGGGTGTTCCAGGTAGTTCCCACAGATTTCCAAGAGGATTCAAATCCAGGGATTTTGCAGGCCAGTCCAGATGTGTGAATCCTCCTGAATGTCCATCATGCCGATCAGTCACATTTGCAGCCCTGTGAACACCAGAACTGTCCTCTTGGAATACCGGGATAGGAATGTTATGTTCCTCAGTAAAGTGATGAGCAAAAGGTCAAAACTGGTTCATGAAAAACCCTCAATCATATCATAAGTACTTTAATTCCAGCCTGTTATATTAATGATGGAGCTGTTTAGCCTGTTAGCTAGCTGACTACCCCAGTTCTGGATAAGAAAGTAGGTTACTCAGCCCATCAGTCTAAACAGTGCCAGGTTCTTACTTCATAAGTACACACACGGCCCTTTTTGACTGACAGAACCCTAGTTTTACAACTGGTTCTGTTCAGGCTTCTTAGAACCTTGCTGCTATTCAGGGAACCAACCGGCTTTTGAACCAGTTTTTATTGGAACCAAGGAACATCAAAGGATGCTGCATCAATGTCAACAGAGGGCGCTGCACAGCGGTAGTAAGCAGTAGTACCAAGATGGCGGAGCGTATAGATGACCTGCGAGCATTTGTGCTGTTATTGTTCTTCAGCAGACCACTAGAACCCCTTTTCAACCAAAAGAACCCTGGTTCTTGAACTGGTTCTGTTCAGGCTTTGTAGAACCTTGCTGCTATTCAGGGAACCAGCCGGCTTTTGAACCAGTTTTTATTGGAACCAAGGAACATCAAAGGATACGTCATCAACGTCAGTAGGGGGCGCTGCACAGCGGTAGTGAACAGTAGTACCAAGATGGTGGAGCGTGTAGATGACCTGCGAGCGTTTCTGCTGTTACTCCAGATGTTGGTTTTAATCCAGAAAGCAGTACAGATCAACTACTGGAGCTAAGATGTAGAAGAGGTTCTCCAGCAGGTCACTGGGTGGCGCCATTGTTGCCTTCTCTGTCCTCAACATCAGACATGCCCACAGATGTCGTCACAGTTCGTCCTGAGGAACCAAGGCCACTATTCTTTGGTTCCAGCCGAGAACGAACATTACAGGTTCTGAACGTATTTATTTTTGCTGGAAATGGGCCAAACGGTTCAAAATGAGGTGCACGAACCGGAACAGAACCTGCACCACAGTGGTGGAAAAGGCCTAACAGCGCTTCATGTGAGCAGCACTAGAGTCAAAGATCATTCCATTCAGAGCACAAGGATGTTTCCATGATGTGGTCAGTAATCTAGATCAGTGGACGTAAGGCGGTCAGCGTGTGTATACCATCTGTTGCAGTACTGCTTTGAAGATGGATCAGCCAATCAGATTTCAGGACCAGAACAGTCAGTTTTCTAATGGATGGGTTTGTTTGGGTTATGTTACAGCATGAGCTCTGCTTTAAGGAATGAACACCCTGTAAACTGTTGTGTGTTCGGCTGTAGATACACCTGAGGCAGTTCCACGGGACGAGGTACGCCGCCATCAACCCAGCTATGGTTAGCGCGGAGGAGCTTGAAGTCCAGCAGAGCGGCCTCAACAACTGCAGAGAGAGCGATGATGAGTCATGAGAGGGCTACACCAGCCCACTGCGAGAGCATCACGGGAGAGGTTCGGCCCGGGGCCTCATAGCTTTCTACAATGGATTCAATCAAATCGATGGACTATAAGAGCTTATTTTTACTTTACAGAAACAATATTTTGATATTGTATTAGGAGTGTAAATAATTTTTGATTGGTCAAAGCCAATTTCACAGGATGCCGTTTTGAACTTGCTGCCTTATGTGTTCTGGATATCTTGCGTCTGATGGGGTTTGCACTTCTTGATATCTTTTTTCCCCCTCCGTTTCAGCTTGTTTTCATCTTTTTCTTTTTTGAAAGTTTCTTTTTGAAAGGTTTTGTAACTCACGCACTGATTAAAGGTATGACTTACAGATCTCACAGCGTTTTTGGAAATATGTGTCCTGATTCATCTGAACCATATACAGTTTTTGGACTCAACTGAATCATTCAGCTGTGGAGCGATTCCTTAAAGCCCCTTAGGCACACGACTAAACCTGCCCTCAGTGCCGTCAGCCCTTCCACAGTTACAAGGGGCAGGTCCGGGTTTCTAGCTCCAGGCAGAAGCTGCCCAGATCTCCTGCCCAAGTTCTCAGAATTCTTCCCCCCCTTTTCCTTCCAACTTGTAACACAGGTTGGTGGCACAGTCCAAACCCACAAATCAGCTGTAGAATTATTCAGAACTCCCACTTTTCATTTTAATAACTATTAACAATGAACCACAATCATTATGCATAATTTGTACATATGTAAATACATTTCTATAAACAGAGATCTCAAAAAGTTGTTTATTTGGCCCTGTATTCTGAGATGGTCCAGTTATTTCTCTTATTAAATAACAATAATAGTAATAATACATTTATACATACATACATACCTCAAGCAAGACATATGTTAAAGCTGGAATCAGGGTATTTGTAGGAACTGTAACCTGAGCTGAATATTGCATGTACTCTCAGCAGAATAACACATACACACACCAGCCACTTTATTAGGTACACCTCCATGTATCTACACTCACAGTCTAGTTTATCAGCTCCACTGACCATATAGGACACTCTGTAGTTGTACAGTTCCAGACTGTAGTCCATCTGTTTCTCTGTATACTGTATTACCCTGTTCTTCAATGGTCAGGACCCCCACAGGACCAGTAGTGGTGGTGTGTTAGTGTGTGTTGTGCTGGTGTGAGTGGATCAGACACAGCAGTGCTGCTGGACACCTCAGTGTCACTGCTGGACTGAGAATCGTCCACCAACCAAAACTGTCCAGCCAACAGCGTCCTGTGGGCAGTGTCTCTGTGAGCAGTGTCCTGTGACCACTGATGAAGGACTAGAGGATGACCAACACTGCACTGTGCAGCAGCAGATGAGCTATCGTCTCTGACTGTACATCTACAAGGTGGACCAGCAAGGTAGGAGTGTCTAATAGAGTGGACAGTGAGTGGACACTCTTGATGATCTAACATGCTCAGAATATCCTGACTCCACCTTTAAATGGACAATAAAACTGTTCAGCAAAGACGGTTTCACTCTAAATTCACATGTCCTAAATCACAGTTCAGGGTAAGTCGTGAGGCTTCTCTTCAGCTGTATGATTAAAGCCATGCATGGTGCAGAAATGGGGGAAATAAACATTTCTTTTGAATGTGCTCAGAGGAAAGGCCTGGCATGCACCTACTCTGAATACAGGACAGGTAGATTTCTCAATAGTGCGCTGGCAGTACAGTGCTGACACTAACAAACACCTCAAAATGACCCAATATCCATCCGACCACTGACATGATTGTCTGATGATGACTGTATGAGCATACCACCACAGTGATACACAGAAACTTAAATTGTGCTAAATTAAATTATATAAATATTTAAATTAGAATCATTTTATCAATGCTGTTTGGAGCATGAGTAACACCGTACTTGTGTGTTACCAGCTCTTGACAGTGTCTGCCAGAACTGATCCAGCATTGTGCTGCACTGCTGTGCCTGGACCGGACTGGTTATTGTGCTGTAGCTCCAGTTTCTCACAGTTGTGGTGAACGTCTCTTCCTTCAGAGATTCCCAAGACGACGCTGTTGGTTGATTCCTTCTGGGTGCAGCTATTTGTGCCGCTATTCTTTTGACGGTGAGTATATATGCAAATGAGCTCTTCTCCTGTAGATTCGTTGGTGGTTGTAGACATGGTGACCCCTGGTTGCCATCATCACCTCTGTAAAGAACATCGGAACCTTCAAGTTTCTCTACACTGAGACGACGCTGCCCCTCTCTTCAGGCAGTGGGAATCATGAATTCTGAAGAACCCGCATTCACATTGTAGTGCATTTCTTGGTAGACTGCGGGTCTGCGTTGGCTTGCTGTCGTACACTCTCTGTTGGATACAGGAAAGCAGAAAAGGTTCATACAGCTCTGGAAAAATGTAAGAGAGCACCTGAAAATGATCAGTTCCTCTAGTTGTACAGTTTCTGGGTTTGTGTTGGACCAAAATGAGCAGTTCTGTTTGATTCTATACACTACTGGAAACACGTCTCCCAAACTCCAGATCAGATATTGTATTTAGATCTGTTTATTTAGAAAATCACTAATGAGCCTCCAGAAGCCTGTTTTTAGAACCATGCTCGCTGTGCATTTCACCCCAGCCACCGCTCGCCAGTCTCTCTGTAGGTCACTTGAGGTCATCTTACGGTGGTTAAGGGACATTGGAATGAGGTGGCGCTCATCACGGTCAGTAGAGAGTGGTTTTGGCCCTCTGCCAGTCTGTAGCTGTGTTGTCCTGTGTGTTTGCTGCTTGACCTTGTTCTTATTAACCAGACGCTCACTGTATCTGCCAGTAAAGCTAGAACCCAACCTTCTGTTCTTCACTAAGAACCTGCTGTACATGTGGAGATGCTGATTTAAGAAGAAACTGGAGTGGGCTCTTATTTATTTACAGAGCTGTATATCCAAAATGGCAACAAACGTTTAATAAAAAAATACTGAATTGAAATATTGAGCACTGTGGGGCAGTGTGTAGCGCTGTCGCCTCACAGCAAGAAGGGCCTGGGTCCGATTCCGGGGCGTTCTGGGGACCTTTCTGTGTGGAGTGTGCATGTTCTCCCTGTGTCTGTGTGGGTCCAAAGACATACAGTCAGGTGAACTGGAGATGCTAAATTGACCCCCACCCAGGTGTGAATCTGTGTGTCTGACCTGCGATGGACTGGCAGCCTGTCCAGGGTGTTTCCTGCCTTCCTGCCAAATGAGAGCTGGGATAGGCTCCACACAGAAAGGACCCCGGATGCCCCACCCAGGAATCAGACCCAGACCCTTCTTGCTTACTGAAACGATCACACTGCTAGGTAACTGTGGTTAGAACGCGTTTACACAGTGACCATTTTTACTTTCTCACCTGCCAGATCCATTCTGGAGACGCCCAGCAGCCCTTCATACAACGCTTTAATGGGGTTTTCTCCAGCGGTCAACACACCGTGCAGCCAGATCAGCAGCATACGATGCCCGTGCTCTTTATAGCTTTTTGTACCTTAGAAAAGTCAGACACAGACATCGTTAACACTGTCTGTATCCATGACAACACACATTATTTACACTGAACAGCCATAACGTTAAAACCACCTCCTTGTATCTACACTCACTGTCCAGTCTATCAGCTCCACTGACCATATAGGACACTCTGTAGTTGTACAGCTCCAGACTGTAGTCCATCTGTTTCTCTGTGTACTGTATTACCCTGTTCTTCAATGGTCAGGACCCCCACAGGACCACCACAGAGCAGGTATGATGTGGGTGGTGGATCATTCTCAGCACTGCAGTGACACTGACGTGGTGGTGGTGTGTTAGTGTGTGTTGTGCTGGTGTGAGTGGATCAGACACAGCAGTGCTGCTGGAGTGTTTAAACACTGTGTCCACTCACTGTCCACTCTATTAGACACTCCTACCTTGCTGCTCCACCTTGTAGATGTACAGTCAGAGACGATAGCTCATCTGCTGCTGCACAGTGCAGTGTTGGTCATCCTCTAGTCCTTCATCAGTGGTCACAGGACGCTGCCCACAGGGACGCTGCCCCACAGGACGCTGCCCCACAGGACGCTGTTGGCTGGATAGTTTTGGTTGGTGGACGATTCTCAGTCCAGCAGTGACACTGAGGTGTCCAGCAGCCCTGCTGTGTATGATCCACTCACACCAGCACAACACACCACCACCACCACGTCAGTGTCACTAAGATTTTTGATATTCTACTACTCTGCTGTGTGCCAATTCAACCCAACAGCAGTTTTTGTATATATTTATACTCCCAACAGTTTATGATAAATATCTAAGGGCCAAGGGAGGACCATGCCCCCCAGTAACCCGTGGTACAGGCACCCCTGCTTAGCCTTAGCTCCAGTGCAAACCAGAGAAGAAGCAAACTTCAGACACCAAACTCATCTGGGTATAAGGCAGATCCTGTACAGCTTTTTCATCGTTACATGATTGTACACCACACATCTTGAGATGCTGTACCTGTCCACTGATGCTCTATGGCTCCTATGTGGGCGTCAGAGAACCTCCAGTGCTGAGCCAGTCTCTTCCACTCTCCAGGCTTCAGGTATCTAGTGGCTAGCTTCCACAAGATCGAGCGGATGTGCTGCGTGTCCAGGTTATGGTCCTGCCTGAACGTCAGGGTCCGTCCCACAAGCGAGTCGCAGTCACTGTTCACGTTGTCCTGGAAAAGAGAGGGTCACTCAGTGCTTTCGGACCATGCTGAGGACTCTTTTTTGAGGACAGGGTTTAGTTCGAACACAGTCCTGTTACCTGTTCCCATTTGTAAAATCGATCCGCTTTGATAATCATGTCCACCACGTTGACGTGATTGCCCCTGGCTGCAATGTCCAGTGATGTTTTCCCCTGCTGCAGGGGGTGAGATAATGAAATGGTGAATTTAGCTATTTAATCAGCTGCAGTGTTTAAGCTTTAATCTCCTGCAGCACTGCACTGCGCTGGTACCTTGTCGAGCAGTCTGAGGTTAACTCCAGCGATGAGGATCATTTCAGCTATACTGTGCCGTCCGTGCTCTGCTGCTATGTGCAGGCCGGTCTGAAGCCGCTGTGGGGAAACAACAAATCTCAGGATGTGATTTGGGAAAGGCTTTAAAGGGGAACTCCACACACGTTTCAAAATTCAGCATGATTAAATTGTTAGCTCGCTTCCTGCTGAGTCAGAACTGTTTATAGTGGTGGCGAATGGAACCATGGATGATTTTATAATCATCAACATTCCACCTAAAACTCACACGGTGATACCTGGTTCCCATCACCACCACTGTAACGAGATCTGGGTCTGTAAGCTTCTCGACAATGAACCATTTCACATCAAACCACTCTCGACATCTATGTTCTCCATCTCAAAGACTGAATTATTCAGAAATTCAGCAACACTGGCAGAACTCCTCTTTTCTAGTCATACACCATATTGCCAAAAGGATTCGCTCGTCTGTCTTCACACGCATATGAACTGGAGGGACATCCCATTCTTAATCCATAGGGTATAATATGATTTGTAGCTAGAACAGCTTCAACTCTTCAACTTCTGGGAAGGCTTTCCACAAGGTTTAGGAATGTGTTTATGGGAATTCCTGACCATTCCTCCAGAAGCGCATTTGTGAGGTCAGACACTGATGGTGGACGAGAAGGCCTGGCTCGCAGTCTCCGCTCTAATTCATCCCAAAGGTGTTTTATCAGGTTGACGTGAGGACTCTGTACAGGCCAGTCAAGTTCGTCCACACAGTTTGCATGACTAGGTGCTTGGTTTTATACACATGTGGCTATGGAAGTTTGGATGGGGGATTGAATACTTTTGGCAATATAGTGTATTTTATAATTCTCAACTGAAGAGTTGTAGTACAAAAAAGAGGTTTTGGCATGTACTCACACTGTCAAAAATGTCCAGGTCACATCCTGCATCAATGAGTATTTTTACAATCTCAGAGCAGTTGTTGAACACTGCCGAGTGTAGTGCTGAGGTATGATTCTGGGAAGGAATGACAAAGGACAATCCATGTGAAACTGGTCAAGCAGACTGCAGTTAAAATGACCATCTCGTTTACGGTTAACATGGTATCAGGGGCTTATCCAACACACTGCATAAACCTCCTTCGTGTGTGACTGTTATGAATCTCTGGCAACCTGCTGGACTTGTGCAGGACATCGGTACAGTGAGGGGAAACAAGCACTCAGCCCCAGACTGTTATTCCCCCATCCACCACACTGCCCCTATCCGGATGGTCAACAACTTCAGGGTTGAACTGTTGTTGCTCCCAGACAGTTCCATTTCACTATGATACCTCTCACAGTTGTCTGGGCAAAGTCTGGGCAAAGTCGGCAGTCCGAGCTCTTCAGTTTCATTGCCAGTGTTCGTCTATGGAGACTGCATGGCCATTTCACACACCTGTTAGTAATGAGTGTGATAAACACCTGAACTCAATAATTAGGAGGGTGTCCACGTAGGCTGTATTCGAAATGCCACACTCCTATAATGCACACTACAGTAGTATGTACTGCACACTGTATACGCCCCCTGTGTGTAGTACACAGTACAGTAACAAGTTCTGACCTACAGTGTAGTATACTAATACAGTCACATGACCAGTTACCCCACATTTACCTCAGAGCTGTTATTACTGTATCCACTGTTTAGAGCTAGCTGCTGCTAACGCTGCTCAGTTCACCTGAAATACGTTTAGCCTAGCTGTTAGCTACCCTCAGCTATTTCACTCTAAAACTGATCCTCTAAAGCGAGTTCATCTTTTATTAATCTTCAGACCTGCATATTTTAACTTTCTGAGGCTCATTCTGATGAAAACCATGAAGACAGCTCCCCCTGTACACTAGAACGTCTGACTGGAGTAGAACACCATCTGGGTATCTCCAGTACACCATGAAGATAGCTCCCCCTGTACACTAGAACATCTGACTGGAGTAGAACACCATCCGGGTATCTCCAGTACACCATGAAGATAGCTCCACCTGTACACTAGAACGTCTGACTGGAGTAGAACACCATCCGGGTATCTCCAGTACACCATGAAGATAGCTCCACCTGTACACTAGAACGTCTGACTGGAGTAGAACACCATCCGGGTATCTCCAGTACACCATGAAGATAGCTCCACCTGTACACTAGAACGTCTGACTGGAGTAGAACACCATCCGGGTATCTCCAGTACACCATGAAGATAGCTCCCCCTGTATACTCGAACATCTGTCTTCACTGTTCACTACAGTACGTTAACAGGAACCTTGCATTCACACTTACAGCGTCCACTGAGTCCAGGCTGACACCGGCCTCCACGAGTAGCCTGGCTATTCTGTCAAAGCTGTGCTGGGCAGCAAAGTGAAGGGCAGTCATATTTCTCTGAGGAGGGAAAAGACCAGCATTATTGATCTTTAACAACTTACAGACCTGAGACAATTATGGCAATAACTTTTTTCTATTTATGACACATGACTAGCATTCAAATCTGGATTGGGATGGTAGTCATGCTCGTTTATCTTGTTCTATAATGCTCACAGCACAGAGGCCAAAGAACAATCTTAATTATTGCTTCTAAAATTAGCTTGTATATGCCGGTAAATCTACATTTAGTGGTGTTCGGCTCAGTCCTCTGTTCATCATCCTGAGACTAGACGCACTGACATTTCACATCAAACTGACGGTATTAATGTGTTTTCACGTACTGTAGTCAGTTCGTTAACATTGCAGTGAGCCTCCAGCAGCAGCCTGACACATTCGTAATGGCCTCCGTCCACAGCCAAGTGCAGAGCCGTCATACCATCCTGAAGGAAGTGACATGTTTATTCCACTGAGCACAAAGAACCGTGAAGAAAGCGCTAGCAGAGTCACCAAACAGCTTTTCAGCCATACCATACAAAAGCAAAGAATGTGAGTGTTGATGAAGCTTCCTTCTTACTATGTTCCTCTCACTAGTGTTCTCCCCCGTCTCCAGGATCTTCTGGAGAACTTCCGTGTGGCCGTGCTTCGCTGCCAGGTGCAGCGCCGTGTTCTCCTCCTGCAACCATGCATGTTGCATTAGCACTGCAAGCAAAAGCTTACTGAAGGTACAGTGGCTGAGAAGTGCAAAACAAATTTACATTTCAGAAAACAAAATTACAAAAATAAAAACAAATTTAAAGATAAAAAAAATTACATTCAAGAAAATAAAGTTACAAAAATTAAAACAAATTTAAAAATGAAAACAAAATTACAAAAGCAAAAACAATTTTATAAGACATAAAACACTTTTACCAGTACAGAAACACTTTTACAAACTGCAAATTCTGACAGACCCTTGTCAATCAAACGCTGTCTCACAAATGAACAAAACATGCTTTAGTGTTGTCACCACTCCACTCACTCTACCACCGTGAAACAGTTTGATTGAGTGTTAGCTCCGCCCTTTCCGTCAGAATTCACAGTTTGTAAAAGTGTTTCTGTACTGGTAAAAGTGTTTCCCGTCTTGTAAATTTGTTTTTACTTTTGGTAATTTTGTTTTCTGAAATGTTAATTTGATTTGCACTTCTCGGACACCGTACGAAGGTCACCTTCATTCAGATAGTGAGAGACGTCTTTGATGTTAAATACGTGGTAACTGATGAAGTAAATGCGGGGCTCTCATTGCTGATTCTGCTGTAAGATATACATGATCCACTAAAATCAGACATACATTTGCATTTTGTACAATATCACAAGTACATTTGTCGACTTCAGCTGTAATTAATTACTGCTTTGATATAACTCACTGTGTTTAGTGGACAAAAATATTAGTTAAGCAATAATATTGAGGAGACCTGAAGAGATGAATATGATAAGCTCACCGGACAAAAAACGAGTCCCCTGTGACTGAAACGTACCTAACAGCATGTAACACTAGACTAGGCTAGACTACTGCAACTCGCTCCTGGCTGGTGTTCCTCTATGGGCCATCAGGCCCTTGCAACTGGTCCAGAATGCAGCAGCTCGACTCGTCTTCAATCTTCCCAAGTTCACCCACGTGACTCCACTGCTGCCCTCCCTTCACGGGCTTCCTGTAGCTGCTCCCGCATCAGATTTAAAACTCTGATGCTCGACTACAAAGCCAAGAATGGACCAGCGCCACCCTACCTTATGGCAATGGTTAAGAGTCGATCTGTACCTCGAGCCCTTCGAGCTTCAAGTACAGCTTGTCTCGATCCACCATCCCTGAAAAGGCATGGAAGACAAGCGTCCAGATGGTGGAATGAACTCCCACTGGTTGTCCGAACAGCTGAGCCTCTCGCAGACTGAAGACCCGTCTCTTTGAAAAGCACTTAAATGAGTGAGCACTAGTAGATGTGTATGCTGAAATACCTTGTTGTTGCACTTATAGTTGTGTATGTTGAAATACTTTGTTTTGCACTGGGTTGGGTTGCCAGGTAGTGCACTTATGCTATATATATCTGTGTATTGTTCTCTCTAGGTAGCAGCTCTAGCCCTTGTTCAGGCAGTGTCTGAGCTCTGGGTGAGTTTTAGACTCCTAACTTACTTATACTAGCTGGGAAACATTATCCGACAGAACGCTAAGCACGGTTATAAGTCGCTCTGGATAAAAGCGTCTGCTAAATGCCATAAATGTAAATGTAATGTAATTCCTCCACCAGCACCAATAACAGCTGTGACTGGGTTTGGCATGGACTGGACAAGTTTCTGGATGTAGGCCACATCAATGTTCAGACACTCTGGCATCAAAGAATTGGTCAGCTGGGCCAGATTTGGTGGATGCCTTCCCTGGCACAATTCCGAGAGGAATTCCCTGTAGACTGGGATTTTAGCCACTGCTGCTAGACCCGTATGACAGTACGCTTCCATACACCTGCGGATTCAGCTACTTCCTTCACACTATGGTCTTTGACACGCCCTAATGCAGTCACTCCTTTTAGCCAATCATTAACATCTGCTTTGGAGCCATTTTCCACACATGGAACGAGACATTCCCTGCACTGTAGCACCTCTTCCCAATCTATGGATCCCGTCACTCACACTCGCAGGGATTTATAGCCCCATCATCCTCGTGCAGTGCCAACTCCATATGCCTGAAGGTACTACCACCTTAAACACACAAGGTGACTCATTTTTTGCCCGGTGAGCTTATTTTAACAGGTGCTGAGCTTTTATAGCACCTTTATGTGAAGTTGTAAAATATCCTACAAAACTTTTTCAGTGCTACTAAAGTTTCTGTCTGTTAGCGCACGTGCTACTGATCTTATCGGGAGGCCTGGGCTGAAAGTCTGAGGAGCGTAGCGACAGTAAATAAAGGAAGTGGGATATCTTGCAAAGACTCTCTTCTTTGCACTGAATGGTCTCGCCTTCCACGTAGACTCCTTCAGGTACAGCCCGATTCCTTACTCCACAATATGTGGGATGTCCTGAGAGCCCCCACGCAGCTCTAGCCGAAGGGAATTTTGATTTTGGTGTCTCTGCGCCCTGTGTGTTCAGAGCCTGACTCATAAAGCATGACTCAGAAGGCCTGCTGCTAATGACCTCCTTTTAGGTGGGTTTGCTTCTCACTTCATTTTCCGATCAGCAGGAGGCTAATTAGTGACAGAGAGGGGGACAGAGGATGCGTCAGTATCTCTCGATCTTACCTTGTCCTTCAGGTCGTGAGCGCAGCCCATGCCAATGAGGAACTCGGTCACCTCCAGCTGTCCGTGCTCTGCTGCCAGGTGGAACGCTGTCTTACCTGACTGACACGCAGGACCAGAGGGCCACAGGTTAGAACTTATATAACATCACTGCCCAAACGAATCTCAACATCTCCATGTTCTCCGATCTTCTGGTGTATCACATTCCATAAAAGGTTTACGGGGTTTATTCAGGCAAACTTTTATTGGTGACTCATTTCAAAAGACTTTAAAGTGACACCCAGGCCTAACATTTGCATTTAATAGCTTCTGTTCATGTTATGCCATGTCAGCATGTGTCAGCCTCATCGGTTACAGTGACAGTGCATATTTGCACAACTGGTTATTCATTCATTCATTCATCTTCCAAGCTGCTCATCCCTCTGGGTTGCTGGGGTTTCTGAGGCCTATCCCAGCGTCCACTGAGCGGAAAGCAGCATAAAGGTTTTTATACACTCACTGTCAAAAAATGAGGTGCACAAATAGCTGCACCCAGAAGGAAGCAGCCGACAGGAAGGAAACTTGGTGGGGAGGTTTGACATTGTGAGACATGCCAATGATTCAAGTTTCATGCTTGGTCGCACATGTGACATAAGCAAGGATGGGCCTTATCGCTGTACCTGACTGACCCACCAGCCACGATTGCAGACATCCAGCGAGCAGTGCTGCCTCCATGAGCCATCCTGTTAGTACAGCACCATTAGCAGACGGCTGCACCACGCAGGACTACATGCACACAGACCGTTACGATGACTCTGTAACAAGATAGCATTGCGATGTTTACTGTCTCAATCATTTGCAAACCAGATGTTCTGCACATACAGATAGATTGATAGATTCCTTTGCTGTCATTGCACAGGGTGCAACGAGATAATCCATCCCATGCAGCTTGAATATCCTCACAAGGTTCCTGCAGATGGTGCGGTAGGGGTGGAGGTGGAGTGACACCAGGCCTTCTGGACATGTGACAACAAACCGTTCATCTTGGTGCTGACCACGGTGCCTCCATACACAGATTCGTTGGTCGTCTCCACCAAGACAAAAGCGGGACTCATCACTGAAGATGACCCGCTGCCATTCTGAGTCACTCCATGACAGTCTGGCACGACACCATTGTCTTTGGTGACGGTGACGTGGTGTTAAGGACAGTCGTGGTAACGGTCTGTGTACATGTAGTCCTGCGTGGTGCAGCCGTCTGCCAATGGTGCTGCACTAACAGGATGACTCATGGAGGCATCACTGCTCGCTGGGTGTCTGTAATTGTGGCTGTTGGGTCAGTCAGGTACAGAGATAAGACCTGTCCTTGCTTACATCACATGTGCGGCCGAGCGTGAAACCTGAATCGTTCACATGTCTCACAATGTCAAACCTACCCACCAAGTTTCATTCCTGTCAGTTGGTTGCTTCTGAGTGCAGCTATTTGTGCAGCTATTCTATTGACTGATGAGTATAAAGATGTGTAGTATGAAGAGCAGCTATGAATATTCATATACACAGGATTCAGTATGCTGAAATACAGAGGTCACATAAAAACCACTGTGGATAGACGACAACCACAGAATGAAGTCTATCTGAGATTACGTAACAGCTTGACGTGATGCTTTAGGCAAGCAGTTTGTACAGCGCTTGGGCAACACCGTGTAAATTTGTTTTTCACCTGAACCGTGGCTTTAGCTGTGCAAAAATTAAAATTGCATTGAAACTCATAAATGAGGTGGAGCAGCATCACTGAGACGACGCACACTTGACTGGCCGTCTTCAGACGCTCCACAGTACAAAGGTCTCCCAGATACTTCCTCAAACAATGATAATGGCACAGCGGGTCTGGTTAGAATGTGTGTTCCTCCAGTTTCTCTGGGTGTGCTTCAGTCGACTGAGTCAACAAACGTCTTCCTCATGCCTCAAGAAAGTTAAACTGGAATCTTACCACAGAGTCGCTATTCTGTTTATCCTTGTAGAGCCAAAGGAATTCTTTATCTGTGCCACATGGAGTTTAAATGTAGTGCTTGATAATTAGACTCTCAGCTCTCGTTTCTGAAAATGCTCTCTATTCTGTCTTCCACCTACACAGCTGTCAACAACGAGAGGGTCTGCAGGAGCTTCAGAATGTCGAGGCTTATTTATATATGTATAGTTATATATATATACACTTATATATAACAGAATACATGGAATTTTACCCCAAACAAAGCTGTATCTCAAAAACCACCGCTATGCCTTTTTAATATCTCTCTTGCTTGTGTAATAACTCCCGATTTAATGTACGTTATGTGTGTTTGCAGTATATATATCTGAAGTTCAGCCATCAGCCATCAAAGTTCAGCATGTGGTAATGAAAACGTATTGCTTAGTTTAATCATCATGCATTTGACACCTCTAAACTCCCCATACAGACTGTTGTGTACTCTTAGGCCCAATCCCGTTTCACCCCTTGCCCCTAACACTTAGCCCTCCGTTTTGCACGTTCAGGTCTAGGGGTAGGGTTGTCGCGATTGGTGTTGAGATGGAGGGGTAGGGCGGTGAAGTGTTAGGGCTACATGGCCCTTCAAACAGAGATTTTTCAGATGCACACTCCAAACGGAGTGTTATGAGAAAATTCCCCAGAATGCCCTGCAAATCATCGGCAAGATGGCTGCACAAGCCACCAGAGAGACCCATAAATATGAGTACTGTCTCTGTTAAAAGCCGCTGTACTGTAAGATCACCACTGTAAAAGCTTTATATGGTCATTTTCTTCATAACACACGTAAAAATCACTAGTAATATGCTGATGTCTCGGCGCTACCTAGTGAAACTCCCGTTCCACCTTAAATGGTGCAGCACTTACGTTCTGGGACCTGACGTTGCTGCACCATTTAAAGTGGAACGGGGAAATTCGATCATGGAGCTGGCGATTAAAGAGCTCAGATTAGCTTCATATCCCTGAAGAATTCTTGGTGGTGATAATAAATAATGGTCATCCGCCTCTTTGAAGTCATATGACGCCCTAAAGGTATTTAAGCAGTGAGGAGCTGAACTCCACCCTCCTCTGCTGTCACTGCAGACTGGCAGGGTCGCCTACAGAGCACCGCTAGCAGCCTGTTAATGAAGTCATGTAGTTTTTTGTTGTACTGGCACATTCTGGGTTGTTCATCCTTCTGACTGCAAGAAATAGATGACGTATCCGGTTCTTGAAGGGTCGTCCCATTTCACAGGGGGAACATTTCGACCCCTATCCCTTTGTAACTCAGTTTCAAGGGGGAGGGTTACACTCGAAAACAAGAGGTAGGGGTGAAAATAAGAAATGGGATTGGGCCTTAGTGTTGGGACTTTCTGGATGCAACATAACTGAGAGCTGAATTTTCCTCACATCGTTTGAAATGAAAGAGTTTAATTATGGGTGTGGTGCGGTGGCACTGGGGGTCGCGCTGTCACCTCACAGCAAGAAGGGCCTGGGTTCTATTCCTCGTTGGTGCGTCCGGGGTACGTTAAGTGTGGCGTGTGTACAGTCATCTGTATCATAAGGCGAAAAAGTGACTACAGCAGTTTAGCTCCGCCCACTTATGTGGACATTATAATAAGTGTTTCAGCTTGTACTGCTCTTTTTAATGGGGCTCAACAAAGACTACCAATCAGAACAGAGCTCATTTACATAAGACAGCCTAACGGACACAAAAAAAGAGGTTGAAAATGATTGTGTACAAATGACTGTTTTTGGTAAATAAACAAATACAAAGTACAAGAACAATACAGGACACGGACAAACACACTACGTACACAAGCTGGCCGGGTAATAAGGAGAACAAAAAGGATCATCACCTTGTCGGCTCTGTTCAGTCGCATGTCCTCCAGATCCTCCATGATGAACTCCAGAATCTGGATATGACCCCTCTGGGCAGCGCAGTGCAGAAGATTCAGCCCCTTCTGAGAAAGCAGGATGAGGTACAGTACCAGTCAGTGTGCGGTCATTTTAGACCTGTCATTTCGTGAACAAGGAAGTCTTTGCAGATTATTCAAGAACATGGTGTTGAATATAAATGGTTGGTATGTGTAGGCAACATTTAGGGAAAGAGTGGCTAAGCAAACAATCATAATATAATATAATAGAATATAGCCCAATTCGCTAGGATAAGCTCAAGCACCACCGCAAGCCAGAAGGATAAGCGGGTCAGAACTGAAGAAGAATAAATGGATGGATGAATGAATAATATAATATAATATAATGTAACGGTAAAACATTAATAATGCGAATATTTGTATTGACCAACGTATTTCATAAACAAATGTAGAATTTGATGCAACACACTCTAAAAAAATGCACCTGGTTGTGTCTAAGAAGCCACTGCTTCCGCATCAGCGGTACCTTCAAACATAGGCAGATCACCCATGACGTCATGGGCCCCACATACCAGGATAGCGGTTGTCGTTTATTTTCCCTTTCACTGCTAGAAGTCTGGATGGTCCTGGATGGCACAGAGAACTCAAAGCCTGTTTTCCCACCGTCTTTCAGATCCTCGGAGATGAGCTCAGGCCCTGAGAACTCGGCGGTGTTTCTCTATAGAAGTGATAATGGGCGTACCTCTGTAATAGAGCTTCAAGCTGCATTCTTGATGCAGCAGCGACGGTTTTCCAAAGCATTCCCGTGCCCAAGTGGCTTGAGTTATGTATGGTAGATTTGAAAGATCTAAATTCTTCACGATCTAGAGTTTATATAACACGTTAATGTTCTTTTTGAACGGTTTGATGGTTCATCTGCTAAATGTGGCCCCACCTGAATCCAACCCATCAGCCCATCTTGGCTTGAAGAGACTGAGGCTTTGGTGGATGCTCCCAGTCATGATTCCCTAACCTGTTACCAGTTCACCTGCTTACTGTGGAATGTTTCGAAACAGTGGAACTGTTTTAATACTCTATACATTTTTCACTCATGTGTGTTGCAGGTATCAAATTCAAAATGTATTTATATTTTTATTTACAAAATACGAGCAAATCTAAAACATGAAAGTTATTTTTTTGTACTTCTGTCAGTTAAATAAAAATTCAAAAGAATCAACAAATCACAGATTCTTGTTTTTATTGCAATTTGCACAACCTTTCTGGAAATGGAGCTTATATACAGCTCTGGAAAAATTGAAGAGACCACCTGAAACTGATCAGTTCCTCTAGTTGTACAGTTTCTGGGTTTGTGTTGGACCAAAATGAGCAGTTCTGTTTGATTCTATACACTACTGGAAACACGTCTCCCAAATTCCAGATCAAATATTGTATTTAGATCTGTTTATTTAGAAAATCACTAATGACGCCTCCAGAAGCCTGTTTTTAGAACCATGCTCGCTGTGCATTTCACCCCAGTCACCGCTCGCCAGTCTCTCTGTAGGTCACTTGAGGTCATCTTACGGTGGTTAAGGGACATTGGAATGAGGTGGCGCTCATCACGGTCAGTAGAGAGTGGTTTTGGCCCTCTGCCAGTCTGTAGCTGTGATGTCCTGTGTGTTTGCTGCTTGACCTTGTTCTTATGAACCAGACGCTCACTGTATCTGCTAGTAAAGCTAGAACCAAACCTTCTGTTCCCCACTAAGAACCTGCTGTACATGTGGAGATGCTGGAGTGGTCTCTTATTTATTTCCAGAGCTGTATATTAGAGGAAGGCAGGCTCAGGTGAAGGTGATTCTGAATATGCATTAAAATCACTGCTCTTTTGTTCTGCAGTGGATTTACAAGTCAACAGAACCACAATCTCTGCCAATGAAGACCTTAACACGGAAATGAAGCAGCGTGCCCTCTCCTAGGGCTTAACCTTTAACTGTGGCACGTTTTACACTTGGCTCTCAGTTCTACAGAGAGTACAGTGCGGAGACAAGTTGTGTATTTTGCATATTTTATGAGGTGAGAGTAAATAAGGTTCGCCCCTACTTCCGCCCCCATGCTGTTCGGATCACAGCGAGTGCCTTACTTTGTTTTCACAGTTGAGTTTGGCTCCAGATGAGACCAGGATCTGCAGGATTTTGAGGTGGCCGAACCAGGCAGCCAGCAGCAGCGCATTCATCCCAAACTGCAAAACATACCAACATTTATAGAATCATGCAACTCATATTCAGCTAGATATCAGCAAGTGGACTGACGGGATGTGAAAGCTAATGCTCACCCTTCAGTAGGACCGACTAGGTACCTGTTTACTTTCAGCTCATATGAGTAATCCCATTGAGCTCTTCCTTATCTAGTGCCTTTGTTCTGACTCTGTTTGTGCACTGGTCACATAATAGACAAGACCAGATGTGATGAATGGAGTCACTCTTTGTCAGATGGTTTGCCAGGTGACTCAACAAGAGGACTATGAAATATTAATCAGCTTGAGCGCAGTACGGAGCGTTCGGGATCAGTGCTGTATGTCTTAACAACACTGATTGATACTCTTATAGCAGCTGTTGCTAATACTGGGTCATTTATCGGAGCACTATCAACAGTTTACATGTTTCTGGAGGGCACAGCAGACCGCACACTGTGTATATGTAGTAGCAGAGCTCAAAATAATTCAGTTTAAATTTCAATACATTTCAATTTCATGATGGAACACCTTATCAAAACATGGCTGCCTGTTTTTATAGTGCTGTGACCCCTATAATGCATTAGGGCCGAACCGGAATATTCGGGCATTTGGGTAGGTATTCGTTTTTAAATTTGGGATTCGGATGTTGTCTTTTTTCTCCTCTTTCTTGTATAAAGATGACCTGCAAAATACACTCCGCTGTGCTCACTCAGAACGCCACGCAGTTCAATCTGCTTGTGAACACGTCCAGGTCCAAACCTCTACTGAGCGTCTGAGGTTGGTCTGTTCACCGTGCTGCAGTTCAGTGTTCATTACTGTTTAAATCGAGTCCAGAAAACTACTCAGTTATCATTCTAGATCTTTCTCTGTGCTGAGGAGAGGAGCGTCTGCAGCTGATAAGCTGAGTTACAGTTCTACACCAATGAACGAACACACACAGTTTGGTGGCAGTGGGCTCTGGTGTTAGCTAGCTAGCCTAGCACACCTAGCTAATGTTACCTCCCACTGACTAACACCAAACTGGCCCTCGGTGGAGACCCTTGACTAGACTGTGGGTTTTATAGGGTGTTTCTTGCTATGAACCCACATCTTCATGTTCCAGTTGTTAGCTGTTGTATGTGTTGTTCAGCTAAAGCTAATATGGCTAGCCTTAGCTCTGCCTTAGCTAGACAGCTAGCTATCTTCACCAGCCTTTTTCTGACTGACAAGCCTGAGAACTGGAACACGGAGACGTGGCTTCATAGCAAGAAACACCCTAAAAACCCCACAGACTATATCGAGTATCTGCAAAAGGCCAGTTTGGTTTTGCCAGTAGATGCTAACGTCAGCTAAGTTAGCTAGCTAGCTAACATAAGGAGCCCACTGGCACCGAACTGTGTTTTCTTCATTGGTGTAGGAACTGTAACTCTCTTTAACACCTGCAGACTCTCCTCTTCTTTCTCTCATCACAAGGAAAGAGCTAGAATGATAACTGAGTAGTTTCCTGGACTTGTGAAAGTCGCTACGTCACAGTTTAACAAGCAGATTTATGTTAAACGATGCTTCCCCACCAACGAAGCTTGGTATATTCGCTTCCATCGGTTCCGAATCTCCAGAGCCAAAACAAAAAAAAGGCATTCGGATCAGCCCAATGAAACAGTCTACGCTGATACCTCAACAAACATCTTAAAAAACTAGTCAATACACAGACAACACACTTCTGCACATCTTAATACATAAACTGCTGTTTATGTACTGGATTTAACATACTAGGGGGAAAAAATTAAACATAAATAAAACATAAAATGTGACTTGTACACAAAATAGAGCACTTTTTATATTGTACAGTTTATAACCATGTAAAAAAAACGGTGTACTAACATTTTGCAGAAATATGCCGCATTTAAGTCTCTGTAGAAGACGAGTTAACTGATTTTCACACATTATTTGATCCAACTTTTGCACAGGACTGTAGTGACGCTGATAGACTAATCCTGTTCACATTTATGTACAGTCACCTTACGGTATACATATTATTCATAGTGTAATTCTACTTCCATACATCGTCATCCTGTACATTCTGCATATTTTGCACATCCATGCACGGTCACAAATTCATAACTCGCACTGTCCGTATGTAAATCTATATTCTATATTGTATATTGCTGCTAATTTTTATTGTTTATTGTTTCTTCCTGGAGAGTGCCGCACTACATTTCATGGTATGCAAGTACAATGACAATAAAAGGATTCTATTCTATTCTATACATACGCAGTCCACATCATCCACCTCGGTGTCGTAGTCCAGCAGCAGCCGCAGAGCCTCCTCGCTGCCCGTCCCCGCAGCCCAGTGCAGCGCCTTGCGGTCCACCTGCAGGCAGAGAGTGAGGGTGCATGCTGAAACCGCTCTGTTGATCCAGGTGATGCGTAAACATTGACCGAGGGATGAACTTGTCACAGCTTAATGACAACATTTCACACCTAGCGCGTATTGCTAAAAGCCAGACGGCAGCGCATGCCAAACCCCCAAGCCTGTTTGCTGTGGTGTCAAGCAGAGACTGTTATACAGGGTAAAATATGGGTCAAATGGCCCAATATGGCCAATATGATAATATATATAATATATAAAATATATATAACAACATGCTTTTCTGAATACAGTGATATACCAAAAGTCATGTGATTTCAGTATGTAGACTGATTATGAAGTGGTGTTACCTCAGGGGACAGCTTTGGGAACGCCCACACCTGTATAAGTAGTGAGGTGTTATCTTGTGAGTGAGGCTGAACACTGGCCAGCGTGCTCACGGCAAGGAGACGTGGATTATTGGAGTTTGAACGAGGCATGACAGTGGGTGCCAGATGGATGGGACATTCCATTTAACGTTCCTTGATCCACAGGGTCACGTGTGTACCGGGAATACGTCATAGAAGGCATTACCACCCACAGACGACACCGCAGTAGACGCCCACGAGTCCTTAATGATCATTACCGGCGGCATCTGGCTAGAACTGACAAGCGACTCACATCCACATTCTATGCAGGAGCCCCACATGCATATCCTGCAGGTCAGCACAGCGTTCTTTAGCTTCCATGGGATATAGGAGCAGAAGACCCACCACAGTGGCTCTGTTAACACCACCACACCGGACCTCACCTCAAACTCATGAGGTCGCTACCTGGAGCCTAGAGGACTGGAAACAAGTGGCATGGTCTGATGAGTCACGGTACCGGTAGTTCCTGGCTGATGGTAGGGTTGGTGTGTGGCGCAGACGCCCTGAAGCCATGGACCCCAGTTGTCATCAAGGCACCGTGCAGGCTGGTGGTGGTTCCGCCTCAACACATCATCAATCGGTGCCCGCCACGTTTCACTGCACGATGACCATTTGCAGATGGGATATTGCAGCAGGATAATGCACCGTGCCATCAGGCCCAAGTTGTCTGGAACTGGTTTTCGAGGAGCATTCTGGAGAGTTCTGATCACGCCTCCTATAAACTCTGATAATCCACGTCTCCTTGCCATGAGCACGCTGGCCAGTGTTCAACCTCACTCACAAGACAACACCTCACAACTTATACAGCTGTGGGCGTTCCCAAACCTGTCCCCTGAGGTAACACCCCTTCATTATCAATTTACATACATGCAATATATATATCCCATAATTTTTGGTATGTCAGCGTATACTGTGTATGTATCATCAGTAGGTGTAAACCAGAAAGAGCAAAATTAGACCAGTTTTACTGGATCTACTGATGGAATTACACCAATAGTATGTTTTGAATGTAGCACCGCTGCTTCTTTGTTCCTCAGACGTCTGAAAAAAACTGTAAAACTTCATGTGTCATGAAAATCATATTTTGCTGTAGTGTCCACCTCATGTTTGTTGATAAGGGGAGAAAGACAAGGGTTTCTGGTTCCTTGGCGCATAACTGATCAAAACAAGGCATTCCAAACGCAGGATCTGGCACACATGGCAGACTAAAACATAACTTCCTGTGAGCCAGCTTCCTTTAATTTCCGCACGCTACTGAAAGCTCAGTGCCGTCCACAACAGCCCACTAAAAGGGGAATTCCACTGACTTTTCAAAATTGCTGCACAGTTCAGGCACCTAGATGTAAACAGAGGGACTGAGAGAGGGCTTGGTGTGAGATGGTCCAGATGTTCTTCACAATGGTGGTGATGGGAACCAGGGGTCTCCATATCCACAACACACGTATAGACAAACGATTTACTGTCCAAAGTGATCCAAAGCTGTGGGCAACAGCAGTCAGCATTAACTCTCGGCTGATAACAAAAGGTTAAGAAACCTTCACTTATTCTAGAACCACTGTGTTTGCACACACAGCCCTTTTCCACCAACATGGTGCCGGTCCTGCACTCGCTCTGCACTGTTCCACTATGGTGTCAAGTCACTGTCAAAACTAGGGGGTGCAAAAACGGGTGAAAAACACACACCTGCAAGTTTTAACCTTTCGCGTGTGTACACATCCCACTCGTGAGCACAAATGTGAAACCTGCAAGCGCGAAAAGAAGATTTACATGCGCATATTTCATAATATCGCTCACACAGTCTGTTTCTTCATTTTCAAATGTGTTTTTCCTTCTCGACCTGGTAGTTTTCTTCAGGCGCAAAGTGCGGTACCGTCAGCTACTCTCTGCGCTCGAGAGGGTTTTTGCGCTCCAGTCTTGAAGGGGGTGGTGTTGATAATTTGGGGGCGGGAACATGGGCCGGGCTCTGTCAGCAAATGCTATTGGCCACTACGAAAAGCCTTCTCCAGAACAACAAAGATGGCGGACGAAGAGGAACGCCGACAGCTGAGATAAATTAAAACCAATCGCTGGTTTATCTAATTTACGGATTTAATTGTCCAGCTTAACACTTTTTATGAGCACGCATTCATTCCTGTTGCCCACTTGCCTGTTTCCATCAACTTACAACAGTTACAGAATGCAGCGAGGCGCATCATCAGTATGCTGAAGCAGGCTGTACATCAAACAGACATTCAGATGATCTAATCCTGTATAAATCCCGTTTGTGTGTGTGACCTGTCCTCGCTAGCTGACGCTTGAGTTAAGGACTTAACGTTACCGCTAACTAGGCTAGCTTACTCGAGCCAAACTGCTACGTAGCGTAGCTTCACACTTTTAACCCGGGAGACAAATCAATCAATTATACTTTGATGCAAATAACAAATTTATTATAGACATAACACACATCACTGTCAATACGTTCTGTAACACCGTACGGGTTGCCGATAACTGGCCCATGTGCCCGCCCCCAAACTGTCAAAACCACCCCCTTCAAGACTCGAGCACAAAATCTCCTCTCGAGCGCAGAGAGCAGTCATCAGACGCCATACACCACCACCAAAAATCTGATTCGCACCCGGACAAATCTGTGCCGTTCCAGCACCGTTAACTCTCTGTTCTAGAACCGTGGAACATGTGATGCAAGTGGTAAAGGGGCGTGGAGCTGCACGATGAACTGCACTGAGCTGAAGTCAGGCACAATCGTATCCCATCAGTGATGTGCTCATGGAGAAGCTGATTCAACAGGAGGCGTCCGTCTTCTAATGAGCTAGAACGTGAAGCATTCAGAACCTGTGCCGTTTAATCCGTGCAGGAGATCCGTAATGTGGGAACCACTACAGATAGCTTAGAACCTTAACATGCTGCTTTATAACAGTCCACCTTCATAACGGACAGAGGAAACACGTACGTGTCGTCCTGCGTGTAATCGTTGTCTGTCGGTCCCTCTGGGCTGAGCACAGATGCTGAAAGAGCTGATTCTGGATGGTGAGATATACGCCCTCAAACCAGGAAGTACAGTCTGCACCTGAACATGTTCCACCATGTGGTTTATATGCTCTGTCCGCCGACTTCTGCTCACGGACTAAGGACCGCCCACCTTCAGACATGTAACCGCTCGGCTCTCAGACCAGTGGAAAAGGGACTCGTTCTGAATGGGTTCAGCAGAGCCTGGGAACCAGCACAGGCACTGGCACCGGCACTTGGTTGGTGCAAAAGAGGTAACAGGAATTTGAGCTCCTTGCAGAGAACGTCCCCCCCATCAAACACACACATGGGGGCAGTGAGCACACTTGCCTGGAGGAGTGGACAGTTGGGGGTCAGGTACCTTGCTCAAGGTCGTGTCCTGACGGCTCGGGGGTCGAACAAGCAACCGAGCGGTCACAAGGCCGGTTCCCTAACCTGCAGCCCACGACCGCCCTAAATCAGAGCAGGTCATCCGGGTCACAGACTTACCTTGTTTTTGACTTTGACGTTCACTCCTTTCTCGATGAGGGCCAACATGCAGGTCGTGTCGTTCCTTTTCGCAGCCTCGTGGAACTCCTTCTCGGAACGTAGCACTGCAAAAGACATGACACCGATGCTCATCTGGATTCATGAAGGTTCTCACTTACGGGTCCTTTAAGCGCTCTCTGCCTCCACCGCTCTTCATAGACATGTCAGATACACTTCTCGTCGTCAGCGCTGTACTGGAGATCTAGGCCAGTCAGAGTCTCACTCACACACTGCTCCGAGGGTTCTTCAGTGAAGACTACGGCTCTGTTTACAACCATGACGTCTGTATGGAACAAGTTTATGCTGAAATGGTTCTCTGCATGGTGAAATGGTTCTTCAGATCGCAGGGCTTGGCGATATAGCACAAATATTATATCATTTAATACACTGGAACCGACAAAACAGAACCGGTACTGCCACACATAAAGCTACTACGCTAATAACATAATACATCTACAACTAGAATGACTCATATTCAAGGCATTCTCCATTAATCTGAAGAACCATTTTACCATGAAATGGTTCTATACACTACTTAGTACCTAGAATCTAGAACAATATTTCTATAATGTTTTGACTGTAAAGCAAACTAGTACCCAAAAACACCACTGCATGTTTAAACTGTTCTTTGCATGTTGAAATGGTTCTGCAGATTGGTGGAGAACACTGCTAAATTTCCTCCGGGATCGATAAAGTATCTATCTATCTATGTTGTTTATGGTTCTACATAGTACCAAAATGGGTTCTGCTGCTGTTATAAGCTTGACATCCTACTAACAGCAGAACCCTTTTTCGGTGCCATATAAAACATTTTTTCTATTCATATCAAACACGTTCTCTGAAGAATGTGCTTCTATACAGAACCTTGTTTGAAAATTGTTCTATATGGCACCAAAAGGTGCTCTGCTATTGTTTCGATATCAAGCTTGTAACATTAGCAGAACCATGTACAACACGTTCTCCATCAGTCTAAAGAACAATTTCACCATGAAATGGTTCTATACAGAACATAGTACAATAAGCTAGTACAATGCATCTGTAATGCTTATGTGGTTAAGCATTAAATATTGTTGTTGCCACCTTGACATCTTACTAACTGCAGAACCCAAGCTCTATACATATCAAACACGTTCTCCATTCATCTGATGAATGTCCTTCTATACAGAACCTTTTGGAAAATGGTTCTATACATGCAGTGGTCCTAATTTGGTATTATTTTGCTTTACAGTCCAAGCATTATAGAATTACAGTATTAGTTTCTTAATTACTTAATTCCATGTAGAACCAATTTTAGTGCTATATGGAACCATATATACCAAGTTCTCCATCAATCTGAAGAATAACTTATGTTCTGTATATGTTTATATGTGTATATGGTTCTACATAGCACCAAAATAGGTTCTGCTGTTGTTAGAAGCTTGGCACTGTACTTATAGCAGAATCCTTTTTGGTCCTATATAGAACCATTTTCAAGAAGGTTCTATATAGAACCCTATCCAACACATTCTCCATTAATCTGAAGAATGTGCTTCTATATAGAACCTTTGTGAAAACGGTTCTATACGGCAGCAAAAAGGATTCAGCTATTGTTATGATATCAAGCTATATAGAACCATATACAACATGTTCTCCATCAATCTGAAGAACAATTTTACCATGAAATGGTTCTATGCAGAACTTAGTACACACAAGCTAGTGTAATATTTAGATTTATAATGATGGAGAACGTACTGTATATGACTCTATGTAGCACCAAGTTTGACAGCATAACAATAACAGAAGTTCTATATCAAAGCATATCCATTCATCTGAAGAACCTTATCACCATAAAATGGTTCTATACAGAACTTGATACATAGAAAGTAGGGCAAAACAGCAGCTGAAGCAAAACAGTTCCCAAAGACAAACCTGCATGCTTACATGGTTCTTTGCATGGTCAAATGGTTCTACAGATTGATGGAGAACGTGTTGTGTATGGTTCTATATAGCATCAAAATAGGTTCTGCTGTTGTCAGAAGCTTGAAATGGTAACAATAGCAGAACCTTTTTTGATGCTATATAAAACCCAAAGGTTCTACATATCCATTAACTGGAGAACCACTTTACCATGAAATGGTTCCTTACAGAATGTAGTACACAGAAGCTAGTGCCATTTCAAAAAGGTTCTATACAGAAGGTTCTATACAGGTTCTATATGTTTCCCATCAATCTAGAAGGTTGTCCATCAATCTAGAACCTTCCTACCACGAGGCTTTAAAGGTGCTTGTCTAAAATAACCACATAAAACCATTGCTTTTATTTAAGAACCCTTGAAGAAGAACCATTAAAAGGTCCCTCACAGAACGTTTGGACAATAACCGGTTATGTATATGCTACCTGAGCCGTCCATGGCGGAGGGATACAGCGTGTTACGAGGCAAAATAGTCCCCCAAGAAAACTTACTTATTCAGACTCTAATGTTTATTAGGTAATTAAAGTAAACAAAGTGGTTCGAGTCAGTACTGTTCACAGTGGCGGTGAACGGAACCAGACGTCCTGATGCCCAAGACAGTTTATGACAGTTCTGAGAAGACTTCACGGCGGAGGGATACACAACAGCGTGTTGTGAGGGAAAATAGTCCCCGAAAGAAAACTTATTATTTTCTGATTTATGACTATTTACCATCATAAACATTCTATATATATAAACTCCGTAGACCCGTGTAGATTGACTGGTGGTTCTAGATAGTAAATAAAATGTCTATATGTGTGTAGACATGGAGACCTCTGGTTCCCATCACCACCACTGTAAAGAACATCGGAACCGTTTCACAGCAAACCCTATATAGAACCCAAAACACTCTGACACTCAGTAAAATCACCAAATTAGACTAAAATGGCATAATAAACCTCAAATCTGTCATATTTCTTTTCATAACGTATTATTAGAACATTATAATCACAGTTTTTGGGGCGTTATTGATGCGGTGCTTATTCGCTAGCTTCTTGTTCGAATTCCCCGTTCCACCTTAAATGGTGCAGCAGTTACATTCTGGCGCCTCAGGCGCCAGAATGTAACTGCTGCACCTTTTAAGGTGGAACCATTTACAGCAGCTTCCCTGGAGCACGTCGTTTATTCCACCATGTTAATCCAGCTCACCTCCTCTCAATGTCTGAGGCGCCGGAATGTAACTGCTGCACCATTTAAGGTGGAACGGGAATTCGAAGAGGAAGCCAACTTAAGCCTCGCACCGTTTCCTCACATTCCGCCTTCCCGGCTCTCCTCTTATTTTATCGGCTACATCTGTGGATATTTCCCCGTTCCAGTCATGTTACTCACAGATATCATCCTCCGACACCAGACCGTCCTCCATTCTCGCGCTGAACCGAGCCACAGCGGGCTACACGGAACCTCCCAGCATCCGGACTGAAGTGAGACCGTCCGAGCTGCCCCGGCGGGAGCGCAGCCCTCAAGCCTGGCGCTTCAACTGCCGCACATCCGGGTCTTCCTGGACCGGCTCCGCCCACCTCCCCCCATCCCCATCCGTTCTGTTGTAAGGGCAGAGTAAACAAACAGGGTTTTTTAGCCTGCAAAAAAAAAACAAAAAAAACAAAAAAAACACAACATGACAGCACCACTTTCACAGCTCCACTAAGCGCTAGAACATTTTAGCTAGAACCGGAGGGCAGTGGGCTAGGGCAGTTTTGCCAGGTCATGCAATTCTAGAACACTTGTGGAATTCTGCAGCCTGTGGAATTCTGGAACACTTTCACTGGTCCATGACATTTCTAGAACACTGGCTAGTGCATACAATTCTAGTACACCTTAGCTAGAACCGGAGGGCAGTGGGCTAGGGCAGTTTTGCCAGATCATGCAGTTCTAGAAGACTTGTGGAATTCTGCAGCCTGTGGAATTCTGGAATACTTTCACTGGTACATGACATTTCTAGAACACTGGCTAGTGCATACAATTCTAGAACACTTTAGCTAGAACTGGAGGGCACTGGGCTAGGGCAGTTTTGCCAGGTCATGTAATTCTAGAACACTTGTGGAATTCTGCAGCCTGTGGAATTCTGGAACACTTTCACTGGTACATGGCATTTCTAGAACACTGGCTAGTGCATACAATTCTAGAACACCTTAGCTAGAACTGGAGGGCAGTGGGCTAGGGCAGTTTTGGCAGGTCATGCAATTCTAGAACACTAGTGGAATTCTGCAGCCTGTAGAATTCTGGAACACTGGTACATGCCATTTCTAGAACACCGGCTAGTGCATACAATTCTAGAACACATTAGCTGAGAGTATAGAATTATATAACACTTGTGAAATTCTAGAACAATGCCGCTGTAGATTTCTAGAACATTTAGTCTGAAGAACTTGAGAAAACTTGAATGTAGAATAACTATAGTATTCCAGAACACTCCAGCTACGGTGTGGAATTCTGGAACGCTTTAGCTAGGGTATAGAATTTTGAAACACTTTGGCTAGTGCATTGAACACTAACTAATTCATAGAAACCTAGAACACTTTAGGTAGGATTCTGGAACACCTTGGCTAGTGCATGGATTTCTAGAACACATTAGCTAGAGTATAGAATTATATAACACTTGTGGAATTCTAGAACAATGCAGCTTTAGATTTCTAGTACGGCTTTAGATTTCTGAAGAATTTGAGAAAACTTTTACTAGAATGTGGAATAACTATAGAATTCCAGAACACTCCAGTTAAGGTGTAGAATTCTGGAACACTTTAGCTAGTCACATTGAATTATAGCTCACTTTAGCTAGAACATAGAAGTATATAAAAAAATTAAACTGATCAATAGTAATCTAGAACACTTTATCGAGTGTACAGGACTCTGGAACAATTTAGTTAGTGCACAGAAATTTCAAACATGTTAACAAATTAATGATTAGATTTATATAAGACTTTAACTAATTCATAGAAATCTGGAACACTATAGCTAGGGGATAGAATTCTGAAACACTGGCTAGTGCATGCAGTTCTAGAATAGTTTTGCTGGTTTTGCAATTCTAGAACACTTCAGTTGTAGATTTCTAAAACATTTATTCAGAAGAATTTTAGAAAACTTTACTAGACTGTAGAGGAGCTCTATAGAATTCTATGATGCTCTATCTAAGGTGTAGACTTCTAGAACACTTTAGCTGGTGCCTAGAATTCTAGAGCACTTTAACCAGCACATAAAATTATATAACACATTAGCTAAGTCGTAGAAATCTAGAACACTTTAGCTAAAGTCTAGAATTATGGGACACCCTTTAACTAGTGCATAGAATTCTAGAATAATTTTAACTAGTCCATAGAATTATAGAACAATTAATTCTTGCAGTTCTAGAACAATTTGTAAGTGTAGAATTCTAGAACACAGACTACAGTGTGGAATTCTAGTAGACCTTAGCTGTGGATTTGTAGTGGAACTGTTTTAGAAAAGGTTAACTACAGTGAAAAGTAACTCTACAGAATTCTAGAACATCCTAGCTAAGGTGTATAATTCTGGAACACTTCATCTACTGCACAGAATTCTGAAACGCTTTAGCTAGTGGACAGAATTCCAGAACAGTTTTGCTGGTCATGCAACTCAAAGAACTTTTAATGTTTTTACCAGAATGAACCAGCTCAGGTAAATCTAGCAAGGAATCCTATATAGAATAGACGCGGGCCAGTTGGAACACTGCCCAGGTTTGCTATCAGGGCTCTTTTGATGCTGCTGGGAACTTTAATGGGTGTAAAAGAGAATCTCACTGTGGAATACGGGCCAAAATCCAGACCCTTGTTCTATCCACATTCTAACTCATCACTGTTTTATAGAACGGTGCAACGGAGGGATACAGAACTGTGGATCCAGCCTGACGGACTACAGCAGGAGAGGAGAGGAGAAGTACTGCACACAGTAGGCTCTCCTTCCTCAGTACAGTGGAGAACGTCCACCTGCACGGCGAGGGTCTGGGTAAGGACCTTCAAATAATTGCCACAAGAGGGAGCAGTTTCAGATTCCTGGCCAGTACGGAGTGAAAAGACTTAGGACCGGATTTGAAAGGCCCAAATCCAGCTTTTCCATGTAAGCCTGCAGCTGCTTGAGGAAGTCAGCCAAAATAAAGTCTTCAGTTTTGTGTTGGATGTTTATTGTCTGGGGCCTCCAGCAGGTCCTTTTACACCAAGTACGGAATCAATCACGAAAGACTTCACAGGTGCACTGCGTCTCACAGAACACAGGCCAGCACATGGGTGCTGAAGCATGTAAAGAGATTCGCTGCAGAGGCAGAGAAGACTCGGCTGATTGCTCCGAGGGGAATGATCCTGCCATTGGTTGAGCCTGAGCATGAAAAGGTAATACTGTATAGTAAGTACATAGCATTTCTAGAACACTAGCTAGTGCATACAATTCTGAACACTTTAGCTAGGGTATAGAATTCTGAAACACTTTGGCTAGTGCATGGAACACTATCTAATTAATAGAAACCTAGAACACTTTAGGTAGGATTCTGGAACACCTTGGCTAGTGCATGGAATTCTAGAACAGATTAGCTGAGACTATAGAATTATGTAACACTTGTGGAATTCTAGAACAATGCAGTTGTAGATTTCTAGAACATTTAGTCTGAAGAACTTCAGAAAATTTTACTAGAATGTAGAATAACTATAGCATTCCAGAACAC
>CM067489.1:1741505-1766334 GCA_034552555.1 Semaprochilodus insignis
CTTAAAGGGTCTCCGACTGACGATTCGACTCATTGACTTCTAGAGGGCAGCCCTACTTATAAATGACTCCGCCTTTCCAGGATGCTCATTTTATATCAAAAACATGTTTGCGTCACCTTTAAAAGTGCGTCTTGAACATTTCATAATGCTTCCAGTCTTGAATTGATCCTGTACCAACTTGTTTGAAATGTGCTCCAGGGGTCGCCTTAATGACAAATACATATTTACAAAAACAATGAACAATCAATCACTTTGCATTTTACCTACTGTCACAGTTTTTAGGAAGTGGGTGCGTAAGCTTTAGAAGAGTCAGTCAACTGGGCATTAGTCCAGAATAAAAAAGTGATAGGGGATATAATTGCACTTGATTATCTGCAGGTACGAACGGCAAAACAAACACTGCATCATACAAGCGTTCTATATTAAACAGGCTGTTTGCATTCACCAACTTGTTCTATTGCTCTTGTTCTCAAGCTCTTTAAAACCCTTGGCTTCTTTCAAGAACTGGTCAGCTTGCCGAAGCTTCTCCATGGCAGTGGCCAGCAGAATCTCTGGGCTACCCTCGCCCTTGTTGTCGGGTCCTATTTCCCCCAACAGCTTTTCGGTTTCTTCAAGCTCTATGGACACTTTACTCTGCAAGTCCTTCATGTCACTTCCTTGCGGCTTAACCTGCAACTCAAGAAGGTCTCCTGTGGACGCGGCCTTTGTCTTAGAGTCCAGCAGTGCCACCGGACTGGTCGGCGCAGAGCTTGTCGAGGAGCTCTCCAGGGCTGGTTTGGGTGTGGCAGTTAGGATCACTGGGGATGGCTCATGCGCACTTGGAGACTTGCTATCACAGGACTCCAGGTCCTCCTCGCTGATCTCTCCGTCGAGGCCCTGGAGGCTGCCTTGCAGCTTGTCCGTGGATGACGTTACTTGGTCGCCGCTTTCGGAATCCTCTGCCGAGAGTTGGCCGCTGTCTATGGACTTTTCTTCCACTTCCGCTTCCGCCCCGGAGACGTTGTCTTCAGCTGCTGCTGGACTACTTAAAGGCAAGTTCACAACCTTGACCTCACCTTTGGTTTCCTGAGTGTCCGGTTTCGCATCGTTCTGAGGGACGCTTTCGTTCTCCGAGGCCGAGGATGCAACAGTAGTGGGAGGCGAGCTGCTGGTGGAGACAGTCTGTAGAACAGTGTCTCCTGTTTTGATGGGTGGTTTCAGAGGTTTCTTCTTGGGTGGCGCAGGGGGAGCCTTTTTTACAGTCTCTGGAGTTAAATGTGGAGTTACTTTGAGTTCACCGGCAGGTTTCACAGGTTCAGGGGTTTTGGCTTGAGTCGCATCAGGGGCGGCAGGTTTGTCAGCATCTTCAGTAGAGCTGTCCTCCAGTGCTGTACTTGGTGAATCCCAGCCTACCGTTTGGGTCTTCGGGACTTTATTTGAGAGAACAACCACAGTATCTTCTGTCTTAACTGCATCTTCTTCTTCTTCTTCTTCAGCTGCCTTCTGAGAGTCAGCCTTCACGCCCTCCACATCATCCTTATTATCTTTATCGTCAACATCGTCCTCTTCCGGAAGGCTTTCTTCCTTCTTTAAACTGAGCTCCTGGATGGGTTTCTTGTCTTTGGATGGTGGAGCTGGAGGATCACTGGTGCTCTTGGGTGAGGCAGGTTCACAAGACTCTGACTCTGTGCCATCTGTCTCCTCTGGAGCTGAGCTCGACATGCTTGGAGTAGGTGCTGCTCCAGACTCCACACCACTGTCTGAGGCATTCTCTTGAGCGGCATCCCCATTGGTAGAAATGGCTGGTTTGTTCTCCTTCGAAGGAGGCATGGGTGGGTTCAAGACTTTCTTCTCCTGCATCACCTCGCTTGGTTCCTCCTCTTCTATAGGTGTCTTCTCCTTCAGTGGTGGCATTGGCGGCATAAGAACCTTCTTCTGGGGAGCCTCGGTCTCCTGGCTTTCGCTGGGTTTTCTCTCTTTTGATGGAGGCATGGGTGGGCTCAAGACTTTCTTCTCCTGCATCACCTCGCTTGGTTCCTCCTCTTCTACAGGTTTCTTCTCTTTTGATGGTGGCATTGGTGGCATGAGAACCTTCTTCTGGGGAGCCTCGCTCTCCTGGCTTTCGCTGGGTTTGTTCTCTTTTGATGGAGGCATGGGTGGTTTCACAACTTTCTTTGGAGGTGCAGAATCCTCCGCTTCGTTTGGAGGTTCCTCTGAAACGTTATCAGCAGTTAGGACGTGTGTTCCATTAGGCGTGTTGTCAACAGCATCGAGGTCCAGCCTCAGGATTCCATCCGATGAGACGTTTGCAACCTAATGAAACAATTGACGATGTCAAGGTCTAATCAGGACTTCACTTCTTGTGTGAGATGTTATGAGGGTGATATGTACATACCTCCTTCATGTGTATCCTGGTTGGTGGCCTTCTACCACGGTTCCCTTTTGGCCGAGACCGTGTTACGTGCTCCAAAGATAGACCGTCATCTACTTTTACCTGTGGTGGAAAGGTTTTATGAAAACGTTATTTATTATATGAACTCTAGATATTGTTGCCCATGACAGCAGCTATTTCTCAACCCCTGACATAAACGATTACTGAAACACACTGACCAAAGCATTTCAATTACACTCTTTGTCAAAAACAATAGTTGCGCAAATAGCTGCACCCAGAAGGAAGCAAATGATTGAAGTTTCACACTCGGGCCGCACATGTGACGTAAGCAAGGACGGGCCTTATCACTGTACCTGACTGACCCAACAGCCACGATTGTGGACATTCAGGGAGCAGTGATGCCTCCATGAGTCATCCTGTTAGTGCAGCACCATTGGCAGACGGCTGCACCACGCAGGACTACATGCACACAGACCGTTACCACGACTGTCCTTAACACCACGTCACCGTCACCAAAGACTGCAATGGTGTCGTGCCAGACTGTCACGGAGTGACTCAGAATGGCAGCGGGTCATCTTCAGTGACGAGTCCCGCTTTTGTCTTGGTAGAGACGACCAACGAAGCCGTGTGTGGAGGCACCGTGGTCAACACCAAGATGAACGGTTTGTTGTCATGCGTCACATGTCCAGAAGGCCTGGTGTCCCTCCACCTCCACCCCTACCGCACCATCTGCAGGAACTGTGTGAGGATATTCAAGCTGCATGGGATGGATTATCACAGGACTCCATTAGGAACCTCTACAGCTCCATGCCGAGACGTTGGGTTAGCAAACATGCCGGCCCGACTCCATACTGAGAGACAGACTTCTGTATGTGTAGCTCAATAAATATTGATCATATCAGTCTAAATTGATCATCATTTATTGATCCTGGTGACCTTTATCGTCCTTCCCAACAGCACTGCAATCCCACACCTCCTTCTGGGTGCAGCTGTTCCTTGATGATGAGCGTGCGTTTTGTTTTGTACTATATAATACTGTAAAAACGTCAGACAGCCCTTCTTTATTTAAGTCTCCCGGGTTATTTGGATTACGAGAAGTAGAAACTGAATTTTGGGAGGCGTGTCTGCAGATTTCTTTGAGGAACTGAAAGCGAGTCTCCTGAAGAGAATGAAAGCTGTAATAAAGCGAAAGAGTGAACACAATAAACACTGGAAAAAAAAGGCTTTTGAGCCTTCTGTGTAATTTTAAACACATGGTTCCAGCTTTTTTCCTGATGCTGAAAAATAAATAACTTTATGGTTGTTTTGACAGGAAATGAAATGAATGAAGGGTGGTCTCTGACTTTTGCACAGTACTCTATATAAACTGCTATATTATTTTTGTTAAAAATTTGCACTGTATTAAAAGAAGCATTATGGATACCTCATCGAAGATCTTGTTTTTTGCCCTGTTAATGCCGTCACTGAGTGCCTTGATCCACGCGTCCTTCTCTTCCTGACTCTGAGCCTGCAGCTTGACGTGAGAGACCTAAAAAGCAAACAAGCAAACGTCTAAAAGTTCAAACAAGTTCAGAACACATTCATTATAGCATTAAAGAACGTATGGCTGATATTTGATATATATGTAGCAAGTGGGCTAGATAAAAACGGGGGAAGTAGGCCAGATTTGGGCCAGAACAATCTGGCTATCTGGGTTCAGTTTGATGATATGGAGCCATATAAAAACTGGCTTTACAGAATCGCAGTGTAGCCTGTAGAATAAATGCATCCGACAAAATTAACGGCCTCTTTTCCACTATCGCATCAAATGGTTCTTAGGGCTGTACTGTGCCGTTCCGCAACGGTTCGGACTAAGAGCGGTTATTTTTTTCCCATCTTAAGAGCGGTTATTTTTTTCCCATCTGCTGAGCAGCTAAATCAGAACCAGGAAAAAACGGAATGACACAAAACATACCTGGGAATCATTCTGTCACACCAACAGCAGACTCTTGCCTTGTCCTGCAACTATTTATCCTCTAAACAGGTGTTATTTGAAATCAGTTACTGAGACTGAACCTGTATTGGTGTGGACTGCACATGTAGCCGGCTAGCTATGTTAGCATTAGCATATCCCAGCAAGGGACAGCTCAAAGCACCAAAGGACAATTCTATTTTTATCTTTCAGTCACTTCAACACCAGTTATTTGAATTTGTGATCTAAGACATGAGCCTTTATCCTCTAAACAAGTGTTTTTAAGCATCGGTTCACTGGAACCGACCCTGTACTCCAGTGGGAGGCACTGTACACTCACGTTAGCTTAGCCTAGCGAGCTACAGCTTAAAACACAACAGAACAAGTTTTATTTCGGCTTTCAGTTTATTTCGGCTTTTCACTGTCACTGTTATATGTGTTTTTATTGTGAATACTTGATAGTTAGTCGATTTGAACATGTACCAGGATGTTCGGATCTATTTAGCTAAGCTATTTAGCCAAGTTAGCTAGGACGGAAGTGCCTGCTAGCTTTAGCTACAGCTCCAAACACCACAGAATAGGTTTAATTCCTGCTGTCTTTCCTGATAAGACAGGAGGCCGGTGTTGGTGTGAAAGAATGATTCCCAGACGTGTCTTGTGGTGGGTGCTGAATGTGTAGCGATTAGCCAGTTAGCAGTTAGCGAGTCCTTTGTAGTTCTTCCTGGTATTTCCTGGCTCTGATTTAGCAGCTCAGCAGATGGAAAAGTAACCGTTCCGAACCGTGTCCGTGTGGAAAGGACACCGGAACGATCACCCTTTGTGCTTAGAACCGTTTGGCCTTGCAGTGACAAAGAGGCCAAAGTATTTTCACACTCCTAACACAGACCCAATCTCATAACTCCTGACAGCGAAACGCTAATATCAGACCTGCAAGCATCTGATAGCAAAACGCTGTAAGCTGACATGCCTAACTTGCTTAGGTGAACTTATGTAATTGGAGCAATAAGGACCAGCAATAAGAAAGGTATATCCTGTACAGCGCCCTTCCAAACCACAGTGGAACGCATCTGGATCCTCGCCAGTAATGATAACAGTAGGCCAAAACTAATCAGATGAGGAATGTTTTTAGTCCGAGTCTGCTTTTTCCAGTCGATATTCCTAAATGGGCTGCTTTTTGGCCTTCAACTGTCTGTTAGTGTATTTACTCAGACCATTGTTCTACCGTGTGGCATTTCAATGAAGTGTGAATCACATCCTGGTTCTTGCAGGGCTCAGCATGAAATCCTTTATATTCCAGACTCTTTTTTTCCAGGTTTTTTTTTCCCGGTTTGATTAATTAGTGACATAAATAGAGGTGTACAAATACTCCGACGTACAGACTCAATCCCCCGTGTCTGAAACGTACCTAATAGTGTATAATCCCTCCACGGGCACCAATAACAGGTGTGATTGGATTTGGCATGTACTGGAGAAGTTTCTGGGTGCACCAAAGAACTGAGCAGTTGGGTCAGATTTGGTGGATGCCTTCCCTGGCACAATTCTGAGGAGAATTCCCTGTAGACTGGGATTTTAACCACTACTGTTAGACTCGCATGACCGTACGCTTCCATACACCTGCAGATTCAGCTACTTCCTTCACACTATGGTCTTTGGCACGCCCAAATGCAGTCACTCCTTTTAGCCAATTATTAACATCTGCTTTGGAGCCATTTTCCACACATGGAACGAGACATTCCCTGCACTGTACCACCTCTTCCCAATCTATGGATCCCGTCACTCACACCCAGCAGGTATTTATAGCCCCATCATCCTCGTGCAGCGTCATTTGCAGGAGCCTGAAGTTACTACCACCTTAAACACACAAGGGGACTTTTTTGGTCCACAATGGTTTGGTAAAACTGCACTTTTACAGCCTAAAAAAAGCTTGTTGTTTAAAGTTTACCAGATTAGGATTAGGATATATTTGCACACAGGATCAAATCTACACAGGGTAACCAAAACATGAACCTTGGTTCGGACCTTGGTCCAGATTTTCAGATGTCAAAATGCCCCTAAGCCCTACTGGGACAGCATTAGTTTTCCAGTAGTCATTGTGTAGCGTAGCCGACAGCCAACAGACGTGTTACGAACACGTAGCTGCTAATTCACACAGCAAGATTTCATTATTAATATAAGTGGGCTATTCTTTACTATCAGTGGTCACAGGACACTGCCCACAGGACACCGTTGGCTGGATAGTTTGGGTTAGTGGACTGGTTTGGTTGATGGGTGCACGTTTTTGGAGGCGAGGGCAGTGCGTATTTCATGCTGAGATTTCTTATCCCCTGCAAACTGGTCATAAATTGTACAGATGTCATGTAGTAACATTACATGGGGAGGTGGAGGAAGTCCCGTCCCTACAGGGTGTTAGTCTACTAAACATACTGAAAACATTTGTTTGGCTCCTACTTGCCCGCTACCATCCCTCAGCGCTCATAGTCAACTGGTGTTGGCCAGAGGGTGCGATCAAGATGGTGAGATTTACACCCCTAGCTTCATTCGCTTAAAGTGTGACAGAAGTCACTGATGTGGTCATCGGGCTCCGAGCCTCTTTTTCCAGAACTCCATCACATGTGAGGTTTAAAGCTAAAATGAAGCCACAGGCCGTGCCGGCTGACTCACAGCTGGCTGCTCACAGTATTCAGGAGAGAGGAAAAAGTGACGGGAGGGTCTGGCTGCTCTCTATGCACACTCACACTCACACACACACACACACACACACACACACACACACACACACACACACACAGCCTTTAACATCTGCTGGGCTCTCGAGAGCCTCAGCCTCCTCATGTGTTAGCAATACCGCATATTTCACCACTTAGGTATCTCTCCTGCATTTCTAAAGGTTTGGAATTTTCTACTAGAGCACGCCGCAGGCAGGCCGGAGAGGATCAAACAGTCTCGTGGCTTCAACGGAATTAAGCTAATATAACTGACTACACAAATAGATCAACACTGTAAACGTCTCCAGGGGTTAATAACAGGGACAATTGAAGCTAATGTTGAGCAGAACTCAAACACATGACCAGCTAACACAGCTTTTACTTCAGGTACATGTAATAAGTAACAGCAAACATACATGTTTTTGTGAGATCCTGCTGGTGTGGGTTTCCTCTGTTTCGGTTTTAATCTGGACAGCTGTATGTACTTGTATTACACATTCACCTACCAGCCACTTTATTAGGTACACCTCCTTATGTCCACACTCATTGTATCAGCTCCACTGACCATATAGGAGCACCTTCTGGATTTAAACACTACTTTGTTACCCTGTTCTTCAATGGGCAGGACCCCCACAGGACCACCACAGGGCAGGTATTATGTGGGTGGTGCTGGTGTGAGTGGATCAGACACAGCAGTGCTACTGGACACCTCAGTGTCACTACTGGACTGAGAATCGTCCACCAACCAAAATTATCCAGACAACAGCGTCCTGTGGGCAGCGTCCTATGGGCAGCATCCTGCAGGCAGTGTCCTGTGGGTAGTGTCCTGTGGGTAGTGTCCTGTGGGTAGTGTCCTGTGGGCAGTGTCCTACAGGCAGCGTCCTGCGGGCAGCGTCCTGTGACCACTGATGGAGGACTAGAGGATGACCAACACTGCACTGTGCAGCAGCAGATGAGCTATCGTCTCTGACTGTACATCTACAAGGTGGACCAGGAAGGTAGGAGTGTCTAATAGAGTGGACAGTGAGTGGACACAGTGTTTAAACACTCCAGCAGCACTGCTGTGTCTGTCCACTCACACCAGCACAACACACACTAACACACCACCACCACGTCAGTGTCACTGCAGTGCTGAGAATGATCCACCACCCACATAATACCTGCTCTGTGGTGGTCCTGTGGGGGTCCTGACCATTGAAGAACAGGGTAATACAGTGTACAGAGAAACAGATGGACTACAGTCTGGACCTGTACAACTACAGAGACCTCCTATATGGTCAGTGGACAATAAGAGTAGATACAAGGAGGTCTAGCTAATAAAGTGGTCGGTGAGTGTATATGGGTGGGTATATATTTACTCATTTGATCTTCTGCAGTTGGCATATGCTGACGCATTTGACCTCGCAGAACATCCGGCACACGGTTGAAAGCAAGCAGCAATGGTTTGTGGCTGTTTTAATGTGCCACAAGTATCTGCACAGTCAGAACAAAGTAGTTTCCCTCTTCCCGTTAGAAATACAAACAGAATCCCTGAAGCGAATGACCTTCTACATTATGACTGACCTGGAAAAGCTCAGCGCGATAAGGACAGGATGTTTCTGCTTGTGCCTATGTATCTCGAGCATGAGAAGTTCTTCAACAATAATAATCAAAGCTCAAGCTCAAAGACTCTCTGAGAATGTAAGCAGTCATAATCTGCTGGAGTCTTACGAATACACTCATCATCAAAAGATAGCTGCACTCAGAAGGAAGTGTGGGACTGGAAGGAAGATAAAGGTTACCAGGATCAATAAATGATGATCAATTTAGACTGATATGATCAATATTTATTGAGCTACACATACAGAAGTCTGTCTCTCAGTATGGCGTCGGGCCAGCTAACCCAACATGCCAGACGTCTCGGCATGGAGCTGTAGAGGTTCCTAATGGGGTCCTGTGATAATCCATCCCATGCAGCTTGAATATCCTCACACAGTTCCTGCAGATGGTGCGGTAGGGGTGGAGGTGGAGGGACACCAGGCCTTCTGGACATGTGACGTGTGACAACCAACCATTCATCTTGTTGCCAACCACGGTGCCTCCACACATGGCTTCGTTGGTCGTCTCCACCAAGACAAAAGCGGGACTCGTCACTGAAGATGACCCGCTGCCGTTCTGAGTCACTCCATGACAGTCTGGCACGACACCATTGCAGTCTTTGGTGACGTGGTGTTAAGGACAGTCGTGGTAACGGTCTGCGTGCATGTAGTCCTGCGTGGTGCAGCCGTCTGCCAATGGTGCTGCACTAACAGGATGACTCATGGAGGACATCACACGCTGAATGTCGGCAATCGTGGCTGTCGGGTCAGTCAGGTACAACAATAAGACCTGTCCTTGCTTATGTCACATGCATGGCCGAGCATGAATCATTAGCATGTCTCACGGTGTCAGACCTACCCACCAAGTTTCATTCCTGTCGGCTGATTTCTTCTGGGTGCAGCTATTCTTTTGACCATGAGTGTACACTTCAATGAAAGACACTTTGCAGTGTTTCAACAACTAGAACATTCTTAACAGCACAAGTCTCATCCCATGTGACCACTCACGTCCGGTGTTTTGCATGAGTTTATGCAGACTCTGCATTTCCTCCTAAAGTTCACTCTTACTCGTGCTAAATGTCACAGGAAGATAAAGCATGAGGAGTAAGCTTGTTAGTGGTCTTGAGTCAGGGCAGATATGTGCCTGATTCATAACGCTCCACACAAAGGGCCAGTGTGCTCTTCCCGCATGCCATATTGAAGCGATGATGTCACTGACCACTAGTGTGCCCCCGCTATGTATCGCATTGTTAATTGATGAGAGCCCCTCTTTATACCATAGACAAGAGCAGAGCGGAGTGGTCCTCGGCCTGACGTCACAGCGTCACCCCTAATAAACGTGCGGTGCCAACACTTACCTTACTCTTCGACGGTGCTATCAGTACCAGCCTGTGTTTCTTCTTGAATGGACTGCGCAGCTCGTGGCATTTGTCGAAGTTTTCCAGGTCTAACCGCTCCACGCAGTTCTTGAGGTCCTGTGGGGAAAAGGGACACATTAGCTCTTTGCTTCACGTCTAAACAATGAACTACACACAGTCATGCCAGAATATTAAAACCACCTCCTTGTATGCACATTCACTGGCCACTTTATCAGCTCCACTGACCATTTAGGAGCACTTTGTAGTTCAACAGTTACTTTATTACCCTGTTCTTCAAGGTGTAGCCACACATGTGACGTCTGCAAGGATGGGCCTTATTGCCTGACTGACCCAACAGCCACGATTACAGACATCCAGTGAGCAGTGATGCCTCCATGAGTCATCCTGTCAGTGCAGCACCATTGGCAGACGGCTGCACCACGCAGGACTACATGCACACAGACCGTTACGGTGTCTGTCCTGAACACCACGTCACCGTCACAAAGACTGCAATGGTGTCGTGCCAGACTGTCATGGAGTGACTCAGAATGGCAGCGGGTCATCTGCAGTGACGAGTCCCGCTTTTGTCTCGGGGGAGACGACCAACGAATCCGTGTGCGGAGGCACCGTGGTCAGCGCCCAGATTAACGGTTTGTTGTCACGCGTGCAGAAGGCCAGGTCTCACTCCACCTCCACCCCTACCGCACCATCTGCAGGAACTGTGTGAGGATATTCAAGCTGCATGGGATGGATTATCACAGGACACCATTAGGAACCTTTGCAGCTCCACGCCGATACGTCTGGCATGTTGGGTTAGCAAACACGGTGGCCCGACGCCATACTGAGAGACACTACTTCTGTACGTGTAGCTCAATAAATATTGATCATACCATCTAAATTGATCATCATTTATTGATCCTGGTAACCTTTATCTTCCTTCCCAACAGCACTGCAATCCCACACCTCCTTCTGGGTGCAGTTGTTACTTTGATGATGGGTGTAATATACGATAAAGGTTTATTATTGTATCACTGTGATAAAGAAGTATGTTTGTGGCTGTAACTGACAAACCCTGATTTACAGGGTAGGCCTACTTCCATGTGCATGCAGACCCAGTTAGACATGTTCAGTTCTATGTAACCGGCTTGTTTAGGTGGCTGAAGCTCAGAATGTGCTAGCGCTGTACAGATACATGAAGTGGTCATGGCTTGGGTTCATTACCTCATTGTCGTACACTACGATCTCTGTTCTGTCCAGCTGGACATAGCGGTCCTTGTAGCTGGCCAGGAACTTCCCTGAGGACTTCTTCAGCCAGCCGGCCTTGCCCGTGGTCTTCACCTCTTTGGGCTTGGCTGGATCTTCTTTAACGCCCTGCCAGACACGGAGAGACAAAAACAGGGAGGAAAATCAATGTCACAACTCTGGGCTCAGCAGACGAACTGACCGTACCTTCGTTATTTTTAGACCTTCCTTATCTCTTATCTGTCATGAACGGAACTTCCTCATCCCTCGAGTGTCTTTATTCAGCACATGCCTTACACACGCTTAAAGGTGAACACTCAGCAAAACTCTGTCTATGAAATGTAAACAAAGACATGCGGAGTGGTTTGATGTGCAATGTACCTTTCTGGGGGAATCTAGTGGTGGTGATAGGAACCAGACGTCAGGATTTTACAGCTCTGAAAGGCCTTTATAACAGAATGTTACTGCGTGATGTGGTTATGAATATGACGCCTGAGATGCCGGACTGTTGTAGGGTGGGGTTTGAAATAAGCTGTTTTTAAGGGGGATCTATTATGCTGATTTTCAGAGTTCCAGTAGAACAGACTCACACGCTTCAGTTTTCCCACAACACAATATTTGTCTGTACATATACTGTAGATCTGTTCATCCTCTGAAACACTGTTAGAGCTCCTGTGTTTTTAAGCCCCGCCTCCTGATGGGCCCAGTGTCTATCTATTTACCTATCTGTCTATCTATCTATCTATCTACCTATCTATCTATCTGTCTATCTATCTATCTACCTACCTATCTATCTATCTATCTATCTATCTACCTATCTGTCTATCTATCTATCTATCTACCTATCTATCTATCTATCTATCTATCTATCTATCTATCTATCTATCTGTCTATCTATCTATCTACCTACCTATCTATCTATCTATCTATCTATCTGTCTGTCTGTCTGTCTGTCTATCTGTCTATCTATCTACCTACCTATCTATCTATCTATCTATCTATCTACCTATCTGTCTGTCTGTCTGTCTGTCTATCTATCTACCTGCCTGTCTATCTGTCTAGTTGCCTGTCTATCTGTCTACCTATGTGTCTGTCTATCTATCTATCATCTATCGATCAATCGATCTATCTATCTATCTAGATGCCTGTCTGCCTTTCTGTCTGTCTATCTACCTACCTATCTACCTGTCTGTCTGTTTGTCTATCTATCTGTCTATCGATCAATCTAGTTGCCTGTCTGCTGTCTGTCTATCTGTCTAGTTGCCTGTCTGTCTGTCTATCTATCTAGCTATCTATCTATCATCTATCGATCAATCTATCTATCTGTCTAGTTGCCTGTCTGTCTGTCTGTATGTCTATCTATCTATCTATCTATCTATCTATCTATCTATCTATCTACCTGCCTGTCTATCTGTCTAGTTGCCTGTCTGTCTGTCTACCTATGTGTCTGTCTATCTATCTATCATCTATCGATCGATCGATCTATCCATCTCTCTAGATGCCTGTCTGCCTTTCTGTCTGTCTATCTATCTGTCTATCAAGCAATCTAGTTGCCTGTCCGCTGTCTGTCTATCTGTCTAGTTGCCTGTCTGTCTGTCTATCTATCTAGCTATCTATCTATCATCTATCTATCTATCTATCTACCTACCTGCCTGTCTATCTGTCTATCTGTCTAGTTGCCTGTCTGTCTGTCTATCTATCTAGCTATCTATCTAGCATCTATTGATCGATCTATCTATCTGTCTATCTGTCTAGTTGTCTGTCTGTCTGTATGTCTATCTATCTATCTATCTATCTATCTATCTATCTATCTATCTATCTACCTGCTACATTCTGCTACAAGTTCCACCCCACAACGCTGTGGCTGTTCTTACAGTGGTGTCGGTAGAACAAGCTGGTAGATTCACCTACAAGAGCCAGAAAAGCGCGACAGGCTCTACTGTAGTATAGAGAAACGGTGGGGAGGTGCCTGCAGGGCACTCTAAGGCAGTACAGTCCCTAAATAAAGGATATGATTTTAATGTGCCACCATCACCAACATAAACCAGCATCAACCAGCATAACACAGAAACCACTCTGAACGTTCTCAGAACTGGATCATGTAGGTATAAAGAAACCGTGAAACATGAAACAATGCTAACTATGATCACTGCACCATGTCAACACGAAACCTCTGTGAAGCAGAAGTGCATTTTAAACCCTGAAACCAGGCTTTAACCGTGCGGTGAAAACCACGCGGCAGGACTCGCTTCCCTTTTTATGATGTGAAGTGTTCAGTCCCACATCCACATGGTCATGTAGTACTCCGAGCGGTTACCACACTGACACTATCGTTAATGCTTGATGGCTGCTCTGTGGTGAAGTTACAGGCTCAACAGTTCAATACTACATGTCTTTACGGGTTTTGTTTTTGTTTCTGTTTAAAGAGAACCGATATCTGTGTTCTAGTGAGGTAAAGGTTGTTCCTGCAGGTAAACAGTAAACAGGTACTCTGAATTATGTTCCACTGACCAATATATGACCACCGTATTTCTCTCCTCTGCTTGTAAACTGGGTAGCACTTCCATGAGCATTCCCCTGACCAATCACAAGGCTGAAGGCTCTGGCCCCGCCCACACAGAACAGTTACAGAGTCACAGAAACTTAGCGAGCTGAATGGTTCTTCAGATTGGTTCTTTTATTATTATGATGACAAGCTTGTAACAACCGCAGAACCCTTTTTGGTACTCTATAGAACCACACATAAATACATTCTGCAGTCTAAAGAACCATTTCACCATGCAAAGAACCATGTAAGCATGCAAATGTCTGTCTATCTGTCTCTCTGCCTATGTCTGTCTGTCTGTCCGTCTGTCTATCTATCATCTATCTATCTATCTATCTATCTATCTATCTATCTATCTCTCTGTCTGTCTATCTATCTCTCTCTGTCTATCTGTCTGTCTGTCTGTCCATCTGTCTATCATCTATCTATCTATCTATCTATCTATCTATCTATCTATCTATCTATCTATCTATCTCTCTGTCTGTCTATCTATCTCTCTGTCTGTCTCTCTATCTATCTATCTATCTATCTATCTGTCTATCTGTCTGTCTGTCTATCTGTCTATCTATTGGACTGTGTAATAATGTGACAGTTTGAGGTTCTGATGGTTCTGCAGGGATTCCGAGAGGAAATTCCTCAGGATGTATCTATAAAGGGTCATCGGAGCTGTTTTTCCACTTTCTCTGGGCTTTTGGAAGCTGAGGCCGAGCGCTAGGTGCAGCTGTCAGAAAGGGGGAGAAGCTGTGAATAATAGGAGCAGCACGGTGCCACGAGAGGAGGGCACTGCTCTCCCACAATGCCTCTGTCCAGGAAACGTCCACGCTCGCGCACCAGGCCACTGCAGGCTCCGCTGTCTGCGCCGAGGAAGGAGAGGCGGGGGGTGGACGGAACATTGGAGTGGCTCTCTTTTGTTTTCCACATAGCGTTTTGGGGTTGGGGGGGGGGTATGGAACGGGAGCGCAGTGCAACACCGCTGCATCACAAACGCATGCCGGCTGCCAAAGAGTTTGGGTGGGGTGGAAAAATCCATACAGTGAAAAAGCACCTCAGCTGGTTGGGACACAGACAGCCCCGTTTGGCTCTGAGCACTAAACTAAGCCCTGCGAGAGGAGAGAGAGAGAGGACGGTCAGCGAGAGTCGGGCGAAGGACTTTAGTGTTTATGTTCAGGCAGGAAAGTATCGGAGACACAGCCAGCGTGGGTTAGTCAAACAGGAAGAGCTCTGCTCTAACAACGAGCTCACCACCACTACTGACAGCAGGGCGGGCTGACTGAACCTGACCGCGGTTATTAATAAAGAGGTCTAGAGCGTCAGTGAGGAGCTCACACTTCAGTCCTGCAAACATGAACATGCAGATGCGCTTTGCACTGGGCTGTACATACAGTACACAGTGCTGCTTCTAAGTTTCTGAACCTCCACCAGCACCAATAACAGCTGTGATTGGATTTGGCATGGACTGGACAAGTTTCTGCATGTAGGCCAGATTTGGTGGATGCCTTCCCTGGCACAATTCCGAGGAGAATTCCCTGTAGACTGGGATTTGTGCCACTGCTAGTAGACCCGTATGACCTGCAGATTCAGCTACTTCCTTCCCACTATGGTCTTTGGCACGCCCAAATGCAGTCACTCCTTTTAGCCAATCATTAACATCTGCTTTGGAGCCATTTTCCACACGAGACATTCCCTGCACTGTAGCACCTCTATAGACCCTGTCACTCACACCCCGCAGGGATTTATAGCCCCATCATCCTCATGCAGCGCCATCTGGAGGAGCCTGAAGTTACTACCACCGCTAATTGATTGAACAAAGTGATTTAATATTAAATGTCATGTTTCAGTCATTTAAGGGTGTCTGATGAGCTTGGAAGAACATTTGCTGAGGCTCAGCAGACTGGAGGAGGTTCCAACAACTATTTCTGATGAATAAAGTAACTCCAAGGTGTAGACTATTCTGGGAGATCACAAAGAGCTCCAGGGGAACATTGAAGGATCTGCAGGCCTCTCCTACACAGGCTAATGACAGTGTTCATGAGTCTACAATCGGGCAACACTGACCGGTAATAGTCTGTATGGAATGACGGCATGGAGGACCCAGTACTGTCCAGGAGGAACATTTAAAGCTCTTTCCAAAGGAGCAGTAATGATAACTAGCTAATGTGCACTAATTAGTAGTAAGGCTAACCAATCAGCTCTCAGTAGCATTAATGCCAACCAATCAGCACTCAGTAGCACTAATGCTAACCAATTTGCACTCAGTAGCACTAATGCTAACCAATTTGCACTCAGTAGCAGTAATGCTAATTAATCAGCTCTCAGTAGCAGTAATGCTAACCAATCAGCACTCAGTAGCAGTAATGCTAACCAATTTGCACTCAGTAGCAGTAATGCTAATTAATCAGCTCTCAGTAGCAGTAATGCTAACCAATTTGCACTCGGTAGCAGTAATGCTAATTAATCAGCACTCAGTAGCAGTAATGCTAACCAATTTGCACTCGGTAGCAGTAATTAATCAGCTCTCAGTAGCAGTAATGATAACCAGTCAGCACTCAGTAGCAGTTATGCTAACCAATCAGCTCTCATTAGGAGTAATGCTAAGCACTCAATAGCAGTAATGCTAACCAATCAGCACTCAGTAGCAGTAATGCTAACCAATCAGCACTCAGTAGCAGTAATGCTAACTAATCATCACTCAGTAGAGGTAATGCCAACCAGTCAGCGTGAGCTGAGTCCCAACGTTCATCTAAATGAGCCAACTTGTTCACAAACTGACGCATCTCTGATGCTACTAATGCTAACAACTGCAGTGGAAACCGCATCTTCCTGGTGATAAGCTTCCCACGATTGGTGTGGAGTATGCACTTGACAGGTTCCGTCATCTTAACTCGACCAACGTCAGAGTGAGTGTGTGAGTGAGCGTGATGTCAGGCACCCAAGCTGAGACGCTGTATATACAGTATATGTCCACACTTTAAAGCTGTGAGTATAAATAGTCCAGGAGTGAGCTGCTAAAGCGTATCAGAGGTGAGACACAGGGGCCGCCTCACCAGCGGAATGAATCGACAGCCGCAGAGCAGGCAGCCACATTCACATCCAGCCACATTCCCACTGACGGCAACCACCTCCCACACTGACTAAGCCCACCACCCAGCACAGACCAATACAATAAGCACACAACTTAAACCAACAAACAACAACATTTAACAACAATGCACAGCCCATTTCAGGAGAGCACACACCCACCATAAGCCTCCGTGTGCTGAACTTCACGAAGGCACTGCCCACCAACAGCAGGCCACTTCAGTAAACGGCAGTTCGCCTTTATTGACAGCCTTATTTTAGCCGAAATAGGAAAAAAATTAGTAATTAATTAATTAATTAATTAAAATTAATTAATATCCAAATTCCAAAATTCAAAACGAGTCCAGTCCCAAAATGTTCTCTGTCATCAAAGGCCCCTGGGATACAATACTATCGCAATACTTAAGTCATGATTGATATTATTGGCATTTTGTGCATTATTAGCATTACTGGCGATGCTAAGCACTGCACACTGCGAGTTAATCAACTGCAATTTAAGTGCTGCTATAGTCCCATAGGAATCCACTGCCACTGACATCCATGCACTGCCAGTTAATGAAGTCCGTCCTGCTTTATTCAGAGCAGCTGGTGTTATTATTCTTATGACGCTGGATTGACGAACGTGATGCTCGCTGAGCTGAAGTATGATAAGAGCTTAATGTGATGTCGTGAGTGAGTCTATTCAGAGTCAGCAGACAAACAGAGGAACCAAACCAAGACAATCAGAAATCAGGCAGTCAGAACAAGAGGGAGAGGCAAAAGGCGAACACCAAAGGGCGAACAAGGGTCACACACGGGAATACATAAACAAATGTCACGCTTCCGGGCTCATCCTCTGTCTCCAATGCTCCTCCGGACTCCAACTCCCAGAGTGCACCGCTCTGTGATGTCACGGTCACATGCTCACCAGCGGCCAATCACACCTCACAGTCCTGCTCATCTTCCCCAGAGTTCTAACCATACACACCTGCACCTCATCAGTCATCTCAGTACATATAGGCTGTATTAGAAATGGTACACGACTATACTGCACACTGTATACGCCCCCCAGCTCTCAGCCTGCTTCAGCCAGAGAAAATGGCGGCGGGTAACACTGGGGAGCAAAACGCTTCCAACTCCGAGTATAAGTGTGGGTGTAGTGATTGTAGTGGGGTGTGTGTTCATCAGAATGATCCTCAGAAAGTTAAAATATTCAGGTCTGAAGATTAATAAAAGATGAACTCGCTTTAGAGGATCAGTTTTAGAGTGAAATAGCCGAGGGGAGCTAACAGCTAGGCTAAACGTATTTCAGGTGAACTGAGCAGCGTTAGCAGCAGCTAGCTCTAAACAGTGGATACAGTAATAACAGCTCTGAGGTAAATGTGAGGTAACTGGTCATGTGACTGTATTAGTATACTACACTGTAGGTCAGAACTTGTTACTGGACTGTGTACTACACACAGGGGGCGTATACAGTGTGCAGTACATACTACTGTAGTACACAGTGTGCAGTACAGGAGTGTACCATTTCAAATACAGCCGTACACCTTCCCTCCAGTTGCCTCTTTGCGAGGTATTGCCAACGCAGTTGTCTACCGAGCGGTTCTCCCTGCGTTAGTCCAGTTTTGACTCATTTTGACCTTTGCTCTGTCTTTCGCCCTTGGTTTGTTTGCCCGATCTGACTGCTTTTGGTTTCTACTCGGACTGTCTCGTGGTTTTGGCCCTGTCACTCCCTGTCTGGTATGTTCGCCCAGTCTACACGTACCGCCCTGCCCTACAGCATTGTTAATAAATCAAATTTGCCTTTTAACTCGGCACGCGTCTGGTCAGTCTATCCGGCGTTACAACGGAGAACAAGAGGGAAACGCTCGGTACGCAACACTGGAGTTACTGACTAGGGGCAGGGATATATACACAACATAGTAAATGGAGAACAGGTGAGGTTAATCAGAGCTCTGGGGAAGCAGAGCGGGAAAGCTGTTCCTGATTGGAAGAGGTAGAACTCGTGGTGTTGGTGTCATGGAGCAGGGGATCATGGGAAGTGTAGTCCTCGGATTCGGAAGTGGAAGAATCCCGCTGTGTGACAATTCTACAGCCAAAAGTTTCATTTATATTCACCATTAATTAGACAAAATATTGGTACTCAGTCAGCTGATATGATGCATACTGCTATGCCAGATATTGCATTCATATCCTGTATTGATCCCCAACAATGGGTTTAGTATTTAAATACTGGCAGCTCATTGAACTAAGTACCCAAGAACCACACATCCCTATTCCCAACCTCCAGAAACACTGTTTACACACAGATTCTGGAGCCCTTAGAAGGAGCTCCTTAAAAATCTGGTTCCCACTCCCTAATTGTCATGCTGGGAGAGTCCAGGCACTTGTAACTTTGCTTCTAGGGGGAAAAGAAAGGGAGGGAGGGAGGGAGGGAGGGAGGGAGAAGGGGGCACACCTTAACCAACACATGTTCCATATAAAGGCTTTAGACAGTGAACTGAATGTGCTGCATCTGGGATAAATCTTATATCCTCCTCCGGCCTGCTGGGCTTCACCTCACCACACCACTAAATTCCAATCATCTGCAGGCACGGCCTGCTTCCTCCAATGACCTCCTTACTGTAGCGGGAATGAAAAAGACCGCCCCAAGGCTTCTTACTGGACACACAGCTGTGCAGCGTGAACTCAAAACAGCTTGGTCCAGGACGACCAGCCGGGGATAAAACCCGTAACCTCCTGGTCTAGAGCGAAGTTCCATGATTGCCGTGGCAGAACACTGACATGATGTTGGCTCATTTGTGTTGAACACGTCCGTAACCGTCACTGCCCACATACACGGATGTCAAGCAATACATCCGCTAGAGGGCGGTCCAGAGTCAAACGTTTCCCACAACATTCCCAAACATTCCTATCCACTCTCCTCCCTGCAACCGTTTGTCCCTGTGCCCCGGCGATGTGATGTCATTTCGATGGTAAAAATTCCGGATTAGGTCACATAGCGTCTCTTCGAAGATCCACCATAACTAATAAATAAAGTTTTTTGCCAGAGTTCTTGGAATTCTTGGAATTCTTCATTGTGTCCATAAGGCAGTACTCGTGTTTCACAAACTACTGACTACACCACCTGCTCCGTTATGCCCGTATCCATAAGCCTTCAGAGAACGTGAGCATACACGGATGAAATGAACACAGAACACGGACAGAAAGCTACGTCCCTTATCCATATCCGTGTTTAACGTTGAGCATAAACAAGCCCTTAAAGCGAAGCGTGTCAAGTTGTATCATGGGATGGAAAAGCACCATGTGGTACTGATGGAGGATATCGCATCCCCCAATGTTGAGAAGTCCAGCTACGTTTATGCATGGGAATTCCTGTGTCTTGCTGTAGTTCGCACGGAAGAAACCAGCAAAAGTCTTTACTAGCGGTCCATGGGGTTTTCCAGGGACAGGCATAACTGGAATATAACCGTGCTGCCTTGATGGTTTAGCAGTTTATAGTGAACATCTGACACATTAAACTTCCTGCTCGATTCCCATCACAATTAAATTCCAATTTAGTGGCTGCGCACTGCACATCACTATCGTCCGTATCTGTTTTCTCCTTCTTCTTCTCAGTACACATCTTTGTTCACTAACCTGTCCCGTGGTGTCAAGCCTCTGGGTTTCCCTGCTGCCTCCAATCTCCCAAACTCCATGTCCCAGAGTTCATTACCCGATGATGTCACCGTCACATGTCCCGAACTGTCCAATCACACCTCCTTATCTCGCCCCCCCTCGCCTGAGTATTGATAATCACACACCTGCATCTTATTTCACCACACAAGCACCACAAACCCCTCAGACACACATACACTCTGCAAAGTAATGCCAAACCCAGTTTGTATACTGAGCGTTCTCTCTTGCCTTCCCTGGTTATCTTCTCTGGTTCTGACTCTCTCTCTCTCTCTCTCTCTCCCTCTCTCTCTCTCTCTCTCTCTCTCGGTTCTCCCCTTTGATCTGGTTGCTAGTTTGTTTGGCCCTTCTGGTATTGTATTCCCCATTTGTTCACTGGTTTACGCTTTTGTCTTTCTCCTTTGGATCTGTCTGCCTGCGTGCGTCAATCTAAGTTTTAGAGATATCAACACCGTTCCAACTTCGGAATGTTCAGTCTGATTAGGAATGGTGTGCTTGTATACAGCTTTTTGATCCGACATACGGGTTTTGGAAAAACCTTGTTAAATTCCACATTTTTTACATTAAACATGAACGGGCTGGAAAAGTACATGCCCATAGACACCGTTTCACATGTTCAGGGCAGACCCACGAGCACATTCGATGTTGGGCTGACCCGCACTCGTCTATTTGTCTCCCCATCACTCGTTCCTCCCATAGACTCCCATTCATTTTCACCCCCGTTTTTAATTGTTAGCAACACCTTAGCAGCTGCTCAATCACTCTTTTACTTTTCCTGTTTAACTGTAGAATCATCTAGAGCTCTGTTCATCACTCTGGACACGGCTACCTGCTTCCTAATGATCTGAATAGGGCTGCCCTCTAGAAGTCGGAGACCATTTAAGTCGACTGAGAACCTTCAAGTCGACTGACAACAGTGACGAGTTTTATTTATTTATTTATTTATTTGTCGTAAAACAGACAAAAGCTTACAGAAGACATATAATACATATATAATATAATACATTTAATAATTATTAAAAGGGGAATAATAAATATATATTTAAGTTCTAACTGGGCTATGGCGCATGCTTGCTAAAAAATTAAATCCACGTGACGACGCGCGCTGGCGGTTCACCGTTGAAGGGAGCTAAAGCTGTGAAGCTGAGAAACACGGGTGGAACGATGTCTCAGAGAAAGTCTGGAGGAGCTTTTGAAGAAGAGAATCTGAACAGATTAAAGCTAATTCTGCTCGTCATTTAGTCAGACATCCAACACTGCTTCAAACCAGTGAGCTGACTTTCGTTTTAGACATAATGGCTGTTTGCGGTGAAGGAAAAACGGACCGAAGACGTTTGTTTTATTATAACTCCATTATTTTAGAACCTAAATTACAGATATTTTTATTTATTCGTTTACAGCTAAGATTATTTTTATTTAAAGATAAGTACAGTCACTTAATATACCTGCCGATAAACGAGGAATAATTATTTCAGCGCAGGTGATATAATAATTAAACGGTTTCAGGTCTACCGTTCTCCTTTTCATCTAAAAATAATTTAAATATTGACTAATTTGGTTTTATTTAGGAGTTCATTATTTATGAGAGATGAAAGACGAAGGGTCATCCTACTGAAGAAGCTGTTAAAAGTGAAATTATAAAGACAGGCTAGAAGCGCTAATGTTCAGCATAAATACGTGCTCGCTGCCGGACGCTATATTCTGTAATTAAATCAGGCTCCAGATCGTTCATCATATGCCACGTCTCTATTAGTTCAGTAATATGGTCCTGTGACTCTGCTGACTTTCTAAACGAGGACATCAGATCTGAACCGTATGCAGATTGATTTACTGATTACTAGATAATGTATATGGAGAAAAAACAAAATTCTGAGTCGTTTACAGCCCTAGATCTGAATATTAAATATATTAAAAAATTAAAACCCTAAATCCACACTTGAACACGAGTGTACTTGTGCAGGACATGTACCTGGCCTAAAGCTCTCTGGCCGGAGTGTGCAAGATGGGGTTAGTTGTGTTGTCATCCGACTTTCAAAAAACCCGAAAAAGAGGAAATGAAAGAGTTCCGTTGAAGATTTACCAGGAATCAGGGCACGCTTGCATGAACAATGCACACCACAGGCTCTAACAATGGCCAGGCCGTACTGACCGCTTCATACGCTGCCACTTCAAAATGGGCTGTCCTCACATACACTTGCATGAATGAGGCGGCGTGTGTCGGAGCTTTCAGCGCGTTCGGGTGACGGAGGCTCGTGCCACGGCGGAGGAAGTAACACAGTAGCAGTATAAGATACAATAGCACAGTGACATAGAAACCGTGAATGAGACCAAGCACTGGACCTGACAAAAATAGTCCTGCACAGGGAAATAACCTGAGACCCCCCTCCACACATCTAAAGCTCACCACCGCTCACCGCCACTACAGGCAGATGGGCTTTGTCTGACAGTTAATGGGGCTTGAGTTTCCATTCGCTCACTACCATTCAATAAATGCCCCCTGAAATAGGTCACAATGTGCACAAACGCTACTGCAGCGGCCCGGTCAGATCCATGAGCTAATCACCATCACAACATCACAACTATGGTGACAAGTACAACTGCATAAACCGCTTTCCTGACTGCGGAACTACACCGATCACGCAGAAGGTAGATTACAGAGACAAGTATGTGTAGTTAAGCAATAGACACACTTAACACTCAACACAGTGTGTTACCGCACATAACATCACGAGTTGTGATTTGGTTGTCCACGAAAACACACGACCTCAAGTGCTACTTTCTGCAAAACGACGAAGTGAAGTTCCTTCCGCCAAAAAAAGTAGTGCCCTTCTGCTGCACAGATAAAGCCGCAACACTGTGGCAATATCCAATTCAGCTCAGCTTAAATACCTGACGGGTGAACCGGAATGTGGTTTTGCTCCAATCAGGCTGTTAGGCTTTCACACAGATGGTTGGAGATACAGCAAAACTGTCAGCATGTAATTATTAATTATTTAATTATATTGCTTGGGTTTACTGTGAGGGTGGAACCTGATTTGCAATGTAGCCGACAAATTAAGATTAAAGATTCCAAAGCAGAAATAGCTGGATAAATAAAATTAATGAATACAAAATAATGGAATAAGAATATCAAATATTCTTTTGATAATGAGTGTATTATGGCTCCAATGTCCTACTAACAGTTTCCATTAGCTAGAACCAAGCTCTGTCTAAAAGGTCAAAACAAAGTGACTGCTGTACCCTGATTGGTGGGCTCGCATAAGACAAAAAGAAGGACAGATTTAACCATAATGTGGTACAGATACACCAACACACTACTTACAGCACACTAACGCATCACACTTACTGAGTTACCGTACACCGACACACCACTTACAGTACACTAACGCATTACACTTACCGAGTTACCGCACACCAACACACTACTTACAGCACACTAACGCATTACACTTACCGAGTTACTGTACACCGACACACTACTTACAGTACACTAACGCATCACACTTACTGAGTTACCGTACACCGACACACCACTTACAGTACACTAACGCATTACACTTACCGAGTTACCGCACACCAACACACTACTTACAGCACACTAACGCATTACACTTACCGAGTTACTGTACACCGACACACTACTTACAGTACACTAACGCATCACACTTACTGAGTTACCGTACACCGACACACCACTTACAGTACACTAACGCATTACACTTACCGAGTTACCGCACACCAACACACTACTTACGGCACACTAACACATCACACTTACTGAGTTACCGTACACCGACACACCACTTACAGTACACTAACGCATTACACTTACTGAGTTACTGTACACCGACACACTACTTACAGCACACTAACACATCACACTTACTGAGTTACCGTACACCGACACACCACTTACAGTACACTAACATTACACTTACTGAGGTACTGTACACCGACACGCTACTTACAGCACACTAACGCATTACACTTACTGAGTTACCGTATGCCAACACGCTACTTACAGCACACTAACGCATTACACTTACTGAGTTACCGTACACCGACACACTACTTACAGCACACTAACGCATCACACTTACTGAGTTACCGTACACCGACACGCTACTTACAGCACACTAACGCATTACACTTACTGAGTTACCATACACCGACACGCTACTTACAGCACACTAACGCATTACACTTACCGAGTTACCGCACACCGACACGCTACTTACAGTACACTAACGCATCACACTTACCGAGTTACCGCACACCGACACGCTACTTACAGCACACCAACGCATTACACTTACCGAGTTACCGTACACCGACACGCTACTTACAG
>CM067489.1:1771310-1790470 GCA_034552555.1 Semaprochilodus insignis
ACACACACACACACACACACACACACATATATATATATATATATATATGTGTGTGTGTGTGTGTGTGTGTGTGTGTCTGTGTGTGAGTGCGTGTGTGTGTGTGTGTGTGTGTGTAAATATATATATATATATATATATATATATATAAAAGTATAAGTATATATAAGCAAGGACGGGCCTTATCTCTGTACCTGACTGACCCAACAGCCACGATTGCAGACATCCAGTGAGCAGTGGTGTCCTCCATGAGTCATCCTGTTAGTACCAGCACCATTGGCAGACGGCTGCACCACGCAGGACTACATGCACACAGACCGTTACGACGACTGTCCTTAACACCACGTCACCGTCACCAAAGACTGCAATGGTGTCATGCCAGACAGGTCAAATTGTTGCACTCAGACAGAATCAACCGACAGTAATGTATATTTATATACATATATGTGTGTATGTGTGTGTGATTGTGTTTGTGTGTGTGTGGGCATGTATATATGAGCTCAGCAACAAAGTTATTACTATGTCACATCTTCTCAGTCTTCTCAAACACCTGATACTATGAGGAAACCAGCGTTTCGTCTGTAACATTAATTTGAATCTGAACCGTCCGGCAGTGGTGAGCCATATCGCAATAACATTAACTCACAATACTCAAAGACATATGCATACCTATGCCTACCACACACACACACACACACATACACACTATCCGCTGGCACGGCTACATCTCAAAACTTTCATACCCACTGCACTAAACCCAGTAATACACAACTCATCACGTTCTCACGCAGCCGGTCAGGGTTCTGTAGGTACACATACGCTCCACGATATGCTCAGAGCAGCAGTGTTTATCAGGACACTAACAAACATAACTCCAAACGTTAGGGCCTAATTCCTTATTTGCTTTAATTACAGTCTGTGCCCAAAACGCTTTGCGTTGGGTCACCGCTCGCTGCGGAACAATAGAAGAGAACAGAGCAAACGGTTCCTCTGCTGTTCTATAAATATCATTCTTAAAACAGATGGTTCGTCACGGTAGCGGCAGGACTTGTGGAATTGTATTGCTTTAAAAAAATTTCACAACATATATATCTATATCTATCTAAATATATATATATATATATATATATATATATATATATATATATATATATATAAATAATTTATATATTTTTCAGACATCTGATCCATCCAAACAGAGAGAAAATAACTTTTTTTTTTTTTTTAAATAAAATTTTAATTCAATATTGAATATATTCAATATTTGCAAATACAGTGCTGCAGTAAATCCAGTTAAACAGACGACCTATTTATAATCTCTATGTATAATGAGACATGCCGTTGGTCAGTGTTGTACATATACTGACTATATACACCATATATATATAATGTTTCTAATAATATATCTTGTTTCTGGATTTAGGCGACATCAGTGTTCAGCCAGTTGGTCCAGATTCGGTGGATGCCTTCCCTGGCACAATTCCGAGGAGAATTCCCTGTAGACTGGGATTTTAGCCACTGCTGGTAGACCCGTACGACCGTACGCTGCTTCCATACACCTGCAGATTCAGCTACTTCTTTCACACTATGGTCTTTGGCACGCCCAAATGCAGTCACTCCTTTTAGCCAATCATGACCATTTCAACAGTTATGCACGCAATATGTTTACATATATACATATGTGTGTGTATGTATATATATATTAGTATGCATAACTGTAATTTTTCAAGATAAAATACTTCTATTTAGAGCCAAAAAAGGTTCCCGCTATGATGATATACTTATCAGGTCAAGCCATTTTCAAATAGGTTCCATATAGAACCATACACGACACATTCCCCATCAATCTGAACTCGAGGTGAGCAATATACTATTATTCTCATCAGCATATCGACCAACTACACCACAATAAGCTTTTCTGTCTTACCATATGGTGGATACCGTCGATAACCTAACCATCACTGACCTGCATGTCTTAATAGAAACACAGCATAATTAATAAAACCACTGTATCCCCAGTTTCCGATAGCAGTCATGGCCCATTTCTGTCTATAGCAACATAACATAACCTAATAAATTGATATTGTGCTCTGGTTGACTAAGGAACCCTTGAAGAACCCACAAGTGAGTCACAGTTTCCTGGCAGCGAGGCACTTTTTCGTGGGGTTCCTGGTTGTTTACCTGGATGCAGGGAGTAAACAAGCTGTTACCAGGGTTACAGGAAGCGTTGGATGCTGCTAAGGTGAACAGGTGCAGGCTACCTCTGTAGGCTCCAGTGGATGGACTGTATGCGCAGGGCTCGGTGGCTTATAAGCTATTCATTAGCAGGTTATAATAGGCTTATAAGCGATTGATAGGAGGTTATCAATACTGAATGGACTAACTGGTGGAGTAATCTGCTAGGCCTGGGGTCATGATGTGCAACTGCGGCAGCTAAATGGGCTAATATTAGCTTGGCAATGTGTTTATTGAGTTGGTTTAGTGGATTAAGGCTAGCGAAAGTCGTGTTGACGAAGTTTTGTGGACTTGTGCTGCTTTTGTGGACTCTGGTTCGAATTCCGTCGTTCCACCTTAAATGGCGCAGCAGTTGCATTCTGGCGCCCCAGGCGCCAGAATGCAACTGCTGCGCCATTTAAGGTGGAACGGCGGAATTCGAACTAGAGGCTGACCAACGCTTCGAAAAGCAGGAAGATGGAAACTTAAGGACGTGTACTCACATCTTCCATGGTGAAAGCCTTGAAAGATCCGTTCTGAGGGGCAGGAAAAGGGCGCTTTATCTGGGATTAGTTCGGGCTTCTTCTCGCTGCTGGCCACTTTCTCCGATCCACCATGACGCGCGGATGAAGACACAGGAGGAACTGCTGGGCGTGAGATGAAGTTAACGGTACGGGCTGTGCCCTTTTTCCTCTTTCGAGTCGACAGCAGCGACACAACTTTGAGGTGAAGAGAGAGAGAGAGAGAGAGAAAAAAAAAGTTTGGTTTCCGGCGAGCTTCCCCTCCACAAACAGCCTCCGCCACAGATAGCACACTTCTCCGCTTCTTCTTCTCCACCTCCTCCTCCTCCTCCTCTAGTGAGGGAGCAGCGGGGAGTGAGTACAGGACAGGGACACCACCAGGGATGAAAGATTTACCGTGCTTTGTATCGAAATCGCACTTAAATGTAGCCTGCATCGTCGAAAACATCCCCTTTAAAGGGCAACTCCACCAAATTTCCCAAAATTTCACACTAATCCCAGTGAAATGGTTGATTGTGGAGACTTTAGATGGTCTTAACAGTGGTGGTGATGGGAACCACAGGTCTAGCCATGTCAGTTAAAGCACCAGTGAACCTATATTATGGTGAAACAGTCCTAAAAGTATGAACAAAATCAATCCAAACAAACTTTCTTTGGGGACTACTTTACTGCTGCACGACATTCCCCTCCACCATGGTATACACTCATCATCAAAGGAATAGTTGCACCCAGAAGGAGGTGTGGGATTGCCGTGCAATTGGGAAGGAAGATAAAGGTGGCCAGGATCAATAAATGATGATCAATTTAGACTGATATGATCAATATTTATTGAGCTACACATACAGAAGTAGTGTATGGCTAATGCCATATGGCAGCATGGAGCTGTAGAGGTTCCTAATGGCGTCCTGTGATAATCCATCCCATGCAGCTTGAATATCCTCACACAGTTCCTGCAGATGGTGCGGTAGGGGTGGAGGTGGAGTGGCACCAGGCCTTCTGGATGTGTGACGCGTGACAACAAACCGTTCATCTTGGTGCTGACCACGGTGCCTCCACACACGGATTCGTTGGTCGTCTCCACCAAGACAAAAGCGGGACTCATCACTGAAGATGACCCGCTGCCATTCTGAGTCACTCCATGACAGTCTGGCATGACACCATTGCAGTCTTTGGTGATGTTGACGCGGTGTTGAGGACAGTCACTGTGACGGTCTGTGTGCATGTAGTCCTGCGTGGTGCAGCCATCTGCCAATGGTGCTGCACTAACAGGATGACTTATGGAGGACATCACTGCTCACTCAGTGTCTGTAATCGTGGCTGTTGGGTCAGTCAGGTACAACGATAGAACCCATCCTTGCTTATGTCACATGCACGGTCAAGCATGAAACTTAAATCATTTGTATGTCTCACCATGTCAAACCTACCCACCAAGCTCCATTCCTGTCTGTTGATTCCTTCTGGGTTCAACTTTTCTTTCAATGGTGGGTGTATATATGCAGATTTCCTAAAGCATGTAGGCCCTTACTCTGATTTCTGATTTCTTTCATTTCTCAGTGCATGTGTGTAAAATCAGACCACCGGTACCAGAACCTTGTATACCCCTACTCTGATGTCTTTCACTTGTCTGTGCATGTGTGACAACAGACCGCCGGTACCAGAAGCATGTATACCCTTACTCAGATGTCTTTCACTTGTCTGTGCATGTGTGACAACAGACCGCTGGTACCTGAAGCATGTATACCATATACATATACATGTGCTTTATATCACGTCTGTGAGTTTATTTACTGGTTACAGAGCAGAAATCTGATTACTGCCTCATGTAGACCCAGAGATTCCCCATAATCTGATGACTCAAGAGCATGTAAAGATGTGAATGAAGGTGTATTAGCCACTGCCAAAATCTGCTTTTCTGCAGTTATTGGAATATTAACTGGATGTAAACACACTCAGTGTCTCCGACATCAGGCAGCATATTCTTAACCCTTTCAAGAAATAGCTTTCTACAAGGGAACCTTTAGAGGTGGATGTCTGGTTCCCTTCACCATCACTGTGAACAGTTCTGACTCAGACTAAACCACTCGAAATGACTTTGTTTGGATCGCACCCATTTTATTACGTAGAATTTTGGAAAGTTCCCCTTTAAGTTTCAAGTGGAGAAAGTTAAATCTTGTGAACGGCCTTGTAAACTAGACCTCCATGTGTTGTGACAGCACAACTGCAACTCACTGGAAAAGTGGCACACTACATTCAAGGGTCAAGCCTCAAGCTCTAAACAGGCCTCGCAATTTCCATCACAGATGCTATATCAGTCCGCAAAATCATAAATTAGCAATGTTCCCCCAATCCTTCAACCCTAGTGTGTACTGTAGCGCCTCAGGGAGCAGCCTAAACCCTGATCCCAGTGAAAGTGAAAGTATGTTACTAAAAACGAGACCCTAAGTAACACAGGGAACAGCTGTGGAACATCTTAGTACATCCTGCGTCTATCAGCACAGGAACCGAAGCCTTTTAGAATCTATTCTTCTTCTCCTTTGTGACTGTTTTGGTTTAAAACAAAATGAGAAGCCTCAAAAGTGGAAGGTGATACCAATCTCAAAGCAGTGGACACTTTTACTTTCAGTCCATGTACATTCCATGTTAAAGGGCCTCTTAAAGTTTGCTCTAGCATACAAACCATTTACTGGTCACTTATACAAGCCACTTTTGAACTGATGGCTTTTGTGATTGCTTTTATCCCTGCCTATCATCTAACAATTCTGCATAACCATACCACTAAGGCGTAAGCAAAGTAATTCAGAATGGCTGGGTTTCAGAATGCTTCACATTGGTGGTGAATGGAACCAGACGTCCACTCACCTCTGAAAGCCCCCTGAAAGTTATCAGGTGAAATGGCTATGAATGCACTGACTGATGTTAGATGTTTGAATTCTGAAATACATGCCAGGAAGAAACACGCATGCAGGGGTCATATGGTACCCAAAGAAAAACAACTGAACATTACAATTTGAGCATTTTCAGTATAATACACAGTTCCTGCAGATGGTGCGGTAGGGGTGGAGGTGGAGCGACACCAGGCCTTCTGGACGTGCGACGAGTGACAACAAACCGTTCCTTTTGGTGCTGACCACAGTGCCTCCACGCACGGATTCATTGGTCGTCTCTACTGAAGATGACCCGCTGCCATTCTGAGTCACTCCCTGACAGTCTGGCACGACACCATTGCAGTCTTTGGTCAGGGGCAGGATGACTCATGGAGGCATCGCTGCTTGCTGAATGTCCGCAATCGTGGCTGTTGGGTCACTCCGCGCATGTCGGTCAATTTGTTGGTTCTCTCTCTCTCCATGGTTCGTGTAGCTGGTGCGTGCTTTCTTCTATCCACTGCCACCAACAGCATGCTATAGTAGTATCCGCACAACCGGTATGGTGCACAATACGTTGATAAGACCATCCCGCTTCCCGAAGCCCTAGGATGCGACCCCTCTCCTACTCCTCCAACTGCTCAAATTGCTTTCGGGCTCTTCTCTGAGGTATACTGCACTCGCAAAGGACGCTACCAACTTAACATCACAAGTCAGTATGGAAAGCATGCGCAACAGTACGACCTTAAGTAGTCAGTCCGGTACAACGATAAGGTGATAAGGCCCATCCTTGCTTACATCACATGTGTGGTCGAGCGAGGAACTTGAATCATTTGCATGTCTCACAATGTCAAACCTACCTACCAAGTTTCATTCCAGTAGACACGTGTAGGTTCACTGGTGGTAAATAAAGTGTCTGTATGTGTGTTGTAGACATGGAGACCCCTGGTTCCCGTCACCACCACTCTACAGAACATCTGAACCATCTCATAGCAAACCACACCGAATGACTTTGTTTACATCTTTTCATATCTTTCTTTGATGATGATGATGTCACTTCCCATACTCCTTCATTTACATATTGCCATTTTATTGCAGCAGCAGGCTGAAGGGGTCTCTGCGGTGGAGCACGTCCTGGTGGGGATGGGAGTGAAACCTCCTCTGCAAGAGGAGGTGGACTTGCGAGACAGCCAACGAGAAGTGTTGCGGAGGTCACAACTTCCCCTTTGTAAGTTCTCCTATTTATAAACACGATCGTGTCAGAGAGCAGACGGGTTGGGAGGCTTATTCCCTAGCTCGGTTGGTTAGTTTCAGTGCATCAAACATTATGTAGCCGGAATACGGCTTGACTTGTTTCTCTGCTGCGGTCACGCTAATACGGAAGTGATCCTTACGGGAAAATTTGGAACTCCTCTGAGAGAGGACTCACTTCCCATATCTGTGGGCAGTCAAGAGGATGTAGAGGAAAAGCTCCATTTCTCATCAACAGAGACTCATCTGACGAAGGCTGAATGATCAGGATTCCTGTTTGAATGTTGTTCAGAGTTCACAGAAAGGCCTTATCACCAGTCCCACCACAGCTGCAACCGCAATTTACCCATCTGCCCCCACTTAGTGCAGAGTGGAAGCCTGCAGTGCACACGTCAAGACTCTCTTTACATACATGTTACCCAGTTTCCAGGAGATGCTTTTATGAGGAGATCAGATAACACCCGATCACAGGGACAAAGTCAAAGTGATCTAGAGAAAATGGGACTCCTAACAACCACCTGGAAGACCTGGTAGGTCCAGCAACACTGTCTCCCTCAGATAAACAGCACTTTAAGGCTTCTATTTTTAAAAGAGAGGAGAGCATGAAGCTCCACTCTGGCTTCAGATCGGAGAACATCCACAGGTGTTTTTGTCCAAGACACCTCAATGCTATGAACATATGGTGGAGCCGGTGCTGGAGGTAGTGCTGTCTGTCAGAACTGATGGAGGGGAGTTGGAGGCGTGCTGGTGGCAGAGCTTTGCACAGTGCTTCAACAGGCAACCCCAGAGTTCACTAGGGCAGTGGAGGAGGAGCTGGCACCGGAGCATTTCCTGGGGAACTGAGGTGGCAGGTGCGGCCGCCGCTCAGAGTTCAAGGCTCTGCTTCAGCTCATAGCTGATCAAACTACACAAGCAACCATGAGCTCTGAATACAAGGAGACGGCACTGTTGTTAAACGTCTCTGATTTGTTTTGTCTGTAAGACTTTGTGGGTCCATCTGGCGCCAATGGAAGCTGCCCTAGATATGCTGAACCTGTAACTGCAAAATACCCATAATTTAAATAATGGAAATTAATAATTACTTATATTTGATTTTTCAAAATTGCTCGTCGTCCCAGCCCTGTTTCATACACACAAACACATGCATGCAAACATGCACGCACATTACGCCTGCCATTTTAACAGTAGCTTGATGCAAGCTATTGGCTAACCCTTGCTTCTGGACAGCGTCCATGTGTGCTATATTGGTGTGCAATAAGAGGACAGTGGTAGAGCAACCACAGCAGAAAGAAGAAGCTCAGAGCGAAGGCCTCGTGTGAGAACACTGCAGGGTTTATTAATAGATCTGATGTGGTTTGAGTCGAATGGTGTGAAAAGGCCCATATGCACTGGCGAGCGCTAGCGCTTCTGTTTTAGATCTGCCCACCCGTACGCTTCAACTTTAGCTACTGCTTTATGATCTCCCAGAGCTGCCTGGTACTTTCACTAAGCATTTAACCCCTTACATGACCAACGTCGCACTCGCTGTGGGCTTCCTCAGGTCTATTGCACACGTCTTTGCCATGCAGTCCATGGTGTCTCTGAAAAGTAAGCCTCAGTTTGTAGTAAGACTGGAGGTTTTAAAGGGCTAAGCGCTAACAGGCAGTGAGTGCCTGCAGAAGTCATCTCCTGTAAACGTACACATTTTGCGTTTTCTGTATTTGACATTCTGGCCATTGCGACATCAGGGTGGATTCATAGGTTTGGCTTCATTTCCGCGAACAAGCTGCAAGTTTTGTTCACTTGCTGCCTCTGAGTGCTCAAGTTCTGGTAAACAAGGCCGACACCCAGCAACTGAAAAGAGAGAACGAGAGAGCAGAGAGCTGGGAGACAAACGAGAGGCCCTCCCTTTATTGGAGGAGAGGAACGCTTGCCAAAAGTCGCCACCTTCAGGCGCTTTGAAGCAATGCAGGAGTTTTCACTGGATGTCTATGTGGGTTCATTATTCAGTGATGAATCTTAAGACCTCGATAACTGCTGATTTTGGTGTCCCCAGTCTTTCTGATCATCTCTCGTTTGCTGATTAAATATGTTTTTTGTCTCACACTCATACATTTTAGATGGTTTTGATTTAGCTGGCTAGGTGGAGCATGATGCTAACATGTTAGGAGGGTGCAGGCTAGCATGGGGATGGACCTTCTGCATCTCAAACTTTGCAAAATGATTGGACACTTCAACACGCTTGCAGGAGAGCCCTAACTTCTTACTCTGCCACGTCAGCTAATGTTTGGCTCCCATCATATCATCACCTGGAGAGAGCTCTCCTAGACTTTCAGCCACTCTTGGTGGTCTAGTGGTCTAGCTGCTCATCTGCTATGACAATGGGAGAAAAGCCTGCTGGCTTGGCTGTTGTTGTAGCACCCCCTGCTGTAGCGCTCAGAATGCAGCTTGGACTTGCGTTGCCTTATTACACATCTATGTATGTATGTACAATGTGCAAAACCATGCTTGCTTAGCTCGAAGCATCTGTCCTTGAGTGAAGCATGTTTCTGGCCTTGCCCAACGTGTCCACATGCAACTTTGCCTCGCCACAACGTATTCATTTCAGTGGGGAGCTCAGATTTATGCAAATGATGCATACAATTAAATCCTAAGGTAGCGAGCTTGCCTTTGAGATGCAGGAATCCAGGTTTATAGTTGTTGACGAGTACAGAGCTGTGAAAATTGGAAACACATAAAAGGCAACAGCGAACACCGTGGACAATTTGAAGGATGACAATTTTCAAACAACTAAGGAGTCTTTGGCGTAGGTCCCGTCCTGGGCCCAGGTCTTGCAGCGTTCAGACCCTCGCAGATCCAGCCGGATATGGAAAAAAAAAAAAAAAAAAAAAAAAAAAACAACAGGACCGGGGCTAAACTGGTGATGCAGGGGTAGGAAGGAGGAGAACGTAGAAACATCGGCACCTGAAAGCAGCAAAATATGGGCGTGAATTGAATCCTTTTAAAGACAGGTGGCGCACTGCGATTGGCCAGAGTAATGAATGAATGACTGACGTAGCCTTGGACTCTTCCTGACAGAGTTTGCACTAAAGCTTTCATTTCCATAACAACATAAAACCACCAGCCACGAGCAGGCCTAGAAACTAATCTGTAAGTTACTGACACACGGATGGAGGGCTAGCTCCATTCCATACGAAGTTTGACTGTCCACCAGCCAGATACAGTTCGTCTTCTTTGCACAGCCAAAATGTATTTGTCACAAACCCAGTGGCGTCTGCTGTCCTTCCCTCTGTGTTTGGAAGCACAAGGAACAGGAAAAGTCGTTCAGAATCTACTGCAGCCCCCATCCCCCGCACCTTAAAGAGCTTGTCCGCCTGTTATTACTGTTTGCAATGACCATACGGAAGCACAAAGTTACATTTTGACCGTACATGTCTCCAGAATGAGAAGACCAGCAGAGCTGTGGTGAGTACTTCAGTAATAGCGGATGGGAAGCTTCTGGAGTAGTACAGCACTCAGAAACCCAAGACAATTGATTTTACTGCATCGATTTTGCTGTTAGTTGTTCCCGTTCTCTTATATAAACCTTCTCAGCAGAATTCCGACTAATAAAACTTTTTTTTGGGAAAGACTGTGTAAAAATGCTGGAAAAAAACGCCTCATCGTTATTGGGCTGAATTTCTTAAAGTGGATCTATTCTGCTTTTCCGGTTGTTCCCTCTTTCCTTTACTGTGTTATGCAACATTCTAAGCCCAAAGTACACACCACAGAAACTCTCTCCCACAGAATCCACTTTTCCCAGCTCAGCACCTGAAACGCCTTGTTGGAATTCCAGCCCTTTCATATGTTACAAGGCCATGTCATCTCGTAACACGGCCCTGACTGCCCGCCTACCGGCAAGCTTGGCACACCCTCACACAACACACGGAGAGCCAAACCAGTCAAAAACTGACCACTCTGAAACATCCTGGTCCAGTCTCGCTTGTGAAGGTGGATCTACCAACTTGTTCTACCGGACTTTCAAGATCGGACTCTGGATCAAACTGGCAGAACCGACACCATTGTAAGCTGTGTGGGGGTGGAGCTTGCAGCTGGATGCCGCTGTTGACTAATCAACAGAACGGAGTGGGCAAGATGACCAGGACTCACTGGACTCATCGGGAGGCGGGTCTTAAAGACACAACAGAGGGCAAATAAAGATGGACAGTATGAGAAAAATAATGAAGCATGTATGTAGATCTAATCTAATAAATCCCAACAATGACAAATTACATTATCGGTCCTATTGAAAGTGACAGTACGGTTCCCCTTTACCCCAAATGCCTGTAAGCCAAATGTACAATCGCAATAATATATTATGGGAGAGCCGCTGCGCTTCCCACTGCCCCAGTAGCACAAAGAGTCGTGCCGCAACCTGCGGGAACATCCGCCATGCACAGTGCAGGAGGATTCCGTGCTCATTCCCTCTGCTCTGGCACCCCAAGTGAGAGGACATGGCCCCAAGGGAGGACTAGCGGTGCACATGGCCTGATGTGAGCGCTGCAACAAGTTGTTATTGTTAGTCTACAGATGTGTACAGATGTTACTTGTGCTATTTGTGGACTTGTGCATGCTGGGTTGTGTGATAGAATTAGAAGTAGAGGTTAGAGCCATTGACCAAGTGTGCTAACACACAGAGGAATATTTGATATCTGCATTTAACCCATCCGTGCAGCAAAACACCCGCATACACACACACACTAGTGAACACACACACTAGGGGGCAGTGAAAGCATCGGAACGGTGGACAGCACACGGGGAGGGCACTCCAGTCACAGTTCTGGTTTGACAGCCCGAGTAGTAGTTGTGCCTACAGTCAAGTGACCTGCTAGAAGTTAGCTGCCGGCTTCCCAGTCATTTCAGCAGCGCCGGTGACGGTTCTCCCCTGCTGCTGTGTTCAAAAGCACCACGTTTCCTGCATCTTTGTTCATGCCGATGCTACAGTACCACCATCAGGGGAAATGCTAGCTTTAGGATCTGCCTCTGTAATGCTCACATGGTACAAAATGTGGATCTGGATGATATTGCGCATCACAATAATTCTGCAGAGGATGATAACCTAGAGTCACTCATCACTAAGTAGGGCTACCAGAAGAAGCTGCACCCTTCTGGCCTCATGTGCACAATTCAACAACGTTCCTCAAGTTAGGTTTCACTGAAAGAACTGTCTCTGTCTCTGTCTGTGTGGCTGTCTCGACTCGTGTTTATCAGTGAATCACTGTGGAGTGTCACTGTGCAGTTGTAAGTGGACATCTCTATCTCTCTCTCTGCCACGGAGCTGATGGAGCATGTGTTATGTCACAAATCTGAAAAAGCAACTGTACTAGCACAAATTTAAAGGTGCCGTTAAATGGAAAACTGTATAAGGTGAGTTCAGTACACAGAGCTGTCATACCGTGAACCATATACATTGCTGTTCCTCCTTCAAAAACTATGAAATTCCAGAAAATGGGAAAACGAGCCGATTTCAAAATCCTAAACTGTTACAGAACAGACATATTCACACCCCCAACATTTACATGCAACCACAACGGAGCTACAGAAGCAAAATGGTGGACTATGTGGAGAAATCCAGCGTTCCAGGCTGGGAAGGAGATGTCAGCACTTTTCATTCCATTCCCGAGGACCCCAACTGTCAGCGGTACATGGATGATGTTCATCTTTAAACCAGGCTGAAGTCGCTTCCTGTTCACCAGCTTCTTAATTCAGTGTTCCGTTCCACCTTAAATGCTGCAGCTTGAATGTAACTGTGGCATCATTTAAGATGGAACGAAAAGCCTGGCGAACAGGAACTTCAGCTCCCACATCTTTAACAGGATCCCAGAAAACTTTAATCCTGCAGTCTGCACATTTCACTCTGAACAGTTTCCCAAACTCTTGGACAATATGGAGCAGCTCCGCTCAGCGTTTGACCCTGAAGAGACTGAAGAGAGGAGCAGCTCCACCTTTATTGGCATCTCAACCCCAACAGCGGCCTGTAAGTAGCAGCCATGCTGTGTGATTGTATCCGTGTTTGCCGGTTGAAGCAGATCAGAGAGTTCCATAGTGAGGAACACCTTTAATCACCTGTGTGTTGATGTTCAGATGGAAGGTGAGTAACTAGTGTAGGTCATAAGTCACCTAAATCTTTACTGTAAGCATATATAAATCCCTGCGGGGTGTGAGTGACGGGATCCATAGATTGGGAGAAGGTGCTACAGTGCAGGGAATGTCTCGTTCCATGTGTGGAAAGTGGCTCCAAAGCAGATGTTAATGATCTGTTAAAAGAAGTGACTGCATTTGGGCGTGTCAAAGACCATAGTGTGAAGGAAGTAGCTGAATCTGCAGGTGTATGGAAGCGTACGGTCATACGGGTCTACCAGCAGTGGCTAAAATCCCAGTTCTCAGGGAATTCTCCTCGGAATTGTGCCAGGGAAGGCATCCACCAAATCTAGCCCAACTGACCATATCCTAGATGCAAGAGTGTCTGAACACTGATGTGGGCTACATCCAGAAACTTGTCCAGTCCAAGCCAATGTTGTATGTTTCAGTCACAGGGGACTCAGTTTTTGCCTGGTGGTCTTATATTGATTTAGCATTAAAGACCTGTGAGGTATTCCCAATTGTGTGCCTGCAGGCAGAACTAGGTTCTGAATACACTCCAGATATTCTAGATATCATACAATGGATGTATCTCATGTATCCTCAAAGCTTGGGTGAGTGATGCGCATCATCTCACCGATCCCTCAGTTTCTGGAAGTAAACTTGGGGCTCGTGAGGCACTGATGTGTCAAGTTCACCAGCGCTTCAATCAACACTGTAGATGCTTATTTCCACACTGTCTAGAGTGAGGACCCCAGGTGGAACTCATGGAGAAAAAAGGTTGTGAAGATGAGAAATTGAGCGAGAGCGAGAGAGAAATGGAGAGTGCAGTGGTGGAGTTTACTTGATTTAAACATGCAAGGAAACTAAACAACATAGTAAACCAAGAGTTACTGTACTGTGCAAAAGTCAGAGACCCCCCTTGCGTTATTTCATTTCCGGTCAAAACCACCACGGAAGCAACATTCTGTGACCATGTCACCTTGAAATAGCAGCCTTAGGATCATTCTGGTAATACTCTGGCTTATAATAGGGAGAACAGCATCTCTGTCATTCCCATTCCGAGCCTGGGATGCCAGCTGCAGCACAGAAATTTGGAGGATCGTGCACAAGCCCTCTTGTGAGAACTTTGTATTGTTTATGGTTCCACATCACACACCAACAACTGTGGGTCTCCAGCTATAGCTAGCTCGTTATTCACAGCATGGACATCATGGTGGAGACTGGGAAAAGACTAAAGAAGGTTTTCCAGAAGCCAAAACTCGTCTAACCTCAGTTCCATTTCAGGCTGCATGCAAAAAAAAAAAAAAAGAAATCAATCTTGCGCAAAAAAATTTGGACTGTCATCTCATGACAAATAAAGCTTGAACGTTTGAACCTGCTGTGATAAGATCCTGTAATATTACCCAACCTTGCAGGTCCACATGGTTCTTTCTCTTCTGATATCGTCTTTGCTGGGCTTGTGCCAAATTCCGACTTCCCAGAAGAATCCCACTGCAGAAATATGGATTCACGGATATACACTCACTGTTCCGGTAACTTATACATAGAAACAACTGAAAATGTGAGTGTAATCCGTAGCATTCCAAGAGAGTTGGATCGTGTCCCTAATGCACATGTACCGTGAGGTGACCGTGAGGGGCTTACAGTGGGATTTGTGCAGTATTTTTGACAGTGGTGTAAACATGAATTACACTCCGCTACTGTAGGGGGCGCCCAAGAGCAGAACATACCAATTCTAACATGATATTATTTAGGTGAGCCCAATCGTTCTCTGAGTAGAGAGTTTTTAAGCCAGGAATTGTCTTCTGGATTTAACCCATCCGTGAAATGAAACACCCACAGACACACACTCTAGTGAACATACACACTAGGGGGCAGTGAGCACACTTGCCCGGAGCGGTGGGCAGCCCTATCCATGGCATCCAGGGAGCAGCTGGGGGTTAGGTCACTTGCTCAACAGCACTTCAGTCGTTCAATCTGTTGAGCCTCCAAACAGCCAAAACTAACCACCAGTACTGTCCCCCCAGTGGAGCAGCGTTCATCTTTCAGAGATAGCGGAGAACGTCAAGCTCCCCTCCTGCTTCTGATCTGAGAGCATCCACAGATGTTTCTGTCCATCCTTCTTCCACTGTCAGAAGACACCTTAACACTATGGAGGTCTGAAAGGAGGTGTAGCTGTTCAAGAAGCTCCTCACTGAGAAACAGAGACACACACATCCAACAAAGAAGCTGCTGGTGTTCTCAGAACTATGGACTGACCACCCCACAGTCCAGATCTTCGACACCACTAAGTGTGTTTGGGGTTGTTTGGATGGTGAGAAGTAGCAGGAACTGCTAAACCAACTCCCGAGACTGAACTCTGGGAGGTGGGAAAATAACTGGTGCCCTTGAAATAAACCGGTGGTCTATAACTTTCACAAAGTGCTACATGTGGACTTTGGAGTCGAGTAAATTCAGTGCAGCACTTTTCTCAAGGTAGGGAGCCAGATTTGCCCGCGCTAGAGCCTGCCTGGGCATTTGTTCTGCTTTACTTCCTACAGCGACCCTGAGGCAACCTCTCAGGCTGTTTGTGGTGCTTTTCCCCACCTTAACTCCGCTCAGAAGCTCCTCTGTGTCTTAAGGCTTGCTGCAGTCGATGCCAACCGAGCCGTAAACAAGAGACGAGGGGGTCCAAGCGAAGAAGTGCCACAGAAAAGCCTCCACAACTCACACCCCCCCCAACCCCTCCAGCGCTGTGGGCCTCACTGCCCATCACTGGCTGTGATACCATCCAGAATTGCATACCCTCGTAATCTCAAGGCCAAATCCAAAGAGAATCCATTATGGGTAGCAACCTGAAGACAGCCGGCTTCTGCCTGAAAGCAGAGTCTCTCGTTTCCACCCTTGAGTCCATTATAATCATCGATTGACCTTGTGTGGTACTTGCTATTGATTTCCCGCTCATTTGCTGGGAGTTAATTAACTTGTAGAAAAGCCCTCGAGTGGCGTGACACCGCGGACAGCTTTCCGCAACTTCATTAAAGCCTAATCTTTATGAAATGGAAGGTTTGGAGCAAGGAAGGAGCGCCGTATTGGGATTAGCTTAGGCCGAAGCGCCTGTTGTACGCCGTGCATAACAAACCGGGTTGCAGGCTCAGTGACGGAGTGTAGGAGATGAGAAACAACAGTTAGCATTATTGCAAATACAGCGACACGTAATTTAACCATTGTGTTCTGTTCCTTCAGTTCAGCAATGAAGTTCCAGTTTGCACTGGAAAAGTGCTGAATTGAACGCATGAGAGCAGCACATCCGGGTACTTTGCCCTTACGTAATGCCCCGCCCCTTTTTGGGTGAAAACAGCCCCTCTAATTTGACTGGTGGCAATCCTGCAGCCAGTCTAACTCCATCGAAGTGGACCGGAGGTGCCATTTCCTGACGTATGTGACTACCTTGAATCATATTTCCTGTGTGCCGCCTGTATTATGGACGGGTGTGTTCTCACCCAGAAAGGGGCGTGGTCAACGACAAGGAAGTGGCATGTGATTGCTCTGATCTGTTGAGGTTATTGAAATGTGACGAAGGCCCAGTACTGTATATCAGTCACTGTTCATGTGGAAATGACATACAGTGTGATGACAGTTCAATGTGTCTCTGTAGATGCAGTGCATACAGTGTGATGCAGTTCTTGTTTCAGTGTAGATACAAATTTACACTGATACAAATTAGTTTTGTTGAGGTTCTACAGGTGCTACAGGTATTTTGTTTTTATTTGGTCAGTGCTGAAATGCATATGGTCGCTCTCCAATGAAAAACATGTATCTCCATTTTTGTCCATTTTTACTTTTATGCCTAATTTGACCACATCAGCTGCTGTTTACACTGTGTGAAAATCTCATGATGAACAGACCAACAGAAATGGCCCAAAAGTGCTTGGAAAGACGTCTGGTTCCATTGACTTCCAGGTTTTTGTCCTCTCCTGTAAAGCTGCCATTTTGGAGATACTTGTTTTTCTTTGGACAGCGACGATATAAATATAAAAATATGTGTGTATGTCTGCACTGGCCAAAAAAAATGTTTACCAGCTTTAGCTGTCTGCATTATCATTGTTTGAAAGACCTCTTTTCCACTGTCCTTTTTCTTTCCTTGGACTGTCTTTTTTCATATGCTGAGCCGCTAAATCAGAACCAGGAAGCACCAGGAAAAACTACACAGAATATTTGCTAACTGCTAACAGGCTAATCGCTGCACATACAGCACCAACCACAAAGCGCATCTGATTCCATCTGTCACACCAACACCAGCCTCCTGTCTTGACCTCCGATTATTTATCCTCTAAATGGGGGTTATTTAAAATCAGTTACCGAGATTAAACCTGTTCCTCGGTGGGCTATACCTGTTGTCAGCTAACTACATTAGCACTGGCCTAGCTCAGAACAGTTCAATGCACCACAGAACGATTTAATCTTTATCCTTCTATCACTTCAACACCAGATCATGAAATTTATGATCTCAGATATGAGCCTTTATGCTCTGAACGGGTATTTTTAAGCATCGGTTCTCTGGAACCGAACCTGTTCTTTGGAGGAACGCACTGTAAGCTAGTGTTAGCTTAGCCTAGCAGGCTACAGCTTAAAACCCAACAGAACAGAAGTTTTATTTCTGCTTTCTGCCACTTTAACACAAATGAGTTCACTTTACTTTCACCGTTTTACGTTTCTGTCGTGAATACTGGTGATGACAGGGCACTAGCTAGTCAAATCAAACCTGTACCGGTGTGTTTGGATCTCTTTAGTTAAGCTAGCTAAGTTAGCTAAGAGAGAACAGCCTGCAAGCTGTAGCAACAGCTCCAAACACCACAGAATAGGTTTAATTCCTGCTTCTTGTCCCTCCAACATCAGCCATTCGAATTCGTATTCTCAGAAAAGAGCCCTTATCATCTCAACTTGTGTCAGTAAAGTTTCTGTTAGTCAGAATCAAACCTGTTCTGTGGTGAACAGAGCTGGCAGCATGCTAGCTAAGCTAATGCTAACCAGCTAACCTTTCCTGCTTTAGCAGCGCTGTTTAATATTTAGAGACTAGTTAGATTAAAGTGCCGATCTGTGTACGTGTGGGAAAGCCAACCGAACGATTACCCTCCGTGCACAAAATTATGGGGATACTTCCAACTAGGGGCACATTTGGGAGGGAGTAAGGACAATTCTAAGGACAATGAAAAGTGCTGAAATCGCTTTCCCAGCCTGGAACGCTAGATTACCCCACATATTCCACCATTTTGGTTGCTGTAGCTCCATTGTGGTTGTCTTTAAATGTTGGGGGTGTAAATATAAATGAGTTCTGTAACAGTGTAGATAAGTATGTCAATTCTATGTACTGAACTTTCCTTATTCAGCTATGACAGTGTAAATACAGTTTTCCATATGGCACCTTTAATCTTAAACTTCTCTAAAGGGAAAATAGCAGCGCGACTTCTGTGTTAACATCTGCTTTAGCCGTTTATAATCAGATTAAAAATGAGAATTGGGGATTAAAGCAATTTAGATATCAATGTGGATGAAAGCGATAGGATTAAGCGGATTACTGTCCCATTGCGTGATTCCATTACACGCTACATTGTGCCAATATGCCGTCCGTACTGCTTACAGTCACTGAAATAACTTGAATAATCGTCAGGGTTTTCAGATCTGCAGTACAGCGGTCAAAATGACTATATCCCACACCGACACAGTCACTATGTTGTGCTGGGGATCCAGACAGTAGATGGCAGCACTTTCATAGTACTACCAAACATCACATTCACTAACAGCACACTGGAGTACATGCACTACTGCTGCAGAGTAAGTGGTCGCCGTGTTTCATCACTGGCTCTAATGAAGCTGATTGATGCTTAATAAAAGCAGATCTAATGAAATACAAGCGCAGATTTAGATCAGAGTCTCAGTCCCTCTCAGAGAGGCTTACCGAACCCACCCCGAGCCTAAAAGTGCCATATAAGTCTGTATGATGAACATGTGCGGCCGGGCTGACCACATCAGGCCTCCATCTGTTAGTCCAGATATGATTCAGAGTGTAGCTCATATATCACTGTGGCAACCTATGAACAGCACACACTGACCTGCCTGCCAACATGCAGGAGCAATTAGACTGACAGACTCTCTCTCTATCTCTCCTTCTCTCTCCCTCTCTCTCCCTCTCTCCCTCTCCCTCTCCCTCTCTGTCTCTCTCTCTCTCTCGCTC
>CM067489.1:1800274-1812641 GCA_034552555.1 Semaprochilodus insignis
ACTCCACCTCCACCCCTACCGCACCATCTGCAGGAACTGTGTGAGGATATTCAAGCTGCATGGGATGGATTATCACAGGACACCATTAGGAACCTCTACAGCTCCATACCGAGACGTCTGGCGTGTTGGGTTAGCAAACACGGCGGCCCGACGCCATACTGAGAGACACTACTTCTGTATGTGTAGCTCAATAAATATTGATCATATCAGTCTAAATTTATCATCATCATCATGATGATAATCATATCATCATCTTCCTTCCCAACAGCACTGCAATCCCACACCTCCTTCTGGGTGCAGCTGTTCGTCTGATGATGAGTGTATGTACATGATCCAATTCAAAGCACAGAAAGCTGATGTTTAAGCAACACATTCACGCGTAATAGACAGCGATGGGGGCTACCCTTTTAGATAAGCTAACACTAATGCTAACACCAGAATTAAGAAAACTAATCCTAAAGGGGAATTCCACCAATTTTTCAGAATTTCTGAAAATGAGATGTAAACATTTCTGAAAACGAGGTGTAAACATATCGTGAGGTGAAGGGAAACATACAGTGGTGGTGACAGGAGCCAGGGGTCTACAACACAGAGTATGCACAGAAGAATTTGTCTTTTGCATTTAACCCATCCATAAAGTGAACCCCCCCCCACACACACTAGGGGGCAGTGAGCACACTTGCCCTGAGCAGCCTCACCCACAGCCTCCAAGAAGCAGTTGGGGGGTAGGTACCCTGCTCAAGGGCACTTCAGTCGTTACTGTCAGTTCAGGGAATCGAACCAATGACCCTTCAGTCACAAGTCTGGTTCCCTAACCTCCAGCCCATGACTGTCCCTTTAAAGGGACTATTATGTCTATGTCTATACACTGCCCTGCATGTGCTCCTCCTGTATGAATGGACTCAAATAAATAGCTTAAAATGCATTTTAGGCCAAAACAATATCATACAACTATCATAAAACAGGGTCTCATTTAAAACCTTATTGTATAATAATTTGCTGTGGGGGAGCTCGAACGTCTGGTTCCTATCACCATCACTGTGAACAGTTCTAAGCATGATGACCTTGTTTACATCTTAACCATTTACTTAATTATGTAGAACAATCAGTGGATTTTCCCTTCTTCTCCAAAGCTGCCTGGGCCTCTATTACACTACATAAAAATGTAGATACAGTGAGTAAAGTTTAGCATATCTTAGTAATATAGGCCTGTGACCGAAAAATATATTTTTTAAATAAATAAATAAATAAATAAATATGTATGTATGTATGTATGTATGTATGCCTGTCACAGAAAAAAATACATATGTATATTTTATTATATATGTATATAATGCATTATATAACATATGGCAAAAAATTCCCACTTTGATTAGCTCTGGAGTTCCAGGATTCGCTTCTAGTCCTCCGTTTGGGAAAGCAGCTTGTGGGTCCGGACTCGTAGCCAATCAGAGCACAAAGACTTGGGGCGGTGCTAGCCAATCCCAGCGAAGAGGAGGTGGGACTTGTCGGAATGCGGGTGGGAACAGAATAGCGGTGGGCCCAGCGCTGTGACATTTATTACTACTCCACCGGGGGAGCGCTGAAAGTTGGCGTTCGTTTCAATTTGTGAGCAGTTTATGAAATTAAGCGGCAAAAAGTCGAATCCATACCGGGAACAGCGAACGATTCGAGGTGAACTTTAAGCTCCGACGTGTGCTTTTGGGATGCGTTTCGTCGTGGTGGACCGCGGACGACGACTGATGCTCTGAGGAGATTTTCGAATTATAACGTTTTTAACGGTCGCCCGCGATTCGGTCGGTCGCCGCAAAGTTGACGGCGTCGGCTGTTTTTTCCTCCGCCAAAAAATATGCGTTTTTTCGCCTTGTTCGTGCTGTCAACTTTCTCCGTGTGTGAAACGTCGCCCTCCCGGAGCGTTTTCACCAACCACTGGGCTGTGCGGATCACAGGGGGACCTGAAGAGGCTGATGAACTTGCCTCAAAATATGGCTTTACGAATTTGGGTCAGGTATGTTACCGTTACGATTCCTGTTTTTATTCAGCTTTTAAATCAATTTCATAGAGAAATGTAGTCTATCCCTCAGCTTTCACTGCTACTTTGTATTTTTACCTCAGGTTGTGTCATTTTTTTACAGTTTATCTGCTGTAACTTAATAGCAAGATGCTGAATTACCTAATCAGCTAACTTAGTTAGCTAGCTAGCTAACTGTTAATTCGGATTGTGCTAGCTACATGTAAGCGGGCAGCAGCGTTAACTTGGCTATGTGTTAAAGGGTAATTCCACCAATATTCTCAGAATTTCTGAGTTGTTTAGTGCTTGAGATGTAAACAGAGTCACTTGGTTGAAATGGTTGATTGTATACTTTATTCCCTCACAGTGGTGGTGATGGGAACCAGGGGTCACCATGTCTACAACACAAATAAAGCTTTATATTAATATTATAATATTTTATTTGCTGTCCAAACCGCCAGTAAACCCACACGACTGTTTGTATATGGAACACTGTTGATGGTGACATAGTCATAAACCTAGGGACTATTTTACCTAATAGCACCCTGCATGTATTCCTCCGCCATGAATTTAAGTCAAATACAGGAGTTGCCACAAACATAGCCATTGTATTCACTGTCACAACCAACACGTGTCTTCTGGGTATTTATATATGGATTATTGATGATGACAACTTAGTCATAAACCTGGGGACTATTTTACCTCACAGAACCCTGCATGTATTCCTCCGCCATGAATTTAAGCCAAAACCAGGAACCACAAATGTAGCCATTGTATTTACTATCACAACCACCAGTGAACCTACACGTGTCTTCCGAGTGTTTATATGTGGAACACCAATGATGGCAACATAGCTATAAAGCTAGGGACTATTTTCCCTAACCACGTCCTGCATGTATTCCTCCGCCGTGAATTTAAGCCACCACAATTTGAGTCAGCACAAACATAGCCACTGTATTTGTTATCCAAAACCATCCAGAGAACCTACACATACATGTTTACGCATAATGGTAATGATGATGTTGATGGTGAACAGTCATAGATCTGACAAGAATTATAAGGGGGGACTATTTTGCCTTACAACACCCCCTCCACCATGAATGGATTCAACGTAAATGGATTAAAATACAAAGCCTTGTCACCAAACTATCACAAAACAGCATCTGAGACAAGCAGCGCATCCATAAGCCAGTTCATGTAATGAGGTTCAGTGAGGGAGCTTTTGGATGTGGACGTCTAGTTCCCATCACCACCACTGTGGACAGTTCTGACTCTGGAAGTTTCTCTAGAATGGAGCATTTCACACCAAACCACCCTGACTTGATATTGGTCACATCTCAGTTATTTCATTATGTCGATTTGTAAAAAATCTTGGTGGAGTTCCCCTTTAATTCAACACCGTAGTGTGTATGTATCACTGCGGATTTAGTCCTGGTTAGATTTACAGAGCTACAGCTGCACATGCTGTACTGCTCCAGTCTGGACTGTAGTCCATCTGTTTCTCTGTATACTTTATTACCCTGTTCTTCAATGGTCAGGACCCCCACAGGACCACCACAGAGCAGGTATTATGTGGGTGGTGGATCATTCTCAGCACTGCAGTGACACTGACGTGGTGGTGGTGTGTTAGTGTGTGTTGTGCTGGTGTGAGTGAATCAGACACAGCAGTGCTGCTGGAGTGTTTAAACACTGTGTCCACTCACTGTCCACTCTGTTAGACACTCCTACCTTGCTGGTCCACCTTGTAGATGTACAGTCATAGCTCATCTGCTGCTGCACAGTGCAGTGTTGGTCATCCTCTAGTCCCTTATCAGTGGTCACAGGTCGCTCCATACAGGACGCTGCCCACAGGACGCTGTTGTGCTGGATAGTTTTGGTTGGTGGACGATTCTTAGTCAAGCAGTGACACTGAGGTGTCCAGCAGCACTGCTGTGTCTGATCCACTCACACCAGCACAACACACACTAAGACACCACCACCACGTCAGTGTCACTGCAGTGCTGAGAATGGTCCACCGCCCACATAATACCTGCTCTGTGGTGGTCCTGTAGGGGTCCTGACCATTGAAGAACAGGGTAATACAGTACACAGAGAAACAGATGGACTACAGTCTGGAGCTGTACAACTACAGAGTGTCCTATGTGGTCAGTGGAGCTGATAAGATGGACACTGACTGTATACAAAGAGGTGCCCCTAATGAAGTGCTCAGTCAGTGTGTATTGTCATATTGGCCTGCCTTAATTATGCTCATTGTGTTAGGATACAAAATGCCAGCAGACCTGCTAATGCCTTTTTACACCTTTAATTTGAGATTTAATGATCCCTTCAGTGAACACCAGCTCGCTGGCAGCGCCGAAAGATAAACAGCCTCAGATGTTTCCCCCTTTTGTGCTTTACAGTAGTCTCAGTATGGTCTGACTGGCCACAGACAGAACGGTCTAAGGAGTGAACAATAAATTTTGAAACTCTTTTATTTCCAAAAAGTACAGAAAATTAGGTTTTCTGTTACCAGATTCTTTCCGGGGTCATTGTAAATTCATAGCATCTTTTTTAGTGTAGGCATGTGCTCGGTAACCAAGACTGTATTTGAAAATTGCTCACTGTACAACCTGGACAGCACCATTTGCAGAGGGCTGAGGCTTCAGGATAAGATCAGCACCAGAGTCACGTGGACGGAGGTTGCAGGTGGCCAGCCGTTTAATGCAGCTCCGCTAAAGCCTATGACCTCCTGGAGACTCCACGGCACGGCCACTTGGCGAAACTTTACAGGATTTGCGGTAGATGAGCGGCTTTGGTGGCTCATCAAAGCGGCAAGGATGTGGAGGATCTCGTTTACCCTCCTCTCAGGAGGCGCAGTCTTAAACATAGACCTGCGTGACCTTGTTAAAAGTTTTTTTTTCTCCTCCAAAACCAACTTCACATGTAGCTAGCTGAGATTTATAGCATGAAGACAGCTCTTTTTACATGCCTCGCAGGCTCACAGCCACTTTTCTGTCTCATTCACTGGCCACTGTATCAGGGTTTTTGATACTGTGATTTACAGAGACAGCGCACATCATGACAAATACCCAGGGCTGCCTTTCTCAAAAGCGTTCTTAGCGTTAAAATCATTTTAACTGCACTGTCAAAGCATATTTATTAACTGGCACAGCATTTTTCTAGCATCCATGGTGCTGACTATTGCTTATTGCATCCAGAACTTTAAAAATAAATAAATGCGAGGAGAACCGAATACCTCCAAGACAGAAAGATAAGAAACGGAAAGAAAGAAAAAATATGATCTCTGTCAGATGTGTTGACGGAACGGCACTTTGCCAGATGCACACATGCGCACACATTCCTGCCTACATTTTTGGGCACAAAGACTGTAGTGCAGTATTTAACTGCACATGTTTTCATTTGGAGGAGAACTATGCTTTTCGGGCCAGATACATTACATGACTTCGGCTGAATAGCTGAAAAGTTGGCAAATTCTGCTTCTTGTTTATTTATCAGGGTATTCAAACAGTGCTTAAGCTGAACGGTTTTGTTGTAAGTCCCTGTAAATCTCCTTTGTTAGTTATAAACCTGGGGTGCCTTAAATTCTTAAGAGACAATAAGGGCAGAAGGCTTGCGCTCACCGGATTTCGTTGGCCGTCACACCACCCACTGATTCCCATATGCTTGCTTATCTATTTTTCCTGTTAGGATGGTCATTTGAGGCGATGTCTTTACTTCTCTATGCATTGGATTTGCCGACGTGAGTGTAAGCTTTTTTTCTGAGCCTTGTTTTGGCTCACAGACCACTCCCTGACCCTCAGGACCTTTTGGGATTGTTGTTTTTGAGCTCGCTGCTTCTCACAGTTGTGCGTTTGCCTGTATGTGTTACGGACACAGATCGGAGGTCTGGAGGACCATTACCATTTCCATCACAGCCGAGTGGTGCGCCGATCCACCTTTGCCACCAGGGGCACCCACAGCTTCATCCACATGGATCCGAAGGTGAGTTATTCTTTCCTTAGGACGACAGGCAAAGCACTCCCTCACGACAATCACCATGCTTCAAACGCCCTCAATGATTCTGCGCCTCAAAAAAGTTAAACTGCCGCAGCCACGGGCCCATTAATATGACAGGGTGGCCGTTTGTCCGCAACTTCATTTGACAGTGCAGCCAGGCATTCAGAGTCAAGCTGTTTCCCGGGGCCTGGAAGCCGGCCCTCTCCCGCTAAGATTATCTCCTCCCGACAGCCGGGATCTCGGGAGTAATAAAACCTGCGGCGCAGGTCTATTGGTGGGCGGCTTTGCGAAGACTCTCTGATCATATCATGCCTCGTGCCGTGTGTACAAATGGAGCGGAGTGGCAAATACCCAATAACCCATTTCATCAGTGTCAGGCCGCAGGCAAAAGCCCACGCGGCATCTCCGCTGAATGTTTCCTCATCCGCCACAAAAAGCTGTCAGCCTGAAAAAACATGCTACTCTTCTTATATTCATTCTGTTGTCCTCACAAGGGGATACCTACATTTTAACTGACACGTTTGACATAACAGTGGAGGGAGACCATATAAATGGACTCTCTACCTGTGCTATGAATCTGTGTATGGCTGTGGGACTGTAGCCAAGAAAGAAGGTCTTATTTTTCAGTAGGACAGGTCATATGAACTAGGGATGCACCGATCCAGTTCCGATACCAGCACCGATACATAAATTTTGCATATCTGACGATACCCGATATCAACTTCATCAACTGTATCAACTGTATACTTCACCATGTTGGAGCAACGTAAGGCACCAGGATTGACATAAACACTACTAAGCTCACTCATACAGCTCACTCTCTGGCTCGCTCTATGTTGTTGTTCCTGTTTATAAGTCAATTCTACTGTAAGGTCTTGGGTTCCTGCAGGTCCACCTCCAGCCACTCGGTGGAGTCAGTGGGCAACCAGTGAGCAATCAAGTGGCAAATGCTAACACCTGCAGCTCACGCTACTTAAGCGTGAGAGTTCTGGCCCTTGGTTGCTCTGTCTTGAGTTCACGTTGCCACGTGCACATGTCTCTCAAGGCTAGCCGGATCAAAAGTTTCGAGCCTCTCGAGGCAGATTGCTTCTCCCTCTCTTCAGAGCACACTTGCACCGCTGAAGTACAGAGGGAAAAAAAATACTATTTTAGACTAGGAGGGTTTGAGGAAATCGTTTTTGTTTTGCTCCGTTGAGCACGCCAGTTTTTCCTCCTGGCAGCCTTTGTTTGTTTGCTGTTTGTAAGTTTGTCCTCTGCACATTGAGTCCACTCTGCTGGGGAGCTGTTAGCTCACCTCGTAGCGCTGGTCTGTGATCACAACGACCACCACGGTTCGAGCCTCGCTGAGGTGCGACAGTTCGTCTACAGACACCCCGCAGTGCTATGCTATGCTATTGACGGCATTGATGTGCGCTATGCTACTGATGGCACACGTTGCAAACGAATTAAAGTGGGGATCGGCCCCATGGGTCGGCCTAATTATCCGATTCCGATCCAGCTGACATAACTCATATCGGAGCCGATATCCGATCCTAATATCGGATTGGTGCATCCTTACTATGAATTGTCTGGTCCTTGGGGCCTCTCAATCAGCCAAATGACCATTGCTTCCCCAGGGTCATTTCAAAGTACATTTGTGCACAAATTCAAGTAGGTTTGTTGCTGTGAGTTTTTTGTGCATGCCTGGGTGATTATTACAATTAGTAGAATTAGTGTTTTAGGCTGTTATTTACTATTACCCACCCCACCTACTCAAAAAGCCGATATTTTTCAGTTATTATGATTGTTTCATGATTCAGTGTTTCATGGCTTGCTGTTCACTTTATGCTGTTAATTTGAAACACTGTGAGACTCAAATGAACAGTACAGTGTGAAGGCTTGCCTGTTGGGACAGATTTGATAGCTGTGTCAGTCTTACATTTCAGATTTATTGGCTTTACTGGAGAAGGTAGGTTCTTTGCTGCGGTGGGACTGGAAACTCCAAAAAAAAAAAAAAACCTGCAAAAATGAACAAATGCGGTCAGTAGTCTGGTTATGTCAGCACAGATGTTTAATATGTGGAAGTTGTTCCTGAAATATTTAGTCTTGTGCAGAACCCAGTCTGACATAGTTGTGTTTTCACAGGTTGACTGGATCCAGCAGCAGGTAGTAAAGTCCCGAGTGAAACGCTATGCCCGGAGTGATCCCAACTTCATCTACTTCAACGACCCCAAGTGGTCAAACATGTGGTATATTGTAAGTGTTTGTTTTAAACGGATGATTCTCAGTCCCAGCTTGGGTGAATATTTCTGTGTTATGTTTTGAATGTTTATAGATTTTAATGTTTTTTTTTTCTGGTTTAAAATATTTGATCCATTAAGTTCATGATGGAGCCTTTAGGATTGAAACTCAAAACTACTGATTTATATGCTGCATGCTTTTTCTCTTTCGTATAAGACTGGTTGACTTTATTTTGATGACATGTTGGTTTCAAACATAAATTTCAGAGCAGGCTTGATATACCTTACATTATACATATACATTATTACGTATTTCTGTTCACAAGGCCTTCCACTTGATTTAATGAAACAGCTAGTTAGACCATATAAATATGAGTATTTGCCAGTAATGTACAAACATTGCTCTAATTTCCAGTGGGAAAAACGTAAGAATGAATTCAGTGAGATGCACTGAATATGTAGCCCATTAAGGAATTGCACACATAAGTTTATTGGGTAAGATAACACATTAACAGGACCTGGGGGTTGTTATTAAACACTTCTATGGCCCAATCCCGTTTCTTATTTTTACCCCTACCCCTTGTTTTCGAGTGTAACTGTGAAACTGTGTTATAAGGGGTAGGTTTTCAAATCTTCCCCCAATGAAATGGGACCACCCTTCAAAGCTGAGCTGAGCTTTGTAATCGCCAGCTTCATGATCGAATTTCGCCGTTCCACCTTAACAGTTGTAGCAACCGCAGGTACCAGAACATAACTGCTGCACCATTTAAGGTGGAACAGGAAATTTTGCTGAGATAGCGCCGAGACGGCTTCTTAACAGAGAACATACTCATATTTATGGGTCTCTTAGGTCGCTTGTTCAGCCTTCTTGCCAATGATTCGCAGGGCATTCTGGGATTTTTCTCATAACACTCCGTTTGGAGTGTGCCTCTGAAAAATCTTCATTTGAAGTGCCATGTAAGCCCTAATACTTCGCCCTACCCCTCCATCTCAACAACAATTGGGACAACCCTACCCCTAGACCTGAACACGCAAAACGGAGGGGTAGGGTCAAGTCTTAGGGGCACGGAGTGAAATGGTATTGGGCCTGTTTGCATTGAAGTCCATGTAATTACTGTATAATAAGTCTTATAATGTCGTAAACCTGTGGTTTTAAAGCTGGAGTAGGTCATTTTCTAGAATCCAGGAAGTGTAAGCTAGTTTTAGAAACAGATTCAACTGGAAAAAAAAAAATGTCACCCCGTTCCCCTCCTTCCAGATCCATACCCCCCAAAATACATGAACGCACAAAGGAGCTAAACACAAAACCCACCCAAATTCAGGCTCTATAACAAAAAAGTGACTTTAATACAGCCGGACGTAAATACTTTATTTTTATACTTAACTGCTTACAATACAGCGTAGTGACACCACAATACCATCAAACCACACATATAGCTACAATGCAGACACTGTCAAACATATACACACACAGCTAGAAGGATAAACATAGCTTAGCTTTTCACTCACAGGTTAGATAGCGTTACCTAATACATAAGCCATGTAAGTAGGTAGCTACTGTAGCTACATAATTCAGGAATATAACAAAACAGACAATTACCTGTCCAACTCAAAAATAGTAGCTCAGGTTTCACCACTGGTGGATATCCACACGGTTGTTCACTCTGATTTGACCCTATTCTCTGTCCAGCCTCTTTTTGTTCTTTCATTTCTTTTATTTTTTTCTTTCTTTAGCAGTGTGAGCTGGTGTAGGGAGCTATGTAACTTTCTCGGCCGCTCTCCTGAAGCTAGCTGTGACGGACTCCGTACATGAGCAAATGAGCACATATGCAAAGCAGATGCATGTGGACAGGTCGTTTGGTAGGTAGGTAGGTAGACAGGCAGGTAGACTGTATGGGCTATTTACAGTCCTGTCGCCTCCACAGATAATGAGGTTCTGTTTTTTTATTGTCAGAGCGTTTGGTTAATTGGTCGAGTATTTCAAGAAATATCACAAAACTGTTTCTAAAAGAAAAATCATCTTCTCCAGCTCAAACAAACCCACATGTTAAATTGGTTTCCAAATCAGTTCAGTTTAATTCAGTTCAATTCCGTAGAGCTTTAATTATCCAAGAAAGGGCATTTGGTGGCAGGCAGGCCCAACACACATAGAATAATTCAATAAAAGCCATATAGAACATTGAGAGGCTTAAATATTCAGCTCAGTGATGCTGCTTCCTCTGTGTGAGCAGTGCTGTTATAGTTTGGTCTGAAAGGACAGCTTCTGGGATAAAAGTAGACCTCCTCTGAACTGTTCTACAGAGGCAGCTGCAAAGACGCATGCTGCTGTTATGCAGTGGCCTAGCAGTTTTCTCTGTGTTCAGCTTGCAAGCTGCAGTTATCGCAGAACAGCAAAACAAAGCATTGGTTTGTCAGCAGTCATATTGTTTTCCTTAATAGACAGACTATGCAAGCCACCTATAAATAAGTTGCACAGCCAAAACTTGGTCCAAAAAAATCTGAACCTAATTGAACAACGTAGACGTCCAGCAGTTTCCCATATGCCCTTATTTTGTTGGAACTATGTTCACTTTCTGTTCGTGCAGCCCAGCAGAACCCTTCCTTTGTTACTCAGATAAAATCCAAACAATATTTTCTCTGTCTATAACCATCACGGTTTTTTCCCCCAGAAATTTCCTTTTGCATAATGCCATTTAGAGCCACATGAAAATGACAAGATTACACGGAGAGCCTCTGATGCAGTTTTCCATCAGCAAACTTTTTTCCTCATTGTTTTTGTTGTGAGATGAAATGTAGCTGGCACAACGCGGCCAAAAGCACTAATCTACCGGCAGGCTTGTCCCAGAGCAAGGCAAATATATCAACTCACTGCTGTTACTTGTGCTGCACATACATCAACCCATGACATTCATTCTCCTTTACGAACGGTTCTTCAGAATGACTCTAGACTTATTGTTCCCCTACAATGCTTCATGCTGGGAATGAACCTGATATCAGACTGAGGTATATCCTGTGAGATTTGGTTCATGTAATGCAGGTGAAATAGCTTTTTGACTGCTGATAAATTTGAATGTGTTTAAATTGGGTTATGGTTGGCAGGATTCTTTCAGGCATTAAATATCAGTGTCATTTTTTCTTCCTGCTCAGAAGTTTAGCTTATGCTACAGTACCAGTCAGTAGTTTCATGTGGTAGATTGCTAAAGCATACTAAAGCAATTAACATATGGAAATCAGTTGCTACGCTGTATTTTAATCACATAGCTGTTGTTCTCGTCTGACGTGATTTTGTAAACATTATGCTGTATGAAATGAGTAAGCTTTCCTGTTTCCTGCTGATCACGATCCATAACATAGCAACACACACAGCATGCGTTTCCTGTGACCTCGACAGGAGTGAAGCTTCTGTGCTAATTAGAATTAATCAGGTTTTTATTCCGAAGTTTAACTCTAGACATTCTGTTGGTTCACTCTCTTGGGGAGACAACAATACGGGAAGTAAGAAATAATTCTGTAGGAAAATGGAAACTTACAGATGGTAGTCTTATGTGGCAGATGCTTTTGGTCACTTGACATTGTGGCAGGCACTGGAGCTCAATATGAAGAATACGATCTTTTGGTGGAATTGGATGCAATGCTGCATACACATACACACGGGGCATAAATAGAATTTCTCGTGTTTAAAAAAACATACAAGGTAAATGAAGCCTAAGCATTTGTAACAGCATGTGAAACATACTGAGAGAGGACTCTTTATTATGTCCTATAAAAGGCAACGGGATCTACAATGACCAACTCAAGGACACCCACACCTCTTCCTCTGAATAAACATGAACGGTGCTTTTCTAATTTGCGGGTTTGCGCTGTTGTAAGTCACAAGGTCGTTCAATGTAATAAAGGCTTGTATGAGTGTGTCTTTATTGGCCCTGTGGGACTCAAGTAATTCCCACTTCTCTGCCTGCTGCATCTCACTCGTACATCTCATTTGTGACAGCCTGCATACGGTTTAGTATATTACATGCCATGTGCCATATGCTTTATCCTCTGTGCTACTTACTGTACTTTCTCCACATTTGTATGTACTTTATATATATATATATATATATATATATATATATATATATATATATGTGTGTATATATGT
>CM067489.1:1812825-1830650 GCA_034552555.1 Semaprochilodus insignis
CTAGAGCTTTTACACTGTGCAGAAAAAGAGATCAAAGTTTTTACACCACTAAATATATATTAGAGGTGGAGATATGGAGAAATATCATACTGTGGTACATCAAGAGGATATGTGGTATATCAGGATATGTACTAGTTCAGACTCTCATCAGTTGGAGCTGTTCAGTGTACGACTGTAGAGTCTTTAAGATCACCAACTACATCCATTTAGAGGGGTGTGTCTAAACTTTTGACTGGTACTGTAGATTTAGACAGAGGTGTTCATATGCACACTTCATGAAACAATTTGATGACAAGTAATCAAAATCAATAGTCAGATTCAGTTCACATATTCAAGTCTTTAAAGTCTGAAGCGTAAACTTCAGAAGCATAAACTTCCCTGCAGAAGCATAAAAATCTTCTTTGCAGATGAGTTTCTGTCTCCCGAACGCTATAAACTTCTGCTGTGGCTCAATGCACATGCGCAGAACATGCTTAAACTTCAGACTGGGAATTTAATCAGATAGAGACGCCTACACGGCTATTACAGATGATTTACAGGGTTACCCACCTCATTCATAAATTATATTCAGAATGGACAAGTATATTATACTAACTGTATTTTATTAACGGATTATCAGGCTGCGTGTAAACATGGGAGCTATTTTGTGTGCATGTTAAAAATCAACATGCTGGCAAATAAATATGACAAATAGTTGTTCCATAAATTATACACAAATGCTTCGAAGCCATTCCTTCTGGCTTAGTACATGTATGCTTATGTACGTGTACCCTGCTTATGACAAGCACAGCTGTGCTGTACACACCATATTGTCGATGTGGTGTACTACAGTAAGCCCTCTGTATGCTGGATCACTGCTGTGCCCCTTACCGGCACCGCAGGATGCAACCTTGCCATAAATATACTTCATTTTGCCGCCTGACACTTTGGATTACAACGCTAAGTTATGGCCTGTGTTGGGCCCAATTTATTACCCTCTTTCTAATAGTGCGAAAGATGAGAGATGACCCAAATGGGATCAAAGCTTGGGCAGTATAATATGTTATATATTTATTTATTTCCCTGTTTATTGCTTTTGCTCAAAGTGATTTGTTTGGTCTTTTTCCTTCTTGCCGGTGCCCAGGACCAGTTAGCCAGCTACGACGTCAACGGCAACGACCATGACCCAACACCACGATATGACTCCAGCAATGAAAACAAGTGAGTGGTATTCTGCGAATCGTTTCTTAGAGAGTATTTTGTAGTCAAAGTGTATATATTTTTCCAGGAAATGGAGGAAAGTTATGGAACGGAGGAATATAAACAGGAGGATTATCTGAAGGGTTTTTGGGAAGTCTTATTAGCTCAAGGAAAATGGCTGTGTGACTTGTTTTGCGATATGTGTGAAGCTGTCATATTTGTGTGAAGACCCGCTAACAAGCTCTGTGGCCTCTTTCAAACGGATCTGTGTGAAGCGTCTAATGTACACGTGTGAAGGTATGAAATCCCAAAAGTCATTATACATACCGTATCCTGGTTATGCTAGACATATACAGTGACCCCCAGAAAGTATTTGGACATGTGTGCCATACTTCAGTTGTGCTGTGTTTGTTAGGAGAACCACACATCAAAACAAAACTGTAATTTTCTTTGGGGCAAAGTCTACTTCTTTCAAAAAGTGGCCAAAGTGTTTCAGATGGTTATGGTTTGAGCGTGTTTCTCCGCAGACTTGTCCACATTTGCATTTGTAAGGAAAACAGCCAAGGAATTTGACATTTCCACCTCCGTGCTTTACAGTATCCTTGGTGCAGTCTGGCTGGAAGTATTCTCCAGGCTTTGTCCACACAAAGAATCTCCCATCAGTTTGATGTCGTGATAAGAGTGTTTTTCTTTGAAGCAAATATAGCAAAGACCATAGTGTGAAGGAAGTAGCTGAATCTTCAGGTGTATGGAAGCGTACGGTCATACGGGTCTACCAGCAGTGGATAAAATCCCAGTCTACAGGGAATTCTCCTCGGAATTGTGCCAGGGAGGGCATCCACCACAACTGGCCCAACTGTGCAATTCTTTGATATAAGAATGTCTGAACATTGATGGGCCTACATCCAGAAACATGTCCAGTACATGCCAAATCCAATCACAGCTGTTATTGATGATAGTGCCTCACATGCTATTAGGTACGTTTCAGTCACAGGGGACTCAGTTTGTGTCTGGTGAGCTTATTTTGTCAGTGTTTAAGTGTTTGAAGTGCCCCAGTCTTTTTTGTGGCAACTAAATATTACATGCAGTTATATGCAAAGATTTGGGCTCGCCTGGAGGCACAGAAATCACTTCAGTGTGTTGTAATCAAACACTGTCACTGATAAACACCTGAATTAACGTCTCTTCTTGCTAATGTCTCTGCAAACACTGAACGCCAAAGCATTGATTTTGTTATTCCCTTATCTTGATATTTGGAATCCAAACAGCAGTGCAAAGATTCTCATTTAATTTTCCTCCTTTGCACTCAGAGCCACAGCGTTCGCAGTGTGGAATGTGTCCGTTGAAGCAGAAGTACTGAGGAGAAGACACACACAAAAAAATCAATTAAAAGAATGCTTTAGTGTGCAGGTTTAGAAGTTTCAGAGACAGAGCGAGAGAGAGGAGATGATAACTAGAATGAGAGAATGATGGAGCGTGCAAGAGAGAGAGTAAACGTAAATGTAGAGAGAGAGAGAGAGAGAGCGGTCTTAGCAGTGCACCTGGCCTGAACTTGGGTTAGCGCCTTTAATATTCCTTTCCAGTCTAGACACACACGCATATACACACATACACACACACCTCATTAACTGAGTTCTAATGGAGCTGTGCTGCTGCTGTGTAACGCACAGTAGCGCACAGTGGTCCAGGCCACACGTTTACTTCAGAGCAAGTCCAGCCAACGACTCCACAGGGAACTGCTTCCCCCCTAGTTATCCCCGAGGACTCCAAGCTTTGTAGCCTTGCCGGCCCCTGTCCGCTTTAATTCCAACTTTCAGACCCTCTCTATTAAGCCCTGCTTGAAACCTGGGGTCTGACTGTGATGTGTAAGCTCCTGTGTGTGCGGTTCTGCGTCATGTCGACGTTCTTGTCTCCGCATGCTGTCCGTATTTGCACATGTAAGTTCTCTGTTGTAGCCCAAAAGTTCGGACAGAGATGTTTGACAGTTCTGAGGAAAACTCTGTGTGTGGCTTTTCCAGCCGCTGTGCTTTCTAACGAGGTCTGCAGGCCAATCAGGTGCTTTTGAACGTGGTGATAAGCGAGGGCATTAGGAGAGCAGTATCAGGGATGCATACTTATTAGTGTCGACTGCCTACGAGGGGATAAGCAAACAGACACCTCCCTTTTCGTCTGTCTCACTCTATGACTCAAATTCTTGATCTCTCCAGGCATGGGACCCGATGTGCAGGGGAGGTGGCCGCTGTGGCCAATAACTCGCACTGCATCGTTGGGATCGCTTACAACGCTCGCATTGGAGGTATGAAGTTTTCATGACCTGTAATCTTGCTGTAGTGATTTGATCTGTGTGTTGTTTTTTTCCACCCACTGTATTTTAATGAGGTAGAGCCCTTTACTCAGCATACGCACAAACCATGGGCCTCATTCACCAAACGTTCCTGAGAATGGTGGACTTTCACCAATGCTTTCTTAATTGGGATTTGTTCTCAGGTAGGAACAGACCCTTTTCTAAGGGAAGATGATGGTGAATGAGACTCAAAGAAACTAGCCCCCACATAAAAAGGAGAAATGATTAAAAACTGATTGAACTAACAGCAGCGACAGCCAAAAGCATTCGTGGCTGGATTGTTGCGCGTGTGTGTGCAGGAAACCTGCAAGAAATCTGCACCCGTCTCATCAGCCGTGGCCGAGAAAAGCCGCGCGCTCATTAATCTAGTGGACTGTGAGCGAGCCGACATTCATGCGTTCGTAAGCAATTAATCCTGTGAAAAGGCCAGGCCATTTTAATCAGAGAGTGGATTCGGAATATGCCACCTGCCATCTGTGGCGGTTTTGTTCTCACTTGCAGCTGTGCTGAGAGACGCGCATATTTGCTTATTGTACTCGCAGGTGGCAGGGATGACACTAGCGAGCGCGTCTTTTGCTCGGAGTCGCTGGAGTTTAGCTCTCAGTGGCTCCAATCAGCCGTCCCGCCAAAAGTGGGTGAAGGTTCCGTGATGCAACTGGGAGAAACCGAATTGGGGCAACTTCAAAGGGGACCGTCACCCGAGTGATGCTTGTTTTGTTGGTCTCCCAGATGTACACAAGCGCCTCGCCTCCCTTTCACCTACCGCCCTTCATTAAGGATCTGATTTAGATTTTGTCTTGTCACTGAAGGCTGATCAATGTGTCAGAAAGCGCGTTTGCGAGTCGATGAACATTGCATTACTATCTCAGATCAGGGTGGCGTTTGTCTCAGATCAATACTCACTTTGTAGCATGCATGAATAATGAACAGGGTGAAAAGGTCGCACCGAGTAAACAAGGTGCTTCTGATTCTTCCTGGATATCTCATTACAGCGAGTAATAGGAACTAATAATAGGGTCGGAGGTTGAAGTGGCTACTTGATGTTTTTCTTATTTAAACATTTCACTGCGTATTAGAGAAACTGTTTCAAACCCACACATTCATCTTGCTTTCTCGACCTATTTGGTGTCCATTAGAATCTGTTTACGTACCCGTTTCTCCCTGACCCTGATGAGAAAGCTGCACTCGATGCTCCATATCCTAATAGCCTCACCTGGATTTTAATGAGAAGTCTGCCATCACAATCGCTCACGAACTCTCATGTTCCCTAATCAGCATCATGAGCTGCCAAACTAATGAATCTTCTAATCTTCTCGACGTTCTGAACTTGCCATGAACTCGTACTCTGCCATGTTCTCCTGTCTCTAAAATCCTGCATTTGTCCAACACATATAGCAGCTCCCCTCAGATCTGTGAGAGACTTTGGTCACTGGCTTCTCTCATGGATCTTTTCACCTTATGATTCAAGTGTGCCTGCTTTGATCCTACCACTGTAAATTTCCTCTATGATTATACGTCCACTATAGTGACACATCCAGAGGAGGGTGGATCCACTTTGGCTCCTGGGTTTCTTGGGCTGTTTTTCTTTGCCTGTATCACTCACACTTTGTTCAGAGATGACTCTGCTTCATGCTAATGTCAGTTGTGGAAAACTGTGTTCAGGTAAAATAGACTTCAGATTTTACAGCCTTCTCTTTCAGTCAGTGGAACTTCAAGAAAGCACTTAAAAACTCATTGCTGCGATTATGCTGTTTCCTGTGTTCTGTTCTCTCACCTCATTTGATTTTGTTTGATTTTAATTTTGCCGTGTTATATCTCTCCTCTACCGTTGTACTTGTATAATGTTTAATATCTTGGGTACATTTGCAGACACTTTTTCTTATTTTTGCTTAACGGATAAACACGTTATATCAAGACACCATCATATTGTATCGAGCTGAATTATGAATTTTGTGATTTGTTGCTCCCCTAAGAACTGTGTAGAGTAGAATCTGGGCAGCACTGTCATACAGCAGTATCATAAAACACCTGACAGTAAACACTGAAACCTTCCCTCCTCTTTGGCTCTGGCGCTTACTAGGCTCACAGACCATTTCACTCCAACTATCTGAACTGTCAGCAGAAAGAAGTGACCCAGTCTCGACCCAAAATCCGCATTCTTACTTCCATACAGTCTAGGGGTGTAAGAAAATATTGAATATCGCAACATTATATTTTGCGATACTGTATCGATTCTCAAAAACATAGTATCAGCTTATTATCAATAGGTTTCTGTCAGACAGTGGTTCATTAGGTGTTGTGTTTATACCCCAGGCCGATAGGTATCAGCATTCATCACCATTAGAGTCTTACACTCCATCGTAAACAAGTAGAATAAAGGCATACCGCTAATGTAACGTGGCGGGTAACAGGGAGGCAGGATGCAAGTGCAAGTCCGAAGTTTTAATAAAAATCAATAACTACAACCAGAAATCAAAAACACTAGAATTATAAGAAACAAAACACTACTAAGAAAAAGGAACACAATAACAGATCAGCCTACAGCAAGACAAAGGCACCAACAGAGGGTCTAAATGCACAAGGACTAACAAGAAACACCTGGGAAGGTGGCGGAGCCGCAAACTAGGGACAGGTGAGGGGCATGACAAGAGGGCGGGGACAGGAGGAGCTAAACCAAAACAAACAGAAGCACATGCCACAGGACAACAAAAGGCACATGGAAGTAACAGTAGAAACAGAGACAGAAACAGACAAGCAGAGCCGAACAGGGGCAGGACAAGACAGGATGGGACAGCTAATCTAACGTTTTCCTAAAAAACTGTTGCCTTGTTTACAGCATCACAATGAATCAAATTGTACGTATTGTATCGCCAGGTTCCTCCCAATAAACAGCCCTAATACATTCAGAATGAGGCTTCAATTTGGAAACTGCTGATAACCAAAGCCAAAACTTTTAGATTAGTGTAATAAAGTTGAAAGGATGAGCGGCGAGTAATCCTTTTCTCTTAACTAGATGGGTTTTCCTTTTGCTAAAACTGTTAGACCCCCATGTCACACGTGCATGCATGCTTTAGATTGTTGCCCCAGCTCATTATAAGATCACCGGACAAAAAAAAATAGTCCCCTGTGACTAAAACGTACCTATTAGCGTGTAATACCTCCAGGAGCACCAATAACAGCTGGGATTGGATTTGGCATGGACTGGACAACTTTCTGGATGTAGTCAAATCAATATTCAGACACTCTTACATCAAAGAATTGATCAGTTGCTCCAGATTTGGTGGATGCCTTCCCTGGCACAATTTCGAGTAGAATTCCCTGTAGACTGGGATTTTAGCCACTGCTGGTAGACCCGTATGACCGTACGCTTCCATACACCTGCAGATTCAGCTACTTCCTTCACACTATGGTCTTTGGCACGCCCAAATGCAGTCACTCCTTTTAGCCAATCATTAACATCTGCTTTGGAGCCATTTTCCACACATGGAACGAGACATTCCCTGCACTGTAGTACCTCTTCCCAATCTACGGATCCCGTCACTCACACCCCGCAGGTATTTTAGCTCCATCATCCTCGTGCAGCGCCATCTGCAGGAGCCTGAAGTTACTACCACCTTAAACACACAAGGTGACACATTTTTGGTCCGGTGAGCTTATGATATCTCTAAAATGCTTTTAGTATTGTATTTAGTATTGTTCTCTATATGTGTTAAAACAACAAGTAATAAATTGTGCGATTATAAAGATGCACAGAAACTTTAAAAAAAACAGATCACAATAGATTACGGTAGTAGCAGAGTGAGATTAGTCAGACAACTGATACTCACCATGGCTTGTGGCTAATGGTGTCATTAGCTGGCAGTGTGTGTACTCTGCGCCAGAGTAAATGTTTTTGAAGCCCGATTCCTGTGCGCTCGCCTGATGTAGCCGATCTAACTAAAAGCTTAGTATGCCTTTACAGGAGGCCTTCATGTCCGTTTTCCATAATTAGCGGCTTACAAATGATTCAGTCTTTTCCCCCCCGAGGCCTAGGCGCAAAGAAGTGTTGAAATCCTGTTTACTTGGCACTATTTTGGAAGCAGCAAAATCAGTTCGCAGTGAAACGCAGCTTGTTAGGGGAGAAGGGCCTTGAGAGAGCCACATTGATCGTCCGTCTTTCTGAGGAGGTGTTTGATGGAAAGGATGGAAAAACACCTTCGTCTCTTGTAGACTGCGATGTCATGCATGGTGTCGGCACACGTACAAACACACACATCATTACTGTACATGCATTTGCCGTATACGTATACCTTCCTCCCCTCGTTCCCTTCCCACCTACGTCCCCACACGGACATATAGTGCAGTGCTGAAAGTTGAGTCTAGCCGAAGATGTGGATCTGATTTGGGGTTATGCGCATCTTATCTATTATTAGTCTGCTTGCTTCTCTTGCTCCAGGAGTTCAACTACTAACATCTGCTACTAAACATGGCAGGGGTGCGGCGGGGGTGTGGAGACACCTGCAGGGGCCGGATGAGCTCGTCTCATGCACAACAGACTGCTCTGCAAGTCTGTAATTGACTGAAATTGTTTGTGCAAAAACACCCTGCCCCGGCCTCTTTGTTACACCAGTGAGCTCGTAATTAGTCTGACTGCTTCCAACTCCCCCCCTCATCCTCTTTCTCTCTCTCTGCATACAGTAAGACAGTCATGTGGGGTCGGGATGATGTGAATAGATTTCACGGCTGATTAAATAGCCAAAGAGCCTTGAGAATGACAAAGAACGACAGCTGCCACAGTTTTGTCTGTCATCTCTCCTAGCCGTGGAACACAATAGTTCCAAACCTGCAATGTTTGCTTTTCAAGATGAAGGGACACACATGAGGCGAGAGCAGTGAAAGTGTGGCCCAGCACCTCATTAAAAAGAGAGAGAGAGAAACAGAGAGAGTGGGGGAAAAAAAAAAAGATGTCAGCAATGCAAACCTTTTGTTTTCACGGTTTCAAGGCATGCCGAGAGCTTTCACACTGTGGAATCAGAGAAGCAAAAGGCTCTGATTGTAATTACGGCACACTTACGAGTCGTGCGGGGTTTTTTTGTCTGCGGGTGCCTATTTGTGAACATATGTCTGCATCTGTGTGCGTGTGCATGCTCGCTCAGGCATTCGGATGCTGGACGGAGATGTGACTGATGTGGTGGAGGCCAAGTCTCTGGGAATCCGGCCTGACTACATTGACATTTACAGTGCCAGCTGGGGCCCCGACGATGACGGGAAGACCGTGGACGGCCCGGGCCCCTTGGCCAAACAGGCCTTTGAAGTGGGCATTAAAAAGGTCCTTTTTACACACACGCAAACTCGCACACATGCACAGCCCTGTCATTAGTTAGCACGAAGCACGCTCGTGTTTATTTGAGTACTGACCCGGATGCTGGTAATTAGGCTCAATTAAAAATTAAACCAGAGGCATTTAGACTTGATATTAAAGTTAGAGATTTTAACAGAGATTTAATTGTATCATGTGTCCCATGAGGTTTTAGAGAAATTTCAAGATTAGCAGTCAGTTTAGGACATAATACCTTCCAATTGTGTGCTGACGTATTATATTCTTGATTTACTTACAAGAGGCAAATACTGGAAAGTAGTGTATGCGGTATGTTACTGTTCAAAAGCTCATATTAAGATTTGAAAGTAACTATACAGTGTATAGTTAAGTATTCTAAACAACATTAAAAGGTATGTTTAGATGTTTTATTCAATATTTTACATAAGTAGGGAACAATTAGTAAATTATTTAAGTTATCTGCCCTCACATTTAATCACCTCTTTTAAGGTTTTGTTGAGTTTATCATTTATTCTTGTCATCGCCCGTTGACCATTGTATCATGTGGAGCACGCGGCGGCAGTCAAGTGATCTAAACATGATTTCAGCACACGTTGGAGAAAGGTGTCACAGATATTGCCCAAGAAACTGCTACTAACCACCCGGCCAATGAGCGGCTCAGATTTGTGGCCCGGGTCTCCCGTAACCCATTTCAGCAGGTTATGCGGAAATCCTGCTTAAACCAGAAAAAAATAATCATAGATGTTTTTCTTGCCAAAACATTTCCAAGATCTTAGTTATTTGTTCGGTGCAGTTTAGTGAAGTCACACTCTTACAGCCTATAAATCAATTCTTGTTAAATCTTAGCACCCAGATGGTGAAATGAACTTCCACTGGCTGTCCGAACAGCAGACTCTCTCGTGGTCTTCAAACACAGACTGAAGACCGTCACTTTGTAAAGCACTTCAGTGAGCACTAATCAAAGTACATATCGAAATACATTGTATTGCACTTAGGCTGAGCTTAACTTCTCTCTAGATACGAGCACTCGCTAGCGATTGCTAGGTAGTGCACTTCTGCTGTATTTAACTTCTTCTTTCTAGACCTGGTGTCTGAGCTCAAGGGCAGATTAGACTCTAACCTGTTTGTACTAACTACGATACACACTCTGACTGAACACTAGGCACTTTTAGAAGTCGCTCTGGATGTAAATTTATATAAGATGGGCAAAGCGTATAGAGTTAGGACTCACACTAGGCGTTCCGTACCGTGCCCGAGCACATTTGACTTGTGTGATCGCTATGTACGGTGCCCAGATGCAGTACGCTGAACCAGTTCTGGGGTTCAGTTGGACTCGGGCACAAAACGCATTTAGTGTGATCGCTAACCTGGCCAGCGCACAGACCTACAACACATCAACGTTGCGACTGTCCCAGTAAACAAACATGGCAGCTGAGGGATCACTCTGGTCTATGGCACCAGAATGTAAGTGCTGGACCATTTAAAGTGAAACCGGAAAGCTCGAACAAAAAACTGGCGAATGAGAAGCCAAGTCCAGCCTTGTTTGAGATCAGAGCATCAGAGCTTTGGATAATTCAGAAGGTCTATCACTCCGATGACAAAGGGCTGTGAATGCTCTGAGTTTTGACAGATTAAAGGCTGTGGCTGAGTGTAGCGCAAACTCAACTGCAAGCAACATGTTTCAGCCGTTGCAGTGTTCTCTTTAGAATGATATGGCAGAGCTCTCACATGAAAGGGCTGCCTCGTGCAAGTGTCCTGAAGTCAGACAGTGTGTAAAGACTGATATATCAATATAAGTAAATAGCATTAATTATGAGAGATGCGCTTTCATTATAAATTGACCTTTAAACCGTCCCACTTGAATCTTATCGTGATTCCTGATACTGTCATCATTTGCCGAAGCCTAACAGATTTCTAGCAAATTTTTAGAGACCTGGAAGTTGAATTGCACAAGCGAATCATCAGCTTGATATGTTAGAATGAAACCTTTGCTGATTTTATTTCCAGTAGTTGTTTTAAGTGCATTTGACAATGTGTATTTATGTGCACGTGAGCAGGGTCGCAAGGGCCTGGGCTCCATCTTTGTGTGGGCGTCTGGAAATGGTGGTCGACAGGGTGACCACTGCTCATGTGACGGCTACACCAACAGCATCTACACGATCTCCGTCAGCAGCAGCACGGAAAACGGCAACAAGCCCTGGTACCTGGAGGTGTGCTCCTCCACTCTTGCCACCACCTATAGCAGCGGAGAGTTCTACGACCGCAAAATAGTTAAGTATCGCTTGCCTCAGCCCCACCTCACGTGACCTGTAGGGGCCCTTCTTTGGTTTGAGAGATGTGTTAAGTCACATGCATGTTGTGTTGAGCATAAGAGCGGTCGGAAATCAACAGAGATAAATAAGCACCTGCAAGGTAGAGTGGAGGCAGGTACAAATGCGATGTACAAGGTTACAAGTGTGAGTGTTTAAATTGAACACTTTTTTTATGCAGCTCATTTAATTCTGGGAGCTTTCACTTCATAGCACTTTGTGGTTTCAGCCTGGCGTATTGTACTGATTAACTATTGGTTGTTTCCAGCAGTGAAAAGTCAGTCAACATTAGAATGTTAGAATCAACATTAGCTGAGCCAAAGGCTTCAGTAGATTTTGCATTTATGACCTCTGGTGATTCGAGCTCCAGAAGTAATAGCAACAGCAATTAACACCTATTTTTTTAAGTGGCTGTTCTATATTTACATGCTTTATACTCAAATCAGCTCATTCAGATTCCACAAAATCATTTATATTGTGCTTGGCTTACGTGCTTTCTCAGATACAGTGTCACTTTCTCGAGGTCTTTCCCTCTGTTTCTCCTGCTCTTTCTCCATTTCCCCTGTATCATATTGTTTTTAATGATTGCTGGAACCAAGAATGACATCCGCCTGCCAAAGAGCAGTCGTCTTCCATCCATCAGCCCTACGCCCCCAACCCCCCCCACACTTCTCTCAGATACAGCCTTTTCCTTTGTAGGCTTATTACAACACAAACATATCTGAGATGTGTTCGTATGCTTTGTTTGATTTTTTTCCCACCAAACATCTACTGGTGCTATGAGAAGATAAGAACCAAAGATGGGGAGTAAATATTTTTTCTGGCTCACATTCAAGGGATTATTAAGGGAAGTCTGTTAAACCCGTATTCACTTTCTTTATTTTTAAGAAGAGTAATGTTCTAAGTGTCTAAAGATGAGCTTTAGTCAGGATAGAGCTTCTTATTTGCATGGCTGTGTGATCTCAGCCTCAGGACACGTCTGAGGTGCAAATCCACCTATTTGTTTTTACACAGTTCAGCACTCTGAATGACGTGATTGTTGTGATGTAAACAGAGTCGTTTACGGTGTTGTGATGTTCAGTCTTTCATTATAGAGAACCTTGCTGACTGATTTCTTTACGGTGGTGGGTTCACAGTCTGCAATACCAATATATCAGTTATGATACTCTTATCTTATTTATATTTCTTCTTCTTCCTTTTCTTCTTCTTCTTCTTCTTCTTCTTCTTCTACTTCTTCTTTTCTACTATTTCTTCTTCTTCTTCTTCTTCTTTTCCTTCTTCTTCTTTTTCTTCTTCTTCTTCTTCTTCGTCTTCGTCTTCTTCTTCTTGGTCGAGAGATTTTTGTCCACTAACTAGTCCCACAGTTTTTGAGATATCAACATCGTTCCAGCACCATATTGTTCAGTCTGATTGGGAATGGTGTGCTTGTATACAGCTTTTTTCCCATTAGGAATGAAAGGAATGGAAAAGTACAAGCCTATCTACTGTACTTCTGCTCCCTGTTTCACATCCACTGTCTCAGAACAGCCGCCCTGTCTCAGGAAAAAAGACAAACACTGGCCTGTTTGTCTTTACTCCATCCCTCGTTTCTCTCATAGAGTCTCAAACTGCATGTACTCACTCAGGACAAATCCCCAAACTCTAGTTACTCATTTACTATCTAAACCACCAGTGAACCTACACGTGTCCTCTGAGATTTTATATGGAATATTAATGATGGTAAAATAGTGACACGTTTGAAAAATGTAAATTAAAAATTTTTGTAAATTGTAAATTTTTTTGTAGAATTTTGTGTACTATTTTGCCTCATAATGTCTGGCATCTGGCCAAACAACGGTAAAACAATGTCACATACATCATATTTGGTTAGATGATATTTGTAATCATCTAATGTTATAACTTCCTGTGAGGGAGTTACAGCGGCAGTAAATGTTACCACTGGGTATGTTTCTCTAGAATTCTCTAGAATTAAGCATTTCACATCAACCCTCTCTGAATGACTGTATTTACATCATCATGATCAGTGGAATCAGTGGAATTCCTCCCCCTCCACTTAACCAGTCTGGTCAAAAACCGGTCACAAGATAGCTGCATTGAATGGCAGTTTGTATAGCAGGTGTGTACCAAGTCCCCCCCGCAACCCCTCCCCCCAGGGAAGCAAAGAGTACAAGAGTTTAGTTAGACTCTTCTTTGCATGTCATCCTGAGGTTAGAGTCACTGCAGCTGACCCATCCGTGCTTACTTTGTTAAACAAACCCAGAATAATCACGCTGAGCATTGGTTTCTCACTGACACGCATTCAAACTCACACCAAGCACATGCACACGCTCTTTGCCTGCGGGTTACCATCAGGGCTCTGTGGGTGTTCCCCTGAGAAGTCGGATGAAAAGTGGAAATATTTACAGACGAGCTTTACAGAGGATGCTCTAAAACACATCACAGCCACATACAAGCTATTCATCCTAACAAACAGGCCCTAGGACGCCTTCCATTCACCCAAACCTTCCTTTTTAAAAAATGAATAAAGGATGTCTCGTTTTAACAGTTAAACTCTAGTATTCATCCTAATCACATCCACCTGTAGAACTCCAAACAACAAGGGATTGGCAGTCATCAGAAATAATTTTACTGTGATTTGTTTGGCCGAATGGTGAATTTAAGCTAAAGTGAATAAGGGAAGCAATAGAATTAAGATCAAACAGGCTCGATACTGTGCATGAACCTCACAGATTGCCTCACTTGACTGACAGTGTGGTCTAAGGGCGTAACCGAATGCCGAAACTGCAATGTTAATAAGTCTAACAGCCAATACAAATCTAGTAGGGAACATTTAGTGCGATATTTTGTGGGTTAAGGCTAAACAATGTCATTATTGTAATAAGTCATGCCACAATATGTTTTTCTGAGCATGTGGATATGGCCAACTAAACATCTGACTGCAAAGAGAGCCTAATTAGTCTTTTTAGATTTGGTGCAGTACAGTATGTGCAATATGTGAATATAAATTACTGAGTTCACAGTTTCTGATCATTTTTTAAATCTGATACTACTTGGTATTTTCCAAAATGATACCAATTTTACAAAATTAATATTGTGACGTAATGATTATAAAAAATACATTTTAAAGTGCTCTGATATTACCTTTTTGTCATATCACCAAGTTCTTGTGAGCACTACAAAACAGGTCCTGCAAGCTTTAATTTGTTATAATCAACATTAGTGTAAGGTTTAACAAACTTAAATTGACGCACGCTGAGCTGAAGGCAAAGCAAGGCTTTATTAACAAGTTAGCAGTGCAGCTAAACAAGAGAATCCCGGCAAACACACCAAAGGGAGCAGACAGAGTCATGAAACCAAAAGACAGTCGGAAGAGCAAACAAAACCAGAGGGCAGAGACGAAAGGGTAAACGAGAATCAAACAGCGTCAAGATCAGAACAACCGTCAGAAGTCACAGGGACAAACACTTAGTAAGGACACAGAGAGGCAGTACTTCGCAATGAGAGAGTGAGAACCAGGAGCTCATAAGCAAACAGACTAAATGGAAGACCGGTATGTGTAATCAGTACTCTGGGGATGACGAACAGGAAAGCGGGGTGTGATTCTGCAATCGCGGACACGTGACAATGGCGTCTTTGGGCGGTGGATTCTGGAGTTACGGAGATCAGAGGTGACAGTTAGCAGGTTTTGGTTGTTCCTTTGATCCAGGAGTCTCCGGCTTTATCCGCAAAGGGCCGGCAGGGCTTACAATTAATAGTTTGAAGCCCAAAACCAAAGACGTGGAGTCAGGTGTGCCTCTGCGTAGTTTGAGTAAATCAGAGCCCCTGTGCGAATAAGAAGGTGTTTTCACTGCTGTGAATTATCCGGTAACTGCCGTGAAACTCACATGTTAGCTACATAGTAATGAGAACTTGCCTGTTGCAGTATTAAAGGGTAGAGTGTAGAGATATGTCAGTACCAGCTCTGCCATGTTAACACTAATATTTTTCTTCCCTCTGTTTTTGTGTCAGGTTACCACAGACCTACGGCAGCGCTGTACAGATGGCCACACTGGGACATCAGTGTCCGCACCCATGGTGGCCGGGGTCATCGCTCTTGCACTGGAAGCCAAGTGAGCTCACTTTTCTGTCTCTCTCTCTCTTTCTCTCTCTCTCTGTTTCTGCTCCATCTTCTCTCTGCGCTCTAATTAGAAGAGGTTGACATCTCTCTGCCACAGCAGGCTCTCGAACTGATACAGAGCAGATCCTGAATTCTAAACAGACATTGTTTTCTGATGTTTTCCCATTTTTCTTTCTGGGTTTGGAAAACGGTGGGATAATTCCTGGAAGGAACTGATTTTTGTGCATGACCGTGACAAGTGTGGCTAACCCCCAACCGAGTAATGCGACAAGCACTTTTAATGGCCTAGCGGGGTTCTTTTGGGGAGCTGTTGGTACTGCTTTTTTGACATAGCGGATATTTATGCACTTTTAATGAAAGTTGAGCTTTCAGTGCTAATTGTTTTTGCATGGTAAGTGAACCAAGTTATCGCAGAAAAAGTCACTCAAGCAAATTATTATCACTAATAAGAAAACAACAGGCACTAAAGTCAATGTATTACTTTTAAGCGCTGTTTTCAAGCGCTCATTAGAGAGGAGTGTGGTATAGCAAAGTGTTTTTTTTTTTTCCTCTTCTGCCTGTATTCTGTATTCTGGCTTTGGCTCTCTAAGCAGTACAATAGAGTTCCTTTTCTCCACTGCCATGTTTTATTAATCCTTAGCGTCAGACATTTCGAAGAATCCTCTGTTGGGTAAGACTTGTAGATGTAGTCTTTTGTGCAATAGGCTATGGCCTTCACTATGGGGTTGCACAATAGCAGGGACTGAACAAAGGACTAGGCTCCAGAGGAGCCGGCTATCTTCTAATGTTTTTCCTTTTCGTTTCCCTGAATGGCCTTTGTGATTCTGCACATAATAAGTCAGCGTTTGTGTTGTTCCTTCTGTGGTCATTTGAAATGCCCTCTGCTGTGTGTGTTTACACTTGCCTGCTACAAACTTTGTTGCTGTTCATATTCAAACACGGTGTCCACAAAAAACACATCATGCCAATAACTGCATCCCAGAGCACCTCCCGAGGGCTCCCAGCCAGTCTGCTTGTTTCCTCCTTTCTGATGAGGTAACCAGGCTACCTGAGCCAGGTAATCAAGACTTGAGTGGGAACCTTGGCTGTATTTTGCAACGGAGGTTTGGCTCATTTGATGTCGACAACCCTCAAAACGAAACAGATATTTTGATTCTGGAGACCGGGATGAATAGCAGAACCTTTTTTTGTTTGGACTGGGCCAAACATATTTGCCAGTATTTTTATTTCTGCTGAAATGTCACGGTGTTCAAAGCAATGTTACAAAAGAAACTCAAGGTCGTTTTTTCACAAACATTTTAAGCATAAAAATTATTGTACATCTAGATGGAATACATTTGCAAATAGTTCATATCTGACTTTCACTGATGTCTGCGGCTGGCTGAATAGCATTTAATAGGCTTTGAATACTTCACATTTCCAGACAAGTACCCAAATACTTTATTAACAGTTATATACACTTGATGCATCGTTCAACCTGGCGCCTTTTTTAATGTTTAGCAAGCTACTAAACTATTATTTTAACATAATTTTATGTGTTTTAAAATACATTTAAACTGTAAGTTAACTGATAAACCATTTTTTACAGTTTATATTTACTGTATTATGTGTATATTTGATATTGTATATGTGCTGATCTTGGTTGTCTAGTAATCACAAATAAATCACTGCTGTGCTGTACTGCTGGTGTGTGTAGGAGACTTCGTAGATACAGCAGTAAGAACCTGTAATTGTGAATACACAGCAAACAGGTCTGCTGTTTTGTAAAGCTTGTTGTAAAGCTGTTTAATAAGAAAAGAAAGGGAGGTAAAGTGCCATGAAGTGGGCATGTGATGGAGCTGGTTGATAGACAGTGTGTGCCGCCGGATTGACCAACTAGACGCTCGCGGAGGTGAAACGTAACAAGAGTTCAATGCTGTGTCGTGAGAGAGTCAATTCAGAGCCGACAGACAAACAGATGGACAAAACCAGAGCGTCCAAAACAGACATGGGCGAGACAGGGGTTAAATCCAGGTACAGGCTAGGGTCAAAACCAGGACAATCAGAAACTACACGAAGAAGAGAGAGAGGCAAAAGACGGAACCAGAGGGCAGAAGAGGGTCATACACTAGAATGCAGGAAAACAGAAAATGAAGAAACGCTTAGTAAGCAACGCAAGGGTCGGCAATACTTCGCAAAGTGAATTGACAAAGGCAGGTATATATATACACATCAAGTAAATGGAAGACAGGTGAGGTTAATCAGAACTCTGGCAAGCTGCTCCCGATTGGGGGAAACAGCACCCGTGGTGCTGGCGTCATGGGGAGTGAAGTCCCCGGACTCAGCGGAGGCAAAGTAGGAGTTGTGACGCGTGACGCAGTGTACATTATGCACTGAGCATTTCTTTTAATTCAGTGTTCCCGCACATGTGATTTTATAGGCATTTAGCTTGAATGGCCATGTGGAAGGTGTGTAGTTTGTTGCACTCTCAGGCAAGAATGCTGTATTTAACTAATTTAGCTATCACCCATGTTTTCCCATATTTACATTTACCCTGTTAGGCCTTTGCAAACTAAATTC